>JAKTYD010000014.1:0-234564 GCA_030564645.1 Insectozyma morakotiae
CCTCAGTATCTTGTTTGCATCCTTACCTCAGTATCTTGTTTGCATCCTTACCTCAGTATCTTGTTTGCATCCTTACCTCAGTATCTTGTTTGCATCCTTACCTCAGTATCTTGTTTGCATCCTTACCTCAGTATTTAAAATAAGCGGTAATTCCAAAATAGGAAATCCGCCAATGCAAAATATGTAAGGTACGATCTGATAAATGTCCCGATTTGGAAGTTTGTCTGCATATAAATTTGCAGCATCAGGTGGTAGCAATGTACAATTTGCAGCCAAATTTAACCGAGGATATTGTAAAATTGACAACATCCAAAAGATCTAAAACAAGTCAAATGTAAAATTCAAAGATAGGAATTCAGCAACAACTACTTTTAACGTATAAAGAGCTAAGTTACAAGATGGTTCGAATTGAGTTAACAAATGTTTAGAAAAAGACAAATAATTCAAAAAAGTACAAAAAATTGAAAAAACATTCCTCAATAAAGGAACAAACATAAAGAATGATAAAGAAAGAATAGACTAAAAGAACTGATTATGTTGTGTTGGTTCAGAACAAAAGGACCTTAAAGTTAAAGTGAAGGGAAAAAACTCTCCTAATTAGGAAATATAAATTGAAGAAAATTTTAAGTTAAGCTCAGTAGCGATATAAAAACGATTACGTAATATTACCAACACCGATTATGTAACATTTCAAAGGTAATACAAAGAATTTTCAAATATCAAAAAATTATATATTTAAGTAATATTTACAGTTTATTGCTGTGCAGTTAAATGTCGAAAGTATTCATTCAATCGTAGTTTATATTTATACAGCTTATTATTGATCCAAAATACCTTCTTTAAGTAAAACTTTTTCAATTTGTTTGTATCAGTTGTACTTCTTCAACTGGAACACAAACAACTTCTGGTTTTTGATTCATTTCTCTTGAATTTTTATTCTAAATTTAAAACTATTCAAATTAAAATTTGATCTGATATTGAACCCTTTACATAATTACCAAATCATTTCTTAAATCTTTTAAACCAAAATTAGACCAACTTTTTTTTATGCAAATAAAGCTGTTGACACTTTATTCTTTGGTAATATAGTTTCAAATCTTCTAATTTCTAAAGGTACAGAATCGAACCCTTTTATTCTGATCATTAAGTTTGTCTTTGTTGTTTATCTTGTTTTGATGATTGATTGTCTTTAGTTCCCCCATGATAATTTTCTAAGAAATGATTGTGTCTCTTTTGTTGTAATTTGTTTTATCATCCTGTGGAATCTTTGTTTATCATGTTGAGGTGGTGTTGGTGGTATATTTTCATCTTTATTATTACGTACTTTTGTCAGTGGTTAAATTCTTTGTCATTATCAAAATCAGGTATTAACATTTATCCATTTGCTGATACATCAATTGTAGATGTTTTTTTTTCTGTCAATTTAGTTTTATCAAATTCATCATCATTATCATTACTACTTTGATTCCAAATTATAATTAGTATTCTTTCTATTATGAATTTCATCATTACTTATAGATGTATTATCAAAATTAGAATGAGGTAACTAAGGTAATCTTGGTCTTGTTGTTGATGTTAACTATATCCTTTAGTTGTTGATTGTCTTGAAGCTTCATTTTTTGAATCATACTATAAATGCTAAATGGTCATCAAAATCCTTAATTGAACCTTCTTCAAAGTCTTCATCATGATCAGGTAATCCAATTTTATGTAATCTATCAGCAAAACTTGTTCTTGTAAATTATTTTCCTCGTCATCTTCATTTGGACCATGAGTATTTATCTTTGATATGATTTTTTAGTTAAATTTAATGATAATACAGATAGTATTTTGTCTGAATTTGTAAAATTCCTTGATCTTCTTCTATCATTTGGAATTTCCATATTACCATTAGTGTTTTTGGTTCTTCTTTTAATTTGTTATCTTTTTTAAATTGTTTCTTTTTTATTTAATTGAGTATTTAATGAATTTTAAAATCAATTAAATTTGATCTATTAACCGTTGGTTATGTTAATTTATAATCTCTTTTGCTCTATCATAATTACTCTTTTTTGTTTCTTCTATTTGAATCATCATCTTCTTTGATTTCATCTAGAAGAAAAATCATTCTCGATAAATCTTTTCACGAATTTGTGAATCTCTATTGATTTTTGATCAGCTATCCATTTTGTTTTAATACATCTTTAGCTATTTAAGTTTGATCATTCTATGTGGATCTAATCTTGATTCTGCTCTTCTAGTCAATATCGGAGTTTGATTTCTTTTTGGTATTGGTTGGCTGACAGATCTTCTTTTTAAATGTTCTACATCTTTCATTGTTAATTCTTTTCCATCTTCTTTGATGTTATTACCTTCAGATAATGTACCAATATTTTATGATTGACGTTTTGGTTATCTTCAGTAATTAATTCTCGTTCACTATAATTTGAATCAGAATCATTATTAATAATTATACTTGATGTTTTGAAACTTTAGAGTCGAATTCATTAAGATACACAACTGAACATTATTCTTGAGGTCTAATGACATAAATTGAGCTCTAAGCATGATGATTTCTTCTTTATACATTCAATCACTCTTTTACCATGATTTTTAAACCAATATTGATAATTCTAAAACATTTTTCAAACACTTTCGTAATCTATTTTATAACGATATGATAACCATCTTTGATCAGATAAATAATTGTTTTATTATTTATACTTCTTGATTGATGTTTTCCATAGTTTTTAATGTAATCTAAAATCAATTCAAGTAAAATCTTGTCCAATTATCCTTCTGTGAAATGAGTTTATTTCTTTGTGGAGAAACTTGATCAATGAATTCTTCAAATCTCAAAAACTTCAGATCTACATCCATTTGGAACAATTTCATTTTCCACTATTTTTCTTTCTGGGGATTCTACATTTTTATTACACGCAATTCCAGTTCTTTTTACTCTAATTTTTCTTTAAACTCAGTCTCTTTCCCAAATTTGAAATTACTTTTTAAATTTCTAATTTGATTCTTTGCTAAATTCTGTTCACAATCATTCACATTGAAATGTTTTGAGATTTTGATTTGATTAACCCTGAAGTTGGAATCGCTGAACCATGTGTAAATAAACTAAAACCAACAATGAAAAAACACCAGTCCCCAAAGTAATCCACTTGCTTCACATTCTAAACCTAGAATAATTGTTGATGAACTGCTTCAACCCATACTAAATGCAATGCCAAAGACTTGTAATAAACTATGATTTTTAATCATTTTATAACCAATTTAAGCTAATAAATCTTCATCAACTGCATTATAAGTTGATCAATCTTCAACCTGTCAATCTAACTTAGAATGATATGTGATTGTTCAACTGAAGTGGTTGAACCGCTCATACGTGGTTATTGGTGTGATATTGAATGATTCAAAATGCTTCATATTTTCTTTACATGAATTGGAAATAAAAATTAACTGAATTTGTTGAATCAAATACGAAAATTCTGATTAAATCATAAAATATTCATTAACCATTTTTGTCATTACCCATTGAAGTGAATGAACACGTCAAATGTAATAACCGCTCAAAGTAATTGATTTTGATTTGATTTTTGTCGAGTATGATAATTTCTCATTTTTGTCAGATTTAGCGGAATCCCAATTAGGATATCAAATCCTTATCAATAAATTGTAATGTCGATTAAGTTTTAATTTCATGATTGCAATACTTTTCATATTGATTATAGTTGGCTTATACTATTTTAAAAATCAAAAAGTAAAGCATGAAGTGTCTTGTGTTTCCAAAGTGAATCCTGTTGATTCAAATTTCAAATGGGAATCTCAATTGCCATTAAAGATTAGACCATTTTTGAATAAGAAAAACTTTAATCCAAGTATAGGTTTAAAAAGTTTAACTACAAATCCAGAAGATTGGTTATTAATTGAGAATACTTATTTAAACAATATCAATGTTAGAAAGTCATCAATTGAGAATAATTCAGAAAAAGTTTTATATATAAATCCAGAGGGTCTCTCAGCATTGAAAGAATCATTTAACATTATATGTAGTTTCCTACTTTCAAGGTATCCACAGTATTTCAAATTAAAACAAGGTTTCATAAATAATCTTATCACCAATGATTCATTTCCAATAAATGAAACAAATGACTTAAAAATTATTAAATTTTTAGGTAGAACTATTGAAGAAGATTTTTTGATTCTTATCAAAGGTGAATCAGAATATGAATTGAAATGTTCATTAACTGGATTCCCAGCTGGATTTGATCCAAGTGTTAATTATAATAAAGACATTTCATTTATCCACAAACCAGTACCACAATATGATAAACTTAAATTTTCAATGAATAAATTCTTTAATAATTTGAAATGTAAGGATCTATGGGTTAGATTTAACTGGTCTATACAAACACATTCGGATTTATTCAGTTTGAATAATCATGGAAGACCAGGTGAAGAAACTAAGAAATTAAATAGATTAGATGAATGTTTCTTAAGAAATGAAAGACAGTGTTTCATCAGATTACCAGAATCAAATGCAATATTAATGACTATAAGAACTTATTTAACAAGTATAGATGTGATTAAAACTGAAGAAAAAATTGGTAAAGAATTAATTTACGCTATTGATCATTTACCTGAAGATTTAGCTTATTATAAGAAAAGACATGAATGGGGTGATGCTTTGAAAGATTATCTAAGTGGTTAATCTAATGTTGCAATCAATATAGATACTGAAATAAATCACGTTTTAAATCACGTGCTGTTACTGATCTCAATTCCATCTCGGTCACCGAAAATTTTCAAACATTGATATATCAACACTATCTTTCAATGTCACTCTCAAAATATGATATAGTATACCTGAATATGTATGAGTCTGAGTTTGATGTTTTTGAGGTGACTTTTATAAATTAAAATATTTAATCAGCCAATCAGAAGAGAGAAAATTTTGATTACTTTTCTCCATAGTCACACTTTTTGTCTTTAGTACACGATCGATGTTATTAATATTCTTTGAATTATTTTCTAGATCATTTCAATCAATAATGTTAGCAAGAAATATACAATTAACCAAAAGATTCTTATCACATGAAGCTAGAACGGTAACGAAAAGCAAAAGATACATGCAAACAATCCCAATATCTACAACAACTTCCTTACCATTCATCAAATCTTCATCCTTAAATGATAAACCAAGAGAATTAAAGAAACATAGTCTAGGTGTTCCACAAGAACAACCAGTTAGAAGATCTCGAACTTCAAGATTCATAAATATAACATCAGATCCAGAAATACAAAAAGCTTCACAACAAATAATAGAGACAAAACCCGAGACCAAATCTGAAATCAAAACTGAACCTAAAAAAAGACGTACTCTACGTCCAAGAAAAGCTTTAATAACCTTATCATCAAATGCTATATCACATCTCAAACAATTGTTAAATCAACCACAACCAAAACTAATAAGGATAGGTGTTAGAAATAGAGGGTGTAGTGGATTAACTTATAATTTAGAATATGTTGATCAACCAGGAAAATTCGATGAAATGGTTGAACAAGATGGTGTTAAAGTATTAATAGATTCAAAAGCATTATTTTCAATTGTTGGTTCAGAAATGGATTGGTTAGATGATAAATTAAGTTCAAGATTTATATTTAAAAATCCAAATTCAAAAGGTACATGTGGATGTGGTGAATCATTCATGGTATAGAATATATATTATTTAATTTTTCTACATTCAAAATATGTAGCATCGATATCATCTGGTAATGAACAGAAATATTCAAACTTTTGCATTGTTTTAAACAACTCAATACTATTCATTTTTAGCTTGAGACATGTTTTACCTCCATCAGTACTTGTACAGATGATACTTTCTTTTGATTCTTTCTCTCCATCTATAATGAATACATTTGATAAAGGAAATCCTTTGATGAAATTGTTGATTGTTGATTCTTTTTGATTATCAATTTCTTTGATCTCTAATTGTGAGTCGTTTGATAATTGATTGAGTGTGGTTTCAATGTCACCACCACCTTTAAGTGATATATGTGATCTTTGTTCGATTTGCTGTGAAGGAACTTCTTTCGTTGTATTGCTAAACCAACCCATGATAATAATTTTTTTGCGCAATCAAAGTTGAACAATTATTAAATACTTACTGATGAAATATGATTATAGAGTTGCGGTCTAGTATTGATCTCTTACAATTCGAAAGTTTAAGATCAACAGTTTGAAATCGAAATCGAAGTTTAAAAATTGAATTTTACAAAATGAAAAAGTGAATATTTGTATCCAATTGGTCTCAAAATTTGAATCCTGTGCTTAGAATCCTCTTTTTATCATTTGATCAACGATCTGATTTTGTTTTGAATATTTTCAAGTTTGATTATTTTCAAGTTTGAATAATTTTTTTCAACCAATAAAAATTGCACTCATTATGTCACAAATATTACCATTTACAGAAGCAAATTCTAAAAGAGTAGCATCATTATTCAGAAAAGCTTTGAGAACTGCTTATGATCATTCAATGAAATTTGAAGCTTATAGAAACACAACCATATCTATTAGACAACAATTCGAAGCAAATAAACATATATCAAATCCAACAGAATTAGAACAAGCTATTAAGAAAACCGAAGCTAAATTAGCAGAATGGAAACATCCAGATCCATATGTTCCTCCATGTAGACCAGGTGGTACCAAGTTTGAAAGAAATATCCAAGTTAAAGGACACGTTATAGAAGAAGATTGGTAGATTAATATATAAGTGTATCATGATCATCATCTCTTGTACCTTTCCAATGTTGTTTTAGCATTTTAATAGCTATATTTGCTGTAGCAGCACCAATTTGTTCAACCATTGTGAAATATTTAACAATAATATTTCTTTGAAATTCATCTTTTATATGATAACCAGAAATTAATAAAGGCCATTGAATCATTAATAACATAAATGGTGAAGCATGTTGTGAGACATCTTGAAAATGTTCAATGTATGTTATAAATGAGATTAATTTATCAATTATATGTGTTAAACTAATGTTATCTTTTATATCAAAAAATTTTGTTAAAATCATAACAATTGATCCTAAAACCCAAGATTGATGACTTATATCTTGCCAACTTAACCAGAAACTTTGACTATTGATTCGAATTTCCTCTATTGGTAATCCAGGTGTATAATTTTGCAATTCAGTTAGGAACCCTTTTGAATCTACATAAATAATTTCAGTTTGTTGATAAAAATCTGATAATAATTTCAATGCATCACAGGGGACACCTTGTCTATGTTTATTTAATAGTTTCAATAAATCTCTAAAGTTTATCAAACACAGATTACTATAACCTGTAAGAATATTGAAATTTTGTTCGGTTACTAAACCTAAATCTTTTAAAATATTAATTTCATAATCAGTTGGTGTCATTAATTTATCAATTTCAAAATCATTTTGTAATGTTCCACCTAGATTTGTACTTAATCCTGCTAGAATCTCAATTGAAATAAACCAATATTTACAAAATATGAATATCTTTGAAACATTTTTAAGTTTTATTAATAAATCTTTTGCACCATTTAAATGTGGTCTCCATTGTTGGGTGGACGTTGCAGATGCTGCAGTTAGTAAAATTAATGTTAGCAAAACAGCTTCAACATTTGAATTTAAATTGTTCAAGTCTTTTACTGGTTCTAATAATTGTAAACATTTTGATAAATATAAAGCATATGCTTTTTCATCTTCTGGTTGTGAATATTGTATAAATGAAGTTTTTGCACCTTCTGCCAAAACAGCAGCTAATAAAAAAGGTTCCGTAGATGCAGTTTTCAATATTATATCTCTTGCAGGATTCGAAATTGATTTATCTGAATGATAAGCACCAAAAGGTTCAATAATATTTGCAAAATTATTATAAAACAGTTCTAAATATAAAATTTCATGTTTCTTTTTCAATTTTATATAATCAATTGGTACATTTCTTGTAATTTCATCACTTAGAATTGAAAAATCATTTAAAAAATCAAAATCATTATCAGGTAATTCAATATCAACCATTAAATCATTGACTAAATTATTTAAATCATTTGTTAAATTATTCAAATCTGAAAAATCTATATTTGACTCAGTACTTATCAAGTTTTGAATATTTAAAGGTTTCTCAATTCGTTTGGGAATATCATATTGTACTGGTAAAAAATGAGTTGTTATTGTATTGATTTCTTCACGAATTAATTTTCTTGATATTCGTAGTACTTTTTCACCAGCCAATGGATATGAACATGTTTTATTTAATCTAACACATGTAGAACAACTTGGTTTTTCTTCTGGACATTTAATTTTTCTTCTTTTGCATTCTCTACAACCTTGTCTTGAATAAGGTCGTCTTGAATTATTTCCGTTGTTTATCATTATTTTTTGTCATGAAGAATATTTACGATTTATACAGAATCCTAACAAGCTTTATTAATTACTTTATACGTGATATACAATTGACATTGACATCATCTACAATTTCCAAAACAATTGATCCGGTAGAAGTAGAAAATGAAACTTATTTTGTTTATATTTTGATAATTATCATAACTACAATTGTACTTTGTCTTTGGAAACTGAGTCCTTCACAAAGATCATCGACGTTTCAAATAGCTAAATCAGCTTTTTTATCGGTATCAACGTGTCAGTCATTTCAGTCAAGTCAATCACCGGCGTTAACATCTTTAAGTACAACGCTCTCTGGCAAATCTCCTGTAAGATACTTACTAGACTCAAGTATGAATCTACCCGATTTATTTAATTCCTCAGGTTCTGATGTTTCTGATGATGTTTTAAATTTTTATAGGTTTTACGAATATTAATTTTTTTTATTATCTCATCTCACTATGCCTAGAAGTAAACGTTCCAAATTAGTTACATTATCCAATACAGAAAAGAAAACTAAAGAAGACAAGACTAGATTGTTTGATGATGTTAGATCTGCATTAGATGAATATAAATATTTATTCATTTTAAAATTAGATAATATAAGAACACCAATTTTACAAGATATAAGAAATGATTGGACTGGTTCAAAGATTATATTAGGTAAAAAAAAAGTTATTCAAAAAGCATTAGGTGAAACAGTTGAAGAAGAATATAAACAAGATTTACATAAATTATCAAAAACTTTAAATGAAAATTTTTTACCAGGATTATTATTTACAAATGAAGATTTATCAACAGTTGAAGATTATTTTGGAAGTTTTGTAAAGAATGATTATTCAAGAATTAAAACTAAATCTCCAATAGATTTTACTATACCTAAAGGGATTGTATATTCAAGAGGTGGTCAAATTTCAATTGAAGAAGATGTTCCAATGTCACATTCATTAGAAGAGACATTTAGAAATAAATATAAAATACCAACAAAAATTAAAAGTGGTAAAATATGGTTGGAAGAACCTTTTGAAGTTTGTAAGAAAGATGATATTTTGAATGTTACTCAAACATTGATTTTGAAACAATTTGGTATTGCAGCTTCAGAATTTAAAATTCCATTAATTGGTAATTATATC
Organism: Insectozyma morakotiae; assembly: GCA_030564645.1. Lineage (NCBI taxonomy): Eukaryota > Fungi > Ascomycota > Pichiomycetes > Serinales > Debaryomycetaceae > Insectozyma > Insectozyma morakotiae. The sequence continues at coordinate 9,546 of JAKTYD010000014.1, forward strand.
GATGAAAAGATAACTATATATTAAGACAAGTAACAATAGCCATTGTATCCACTACACTTGACAAATTCTCAGTTTCAACGTGGTACCTCTAAATTTTATCCACCAATTGGCATTTCTGTTCGTATGGTGGTCCTCTAAATTCTTGTTGATTTTTATCCACTGATTGGCTCAACTTGTTCGGTTGAACTTTCATATCTCAATCATTTAACATTCTAACAGGAAATGATTTCACAACACTTGTTGTATATCTATCTCTTCTCTTTATTGGATCAAAAATTGATGGCAATTTTTTATCTCCTTTCAATAATTCACAAACTGTGTAATTTTCGATAATCTTTGAATGCAAAATTTCAAGTACTTTAATCAATTCAAAATTAATTTCAAATATTTCAATTGTAACTTTTTTATACCAAAATAAATTCAATTTTGTATAATTTCTACCAACCACCGAAAAACAAAATGGAATCTCTTGTTCAATATGTAATAACCATGAACTTAATAAATAATTCCAATTTTCAATTAAATCATCAAATTCAATATTTGGTTCATCAGTAAAACATGATAAATTCAATGTTAAATCTGTTAATGGATTTGGCAATTGCTCATTGAATATTTGACATCTACAATGTAGATTGAATGAGGTATCTGATAAATCATTTATATCTATACTTAAATCATAATTTAATAAATTCATAAATTTTCTAAACTTTTCTGAAATTTCAAAAATGATATCATTTTGAGATGTGATCTTTATATTGTTTATATATAGATTAACTTTTATAATCAAATTTGATGGGATTGATAATTTATTAATTTGATTATGATTATAATCTAATTTGTAATATTCATTAAAAACTTTGATCGAGATTGACATAAAAATAATGTTGATAAGAAAGAATTTACCAGGAATTATACTAAATAAACCAGCTATACAACCTAGAAAACTGAATCTATTGGGATTTTATAAACAATTCTACAAATTAAGACATTTTGAATGTGATTCAAACCTCTTCAAAACTGATGATCGACCTTTCAATGTACCAAATATCACTAAAGAAGATTATGTCACAATGATTAGAAGAAAGTTTAGATATGAAGATTATAATAAGAAAAGAGAATTGATTGATTTACCAAGATTAAATGATTTTGAAATGCAAATTCGGTTGTTAAATACATTAAAATTTGTATTTAATCATACAGTTGCCAAATATAATCCTCAAATGAATGATCCAATAGTAACTAAATCAGATCTTGAAAAAACCAACATCGATAACATCGAAACAAGAATAATGAGTACCATAATGAGAATGGATTATGAATCACCAAAATATGACCTAAATTGGTTTAATAATAGTAAATACATCAATCATAAATTGTACTTTCTAAAGTTGATGGAATTCAATGAAAACTTGAAACTATGTATTTGAATTTACGACTCCAATTCTTTCATTTCTGACATCTTGTCTTTCTTTTGTACTAAACTCATGAGAATTATTCATAAATTGTTCTTGTAAAATAGTTGAATTGTATTCCTCTGGCTTCTTTTCCTTTACCATATCATCATATTCTAAAATATCTTCTGGTGATAATTTAATTGTTGTAGCTTCTCTTCTTAACATAATTTGAGAAAAAAATAATCACAATGAAATCAGAAGTTATAACCTTATCACAATTAAACTCATTATCCGACAACACTGAAAAGTCTATAATTTGGAAAGAATTTGGTAACTACATTGATAGGAAAGTTGATATTAAAACGAAAAACCTTGATTCTGATCCTTCATTATCTACTAATTTAGTTTACAAGATTTGTAATTCTTGTCAACGTCCAATTGGAGTACAAAGTTTACAACTGCATTATTCAAAGTGTATTGAGATGAATCAAAAGAAACCTGAACCAAAGAAGAGAACATTTGAATTGGATTATTCATCAATCGAAGAAACACCTGCTCCAATTGATGATACTAAACCAAAAAAGAAATATAAAAAATCACAAGCTCAAAGAGAAAAAGAAGCAGCTAATGCTGCAGCTGCTGCATCTACAAATCCTGAAAAACCAACTAAAAAGAAAAAATTAGTATCCAAAGATAAACCAAAACCTGTTGCCAAACCAAAAGGTCCAGTTGATGTTGAAAAACAATGTGGGGTTGCTTTACCATCTGGAGGATTATGTGCAAGATCATTGACATGTAAAACTCATTCAATGGGTGCAAAAAGAGCTGTTCCTGGTAGATCTGCACCATATGATGTATTATTACAACAATATCAAAAACGAAATCAAGCTAAAATTGCTCAATCTAATGCCTTGGCAGCTCAACGTAGAGAAAATGACGATTTAGATATAGAAAGAAAAATTTTAGATCCAGATGATGAAACTCATTTAGTTCTTGAAGGTTTATCAAAGAATAATCCAATGCCATTAGAAAGAAAAATTGTAATGCCAGTAAGGTATCGACATAGATTTTTACAACAAAGAGAATTCTATGCAAATGCATTAATTATATCTCCACATAATAGAGAAAGAGAACAGCAACAACAACAAAATGGTGATAGTACATTAGCTAATCAAGCTATATCAGGTTCAATTGGTGGATTACAAGGTAGATGTGCATTAATAAATGTAGATGCTCCAACTACAGATTCACAAGCATTTCTGGCTATTCCTGGTGAAATATATCAAGTTAGAGCTCCAAGTAAAGCTATTTTATTAACTGCTCAACATAATAACATGCAACAACAAGCATTCCAACAACAATTGTTAAAATTCCAACAACAATTAAGAAAACCAGTTTGATTGATTTTTCTGAATCCATTTATGTTTCAATACATCTTTCAAATCTAATCTATTCTCAGGAATTTTATTCAACAATTTAGAAATTAAATCTATTGCATCTGGATCTAAAAATGAAGGATATTCTATATCAACATTGAATATTCGTTTATAAGTTGCATATTTATCAATTTCTTCAAATGGAGGTTTTCCAACTAAAAATTCAAAACACAATATTCCCAAAGACCATTTATCTACATTGAAATCATGTTCTTTTGAATCAATCATTTCAGGTGGTAAATAATCTAATGTTCCACAAACAGTTAATCTTCGTTGACTTTTCATTTGAACTGACCAGCCAAAATCACTTAATTTTACTACATTATTCATAGTTAACATTATATTTTCTGGTTTTAAATCTCGATGAATTATATCTTTCAGGTGTAAATATATTAATGCTTTTGTAACTTGATATATATAATAACTTGCAATTGAATTACCAAATTTCTTTAATATTTTTAAATTATGGTATAATTCTCCATAAATTGAATATTCCAATACTAAATAAACATTGACATCATCGAAGAACCATGTAAATAATCTAGTTATATTAGGATGATATAAATTCGATTGGATTTCAATTTCTCTTTTAAAATTATTCTCTAGTTTATGTTGTATTAAATCATGTTTTGACATTACTTTTAATGCAACGGGATATCCAGAATCTAGATGTTTAGCTAGGTAAACTTTCCCTAGTTTACCTTTACCTAGGATCTTACCCAATTGGAAATCTTTGAATTTTAACTGTGGAGTCTCTATAAATGGTGAATCCTGAGAATATAGATTTGGTTTTGACATGATGTTTACGCGTAAAAAAAAGTAACTTAATTTAATCAGTTTCAACAGTAAAGCGTCTTTTAGTCAAATGAAATAGATATGTCAAACCAAAGTTTGAAATCAAAATTAAATTTAAACAACAAAATTATCAATATTTAATTTCGATACAAAGTCTAGAGAATACTGGTAAATAATCAATCTAAATTCAACGATATCTAATCATAAATTAGTTATAGTTTGTATTCCATCATGGACAATTTTTTATCATTCAGGGGAATCAAAAAAATCCCAAGAATCAGCAATATAAGAAATGAAAATGAAGTTCAAGTTGATGTTCCTCATGAATATGTACAAGTTGGGTCAAATATCGAAATCAATCCATATATACCAAGTTGTTTAGAGTTTCCCATATCCAAAGATACCATTCAAGACTTTGAATTTCAATTTGATAATTCAGATCCAACAGCATTACTCACGAAACAACCTGCAACTCAATATAGGAATTGTTTAAAGTTGAAACATCTAGGTATCACCAATCTACGTGAAATCAATGAATCAAGAAAATATAAGAATAATTTATCCACCATATTCAACAATCAATTAATAATAGCAATCAATTCTGAAATATTAGTCTATGAATTTGATTCATTAAATCATTTACCAAAGGAATTGATATCAAGGTTTGATACAAAACCATACTTTACTTCAAATACTGATAGATTAGTATCTACATTTCCTTATTTTCCACATACAATTAATTATATCAAATCTGGTACATTTCTAGACCAAGAAGTTTTATGTGTTTGTACAGACGATGGAAGTTTGTTAATCTATGATAACAAATTCAATGAAAAGCATAGATTAAAGGTTGAAGCTTCATTATGGGGTTTAGATTTTAAAGAAAATATAATTGTTGGATCAGATAATTCTCAAAGTATTGTTTTGTTTATGTTTAAAGATGATCGATTTTATCATCACAAATCATCTCAATTATTACACAATATACCTGATGTATCGATTGTGGAGTATAATAATGAAGAAGTTTTAGTTTCTTGTGTCTCGATATCAGGAGAGATTGTCGAATTCCAATATAAGTTGAATAAATTCAAAATGCTATCAAGATGTGTTATAAATGAGGATTGCTGGACAATCAAAACAATTGATAAAAACTGGTTTCTACAAGTTGGTTCATTATCATCGATATTCGGTTTTGAAATCAATGAACAAGAAGAAATGAGTAGAATTCAACAAGAATCTAGAATCTTAGGTTCACCTTCAATATGTCAATTTTATGAAGCAAAAACTGTATTTAATGAATTAACCAATACAAAACTAACCTCAATTGATGATGAATACAAAAGAATTCATAAGGAAATTATATCACCTTCAAATAAAGTTCTTTTAGTAACAACTGTTTCCAAAATTTGCATGTTCAATTCTCCATCATTATATTGTAATACAAGTACAAACCGAGTATTTAACATATCTATCCCATGTAATGATGAAAGTTCAGATAGAATGTCAATATCATTAATGATTCCAGAACTATCATGTTTTATATCTTGCCTGCAACAAGGTTTAATAACAATTATGAGATTATGTACTTTTGAGAATGTTTTTGGAATGAGACAAGAATATATCTTCCCCAATGCTTCAAGTTTGGCTTTAGGATATCATGGTTATAGAACAATTATTGGACTTTCTATAAAAAATCGAACAATTGTAGATCCCAAGTATATATTGTATATAATTTATAATGACGGTTTAGTGCTTGCTTATGAACTAAGCAAGTGACTCAATATATATCGGAAAAATGCAACAGCAGTTGCAATGTAAGTGGGGGATGTGGAGGCGGGGATCGGACTATAAAAACACAAATTTCACCGGAAAAACTCAACAATGACAAAATTAGCTATAGTAGGAACTGGTATCTTTGCCACTGATACTCATTTACCAACAATTCAAAAGATCACTGATCTTCAACCAATTGCAACTTATAACAGAACAAAATCAAAAGCTGAAACATTTGCTCAAAAAGCAAATATTCCAAAAATTTATGATTCATTAGAAGATGTTTTCCAAGATTCAGAAGTTGATTTTGTCGATGCTTTATTACCTGTTCAATTCAATTTAGATGCTGTTAAATTAGCAATTCAATATAAAAAACCAATTTGTTTTGAAAAACCAATTGCTGCTAATTTATCTCAAGCTAAAGAAATTGTTCAATTAAGTAAATCAACAGATTTACCAATCATGGTTTTGGAAAATTGGTGTTTTTTAAAAGCAATTTCTATCCTAAAAGAAGTGATAACTGAAATTGGTGAAATTGTTGCTTTTACTTATAATGCAACTGGTCCATTCAATGATTCAAATAAATATTTAGCTACTGGTTGGAGAAAAAAACCTGAACATATTGGTGGGTTCTTAAGTGATGGTGGTGTTCATCAATTAGCTTTATTGACTGAAGTTTTAGGTGATGTTGAATCAGTATCAGGATTGACTAAACAATTAAGAGAAGAATCAGGTACAGATGATGTTTTATTTTCAACTTTTAAAATGAAAAATGGAGTCATTGGTACTTTTACATATGGTTCTGCTTTTGGTGCTACTGATAAATCAACAAGTTTTACATTATTTGGTAAAAATGGATCTGCTGTTTATGATTGGTCACCAAGTCATAAACCAACAATCATTTATCAAACTGGTACTTCTTCAGGTACAAAATCAGAAAAGAAAACTATTGAAATTGAAGAAGTTGATACATTTGAAAAGGAATTTAATAATTTTAAAGATGCTGTAAATTCAAAAGATAAATCTTTGGTTGTTGTACCTCCAGAAAAAGCATTCCATCATTTAGCTATAGTTGCTGCTGCATTAGATTCTTCTAAACAAAATGGTTCAACTGTTGAAATTGAATTACCTTGAAATAACCAGTGGAATATGTTAAATATTTTAAATAAACTCCAAAATAATAATCTTAATGGTCTTCTTAAAATTCTTCTATAAATCACCCAGCAACAACATAGCATGAAGAATCCAATTGCCATGTAGATCCTTTTCCTATCTGATTTATCTTGTTTTTCGATAAATTTTATAATATTTTTCGATTTCATTAATAAATCATTGAATTGTAGGAAATTCTCATTCAATTTGTATAGGTCTTTAGTCTGTTGATCGATGGAATCTATATTCAATTCACTTTGTAAAACTGAAGCTTCTAATAATTGCCTTGATGTTTGTAATGATTGAGTTATTTGTTTATTTTGTTTAGTAATTTGTTGATTTATCGACAATTCTTCAATTTTTTTATTACTTTTCAAAAACACTTCAGTTCTTGGTTTATTTAGATTATACTTCTCAATTCTAATCTCTTGTAATTTCTCTTGTTCAAGATTATAATTGTATAATTGAATTTCTTTAAATTTTTCTTTAAGTATTTTAAACTTTAATTGATAAAGTTGTAAATTATATAAACTTTTTGCATCATTAAATGAATTTTGATATATTCGTAATAAATCTTTATATATTATCAAATCATGATTGATTGAAATTCCTTCATCTAATGATTCGTATATCTTATTTGTTAATTGATCTAATTTCTCAATCATTGCTCATGAAAAAACCATTTGATCCTACAAAATTAACACCAGAATATATTCAAGAACAAAGAAAGTTACGAAATGAAAGAAAAAAGAAGAAGCAAGAAACACCTGAGCCAGAACTTTTCATAAAAAGACCAATGTTGGAAATTGAACCAGTAGATGAAAATTACACTATAACAATTGCAAGTTATAATATCCTAGCTCAAACTTTGATCAGAAGGGAAATGTATTCAACTAGTGGAAAGATATTAAAATGGAGTATAAGATCAAAAATCTTGTTAGATGAGATATCCTATTATTCACCTGATATCTTAACATTACAAGAATGTGATAAATTTAATTCATTTTGGAAAGATGAACTAACAAAACTTGGATATGAAAGTAAATTTTATAAATACAACACAAAAACTCATGGTTTAGTCATTGCATATAAGAATCTCATTTGTAAACATCAATCATTTATAAAATTAGATCAAGATTATGATGAATTACCAAATTCAAGAATTTATACAAAAAATGTTGCTATGATAACTTATCTTGAATTTCATCCAGATGTAAGATTAAAATATCCAAATTTAAAAAAAGGTATCATGATTGGTACTACTCATTTATTTTGGCATCCTTTTGGTACATTTGAAAGAACGAGACAATTATATATGATTTTACACAAATTTAAAGAGTTTCATCATACAATGGACCTTCTTGGAAATGATTGCTATATGTTTCTTACAGGAGATATGAATAGTGAACCATTTGACGCACCTTATTTATCGATAACTTCAAAACCTATAACTTATAAAGATCAAGTTAGAAATGTCTTGGAATGTAGTTTAAGTTATACATTTTCAAAAGAAAGATCAATCCAAGATGATAAAGAAGATCCAGCACCTACTCAAGAATCTATACAGAAATTACAAGATGCTCATAATAATCTAAATCTCAAAGCTATTTCATTATACTCAATTGGTTACAAATATATTGATCCTACAAATTATAATCATAATGAACCTAATTTTTCAAATTGGGTAGATAAATGGAATGGTATGTTGGATTATATCTTTTTAATAGTACCATGTCCAGAATCAAATAATGAACTATCACATATTAAATTAACAAAATTATTGAAATTACCTTCACCTAAAGATATGGGTCCATTTCCCTCAGGTCAACCAAGATTATATCAATATCCAAGTGATCATTTATGTATCATGGCAGAAATACAATTATTATGATTTATTCAACATTGTATCTACTAAATCTTCTAAAGGTCCAAAATCCTTTTGACTTATTAAATTGAACTCATTAGCAAATAATACATAATGTTTTAAACTTGTATTTAAATGACTTTGTAAACCTAATTCACTAATTTCATGAAAATGATGACAATAAATATGAGCATAAATTCTAAATAATCTTTTAAATATTGTTTTAACTAATGTTGGAAATTGATGTGGGAAAGGTGCACCAATTTTGGAAGGAAATACATTATCATTATCAAAGAAATTTTGTACCCAATTCATTAAATTTTCAATATATTCACAAGCTGGTAAACTTATTGGTCTTTTTGGTGAAGAAATTGATGAATCATTATTAGATTCTTGCCATAAATATTCATATTCTTCAGTTGCAATCATTCTTGGACATGTTTTTGGTGAACAAAATTCTGTAATTGTACCATATAGCATATTAATTTGATTATAAAAATCAACAACATGAATTGCTAACCATTCATTAACATCTTCATCTCTTGGTAATTTGACTGCTTGTATTAAAGCATTATCACTTCCTAATGTTTGTTCTGCATAATTTCGTATATCTTTATGGGTAGAAACTTGTTGTGCTGATTGATTGATAGTTTGATATGGGTTTGATGTTTGTGGTAAAACAGAATTACCTATTGGATTTGGAGACGATATTGGTGACGTTTGCTTCACATTAAAACCTCTTGTTGATCTTAATGAATGTGTATTGAAGTTTTGAAAAAGAGCCATGATATTGGTAAAGATGAAATTGTTTGTATATTTTATTTGTTTTGATTATTGACATTTTAAGATTTGTATTATGTAATGACTGACTAATAAACAACAAGACGATTCAACACGACTATGGTTGCAAAATCAACCTGTAAAGAACTTCGTACTACAATACTAACTCACTTCGTGTAGTCAAGATCAGTAATATTTAAATAAGACGGTGAATTCATCAAAGTTTGAATATCAAGATTAAATCAAAAAAAAATTCTTTTCTTATCACATCTTCATGATAACGTTCAAGATGGAGAGTTTCTGTCAAATTGGATACTGACCTTCAAGAGTATTTGATTCTTAAAACATATACGATATAAAGAAATTAAAGAACATGTATTTTCTGTTTTTTTGCAAAGTTGTTAAAAATTTGGAAATTAATTTGGAAATTTTATAAAACCGAAAGACAATTAACTCAATTTTAACATTCTAGCAATATTCATCAACTTTATAGCGATGACTATTGCATCAAAAGTCTATAAACAATTTGTAAATGTGATGTTTATACTTTGCGCTGTCAAAAGCATAGCGTTTAAAATTGGGCCGTACGACAAAAATCAATTTGTTTATCTCCACAATCTAATCGCAACAAATCAGGGAAGATCATTGAAAGTTAAATAATCATCAAGTATTAGAACCCATACGATTAGAATCTTTTTATTTAGAAGGATCGAAAATTGTAGATTAAAACCATCAAGTATTCATGTATCAAGCTAACTAGACTATTCCTTACTAATGCTGTCTTCCTCTATAACCCCAGACACCAGAAATAAACGAGAATACATTGCATTCTCCCATTCATAAATTGCTTTCTCTGATCTTGTCTCCTGGATGTATCTCTGCTCCACTCTTACAACCAACAAATAAATAGGTGATAGTGCAAAAAATGCTGCAGCATTCAAGACATTGAAAAAATAGTACATGATTGATTTTACAATCGAATATTTATTTGCTATTTATATATTCAAACCAACCGGTAAGGACACTACATAAAATTGATTATCAAATTCGATAACGATAGTTAATTCTTTCAAATCTTAATGTGTTACATAGATGACAGATCATTCAATATTCAGTGTTTTTTAAAATCATAGCACGTTTTTTCATTGCAATTTCATATTGTTTCAAAAAATCAGGATGTAACCATTTCACAAAATTATATTCCAATTTTTGTATTAACATTCTAATTGGTGTTAAAATAAATTGAAGTGATGTATAAAACAATTGAGAGAATGTTTTCATTGAAATGAAAGTGGTGATAAACTGTCCTTTTTTTAAAATGCCGATTTTCAATCAAATAAATAAAGTATCATGAGTAAAATTTCATATTGTATTTAATTCAATTTCTAATATCATTTGATATAAAATATCACAATAAACTAATTCTCCACCATCAACAAATAAGCTTGACACTTGATTTGACTTTGTGATATTGATATCTATCAACTTTCCTAAGTATTGAAGTTAGGAACTTTCTCAACGTGTAGGAATCAAAAAATTAATTTTTTTTATATCAATTAATCAGTCGTTATGGAAGTGAATCCAATTAATCTTCATAAAGAAGATGTAAAAGATATCCAAGAACCAGACCAGAGCAACTCACAACATGAAACAAATTCTGCTGAAGTTACATCTGATGAATCACAAAATCAACCCCATGAATCCAACTCTAATGAAGAAGATGAACCCGAAATATTAAATAATAAACAAGATCAACATTCAAATGAACAAGAATCAGAAGATGATTATGAACCTGAACCTGAACCTAAAGCTGATCATGAATCAACCGAACTGATTTTAAAAAGTTTACCTAATCTTCCACCAAAACCACCGGCTGTTCAATCACCTGGTTCTACTGAATCAATTAAAGATGCTTTTGAAGCAATTAAGCAAACTGAAATAATGAATGATCCCAATTTCCATAATTTATCTCCTGAAGAACAAGTTTCAAAAATTCAAGATCAATTAAATAAACGTGGTATCAATATTTCTAATAGAACTATGAATTATGATCAAGTTTATTCATTCAACAAACCTTTTAAAAATTTAAAAGACCCAATTCCTTTAGTACCTGTTAATCAGTTTTGTAGAAGACCAAATATTACAGCTCCAATGACACCTGAAGAAGAAAAAGAATATGAAGATTTTATTGAAAGAGAGAATCATTATTTAACTTTACAAAATTGGGATGAATTTCCAGATAAGCTGAGATTATTCATTGGTAATTTACCTGCAAATACCATTTCAAAACAAGATTTATTTAGAATCTTTAGTCAATATGGTGAAGTAATTCAAATTGCTATAAAAGCTGGATATGGATTTACTCAATTTAGAACTTCTGAAGCATGTTTAGAATGTATAAAAGGTGAAACTAATGTTCCCTTACATAATAAAATTCTAAGATTAGATGCTTCAAAACCACAAAAATCAAGAAGACCTGGAAATCCTGAAGTAAATAATCCAAATTTTAGTGCAAGAGGTAGAGAAAGAGAACATGATGAACCATCACGTAAGAAAAGAAGAGGTAATATTGATTGTATAGTTTATGTTACCGGTAAATCATCAGTATTTTTCATTAGAAAAGTTAAAAAGGCATTTGCAAATTCAAAAATAACTATAGATACTGAAGATGTTACTCAAAAAAACATTTCAGATGTTTTAAGTGAAGCAGCTTATTCAGGAGTTTTAGGAGCATGTGTTATTAAAGAACAAAAGATTGATTTACAAACTTATGAAAGTACTCCAGATGGAGGTATCAAATTTGATGAATATGCTGATATAGATCCAGAACAAGGATCTGAAATTATGTCCAAAGCAAAATACAAAAAATATGGAAATAATCCACCACCTTATTATTTACAGGATACAAATTATAATGATAATTCTAGTCCAAACTTTCAACAAAGAGGTAGATCAAACCAAAGAGGTAGAGGTGGAAGAAATAGAAGAGGTAATGATTATGGTCATGGTCGTAGAAATGATCATAAACAACAACCACAACCTTATGGATCATTTCCACAACAACCATTTGCTCAACCAGCCTATAACTCTTATCAACAACCTTATGGATCACCACCACAACAATTTTATAATCCTCCACCTGTTTCTCAACCTCCTGATTTGATGCAAGCCTTACAAGGTTTAAACCCATCACAAGTACAAAATCTTATTTCTGCATTACAAACTCAACAACAACCACCATCTCAACCTTATTTTAATTATAACCAACAACCTTATGGATCAGTTCCACCTCCTACTCAAACCCCTACAAACCAAGTTAATGCATTGTTAGCTCAGTTACAACAACAACCAAATCCAAACTCATATCCTCAACAAAATCAACAATCCTCTACAACAGAAGCATTTCTAGACACATTAAAGAGATTGAGCAATAAATGATTTATAGTTGTATAAAGCTAATCTACATAACCTTAAGCTAATCTACATCTTGACCTTTTTGATATTCTTTTTGTAATTCTTGAAATTCATTTTCATTTTCCAAAACACCACTAACACCAATAACACCACATTCATTAAAAATTTCTAAAATTTTTTCAGCATCTTCAATTTTTAATTTTGCAAATTCTTCATTAACTTGATCAATTTTACCAGATTTTAAAGCTTCTTGAAAATTTAATGGTAATTCATCTGAGAAAATTTGAAATTCTTTAGTACCTTCTTTTGGAATATTTACAGTTAATTCAGTACCTTCATCTAATGCTCTTAATTGAATCAATTCTTCTTCTTGATTTTCTTTTTCTTGCATTATAATTTCACATCTTTGAACTATATGATTGAATGTATTTTTAACATCTTCTTCAAATGCTTTTCTTGCTGGTGATGAAGTATCATTAATTTTACTGAAAAATAATTTTATAGATTTAATTGTATTATCTTTGGTATTATTAGTCAATTGAGAAATGTATTGTAATAATAATGATTGATGTATAATTTGTTTAGCTTCTGATGATTTATTTTCCAATTGACAATCAAATGCAGTCATTATTAAAGCATCTTTTTGTTGTTCAGTACATATTTGATAATTTTTTATTAAAGATTCTGCTGATTTTGATAAATCCTTAATTTGACCAAATTTTTCAGTTTCTGGTAATAAATTTAATTCTTCAGGAGTATCAGTTGGAGTATGGATAGTTTCAATTGTTGTTTTCTTTTCAGTTTTTGGTTCTTCTTTGTCCTTATTTATAAATGATGAATCAAATCCGGTATGTAAATCTTCATTAGTAATCAATTGAGCTTTTTCATTCAACAATTCATCCAATTTTATTGTTTGTTTACTTAAAACATCATCGATTCTATTTCTATGCTCTTTTAAATATTGAACAATGTTACCATCTTTATGATCTTCTTTAATTTGAATAAATAAATCTTCAATCATTTCATTATAACAAGGTGTGTTTTCAATTTCTTCTTTATCAAATTTTAAATCTTTTAATCCTCTTCTTAAAGAATCACCTTTTTGTTCAATTAATTTATGATAGTCAAATTTCTCCTTTGGATCAAATTCAGAGTTTAATGTTTTCATAACTAAAGTATTATCTAACAATTCAGTTGATGACAATTTGTTTAATAAATAATCAATTCGTGAATTCAACTTTGCATACATGGTCAATTGAATCAAGATTGATTTAATCTCCACATTTCTTTGCATTCTCTTTTCATGAATATCTCTTTGCTTCCATCTGATAAATGAGTTTTTATCAACATTTGGATGAACTTCAACGTCTGAGTCATCAGAAAGTTCAATTTTATCCCACTTTGAATAATCAATTGGCATTTGAGAATATTTTTTCTACAGAATTTTTGGCAATATTTATATATTATCTATAAAACACCATTTGGTCTTAAACCAGTAAAGAATGCTAAACCATAACCAGTAGTTTCAAAAGTGATGGTGGTACCTTTTTTAAAGTAAAATACATCACCTGGTTTAACGCTAACTTTGTAACCAGTTTCATCACTAATCCAATATTCACCTTCAACTTCTAAAATAATTTTCATTTCATCATAACTATAAGTATAGACCAATGGTTCACCTTTTTCTTGTTTATAGAAACCACATGAGATTTGTTCTTCTTTTGGAGCATCTGAAGTAAAAATATCACCTAAAAATGAATTGTTACCTGGTGATGGAATTTGAGGTGGTTTAGTTCCTTGAGCTTCAACGGCTGGTTTGTATAACATAGGCATCTTGATTAGTTTTTGATATTCTTATTGATTCAACAGTGGAATTTGGTGGTATTTATATACTTATTTGATGCAAAATGTTTCCCAATCGGGGTTGAGAATCCAGATTACACAAAACCAAAAGATAACGTATGAATTAAAGATTACTTAATTGTATACAAGCTTCGTTTAAATCACCTTTATTTAAAAGTAATTTTTCTTTTAAAACCTTTGGATCGACATCAACAAATATCTCTTTTAATAAATTTAAATTATTTTCATCTTCTTCTGTCAAAGTTAAATCTTCAATTTTCAAATTTTCTATAAAATTCACAGCACCTTCAATTGATGCCATATAATAACTTGTTTCACCATGTAGTAACCATTCTGAGCCTCTAAAATTCTTAATATATGAAATATTTGAATGAATATTCTCAAGTTTACTCTTGATTATAATCAAAATCAATATTGGCATAAATGAATCCGCATTTGTTTCTTTCTTGGTAATTTTTAAAAGGCTAAAAATAATTTTACATGAGTTTAATATACAAATAATTTTATCTCTTGGTGCTCTATAATCATTAATTTTTTCCAATTCATGTATTGCATAATCCAAAAAACTAACATCATCTTTAACTTTTATTGAATTTAATTCACTTGTATCAATATCTAAATGTTCACCTTTAATCCAATCATATTTTTCCAATTGTTTTTTAAATTCTTTATCTTTATTTAAATCATTTTGAAATGGTTCAGGTATGTATACTGAAGGATTAATATCTGGTGGGAAACATAAATCATGTACTCTATTCATAATCAATTTTTCTAAACCTTCTCTTGAATTTTCCAAATCAATTGCATCCATCATATTGAAAGGTTCATATAATTCAAATTTTTCATTCATAAATATTTTAAAGTCCTTAATGATTTTTATTCGTTGCTCTGCCGTAAATGTATGACCTTGTTTTATATATGATGCAAGAAATGATCTTATATATCTTACAATTGGATCAGCATTTTTTTTACGTAATTGAGCTAGAAAATTTTGAAAATCAAATGGTCTATGAGATTGTTGATGTTGTTCAGCTGAATCAATATTGAATTTTGATGTTTTAGATTCAAGTTTTGGTCTGGTTACGGGTTCAACTTGATATTCTTCTACAGCTGATTGTTCTTGAGTATCACCTACTAAATCAACTATTTCTCCATCAGATTTTATCTTTTCTTTGGATTCTTTATGATCTGATCCATCTACTATTTCTCCATCAGATTTTATCTTTTCTTTGGATTCTTTATGATCTGATCCATCTACTATTTCTCCATCAGATTTTATTTGGTTAGCTGGTTCATTAGATTTCCCAACTTGGTCAGATTCAGGATTATATGGTTGCATACCTATGGAAGTATGAAATTTTGCTGGAGTTTTTTCAATAGTTTCAAGTTGAGTTTCTTCTTCTTCTTCATTATCCAGATTCATCTTTTCCAACTTTGTTTCTTGCTCTTCATCTGTATGATTTGGTTTTTCATTCGTCTCTACATTATCCTTTTTGATATCAAACTTGTCGAATAATTCAATTAAATCTGTTTTTGAATCTGGCTTACGCGGTGATGACGTTATTGTTTCATCTCTTGTTAAGATTGGTTGTGTAATTGATGAAGTGCTTTCCAAATTTGATTTTAGGAAACTAGACAATAAAGGCTTTGGTGATGAAGATGATGATTCATAACTTTGAGAAGGTGGCAGCGATGGAATCTCTTTCTTATCGGAATCTGAATAAGATTTTGTTGAAGTTGTATTTGTATTATTAGTAGACGTCGTGGGAGTAGACTTAGATATATTGAATGTTAGATTATTGAATGACATTATGTTTTCATGTATGAATTGTGGATGATTATTACTTGCATTTAATCAAGAAAAAATATTAATTCCGAGAAACTAAACCGAAATGCATAGAATTGTTTATATTTATTAATAATACATATATACGTTGTCATAATTAATCTTTCATTTCGATATCGACATCTTGACTTTCGATTGGTGAAGATTCTTCAGACTTTTTCTTTGTCAATTTGATTCGTATTTTTGGTACTTTTGAGGTTTCATTTGAATAATTGTCTTTTGATGAATCTGTTGGATCTTTGATTTCGTTTCCATTTGCTAACCCATCTTTAGGTTCAATTGATGGCTGATTACTTATTGAAGATTCATCATCAATTGGTCTAGTTTGGAATGTATCCTTTGCTACATTAACAGAATCTTCACTTTCTGGTTTTTCTTCGAATGGTTCCTTTTCTACATTAGAACCTTCATTCTCTGATTTGGTTGGTTCTTGTTTATATGGTTCCTTTTCTGAAACTTCATTTTCTGATTTGGTTGGTTCTTGTTTATATGGTTCCCTTTCTGAAACTTCATTTTCTGATTTGGTTGGTTCTTGTTTATATGGTTCCTCTTCTACATTAGAACCTTCATTCTCTGTTTTGGTTGGTTCTTGTTTATATGATTCCTCTTCTACATTAGAACCTTCATCCGATTTGGTTGGTTCTTGTTTATATGGTTCCTTTTCTACATCTTTCAAACCTTCATTTTCAGGTTTTGTTGATTCTTGTTCATATGATTCCTTTTTTACATCTTTCAAACCTTCATTTTCAGGTTTTGTTGATTCTTGGTTTTCTTGAGTAGTAGGAGCTTGATTTTCTTCATTTATTTCGATTGATTCTGCAGGTTCTTGATTATTTTGTAAACCATCATGATTCTTCAGCCCTGTTAATTCCTTTTCATGAGTTTCACTTGTAGTTGAATTTAGATTGGTTGTAGAATCAAGTTCTTCAACATCCGGTTTATTATCCTCAGCAGTATCACTCCCGTCTTTCTTTCCATTTAACATTTCTTTAGCATCGGTTTCTTTCAAATCATTTGCTTGATCATTGATCATTTCTAAATCACTCTTCACAAATTGTACATCATCATCAAATGGAATTTTAGATCTTTCAATAATTCTTCTCTTCGTATCTATTTTAATGAATCGATGTACAGGTTCAACTTTAAGACATTCTGTTTTAATTTTAACAACATAATGATCAATCTCCACATATGAAGATATATACACTGAACCTAAAGCTCTTTGCTTTATTAATTTTAATTTATCTTTTGGTAATTTAATTGTAATCAATCCAGCATTATCTTCTACTAATGATTCTCGAGGTGGTGGTGATGGTATAGGGTCAGATCTTAATGAAATTCTCAATGATTTATCAGGTGGTTTAATTGTAGGTTTTAAAATATTTCTATTAGCCAATTGAATCTTAAATCTACCTTCTCTTTTGAAAACAATTTTACCATCTCCCAAATCTTTTGCCACAATTTTCTTTTTGAATTCTTGTACAGGTACATTTGGAACATATAATTTAACATTAAATGAATCAATATTATTGTATAGAATTTGAACAATGTTAAAAATATCACGTTTTTCATTTATGGATAATAATGATGTATGAAGTAATTCCCAGAAAACATTCTTTAATCCTTTACCAATTGCAAAATCTCTTCTCAAAATTTGAATTGAACCTTTAATTGATTCTCTAGCTACAAGATCATGTTTATTTTTCATCTCCTGATTGGATCCTTCATCTACGATAAGCATATTATTATCTGATTTAACTTGTGCTTTCTCCTTTTTAAACTCAGCATCATCCAAGTTAGAAATACCACCATGAATTGCAACTGATACCAATGATTTAATCAAACTTTCAATCAATTTTTTTCTATAAGATGGTCTAGCAAAACTAAGTAAACATAATTTCAAAAAATAACCCAAAATAGTTTTATTTTTCAATCCACCCAAAACTAATAAACCTCTAAATGATTCAACTCTACTTTCCATTGGATATTTATCTAATGTTAATATCAATAAATCTTCAAATGATAATTTTATTGCACCAACTAATGCCATTTTGATCTTAGATTTTATACATGAAATTTCAATTACGTTATGATAAGATGGAGTCCATTGATCCAATTTATGAAGTCTATTCAACTCAGTCACTACATGCTGAACAAATCTAGAATCTTCATCCCAACCACTTATGGCACTTTTAGTCAAATATTTAATCAATTCAGCAACGTATAAACAATCGTCAAAATGATTCATTGAATTATCATTATATTTTACTAAATTTAATAATAAATTCTGAATTGATTTTGGAACTTTGCCTTGATTATTTTTAACCAAGGTTAATATACGTGGAATCGATCTTAACATTAAATAACTTTTGAAATCACTAAAATCATTTGATTTGGGAATTGTACTATCAGGAAAACAGTACAATGATTTAACTGCTGCAATTAAATATCCAGCACCCATGAAATTATTTGCTTCATTTGAACATGTAGCTAATGCTTCAGCTGCAGCAATTCTAACGCCATAAAAATATCTTGGATCCATTAAAGTACGTACTAATGAAGTACAATAAATTTTTGTAGGTTTTTCCAATTCTCCAAAATATCTAATTGCTTCCAATTGAGCTTCAACATCTCTATCATAAATCAATTGTGAAGCATACATAAAATCAGGTTGTTTGACATTGATTTTGGAGATCCATTCCATATCAACATCACCTCTTATCCACTCAAAAGGTTCTGAACTTAAAGATTCTTCATCTCTTTTATCCCAATCCTGCAAATTCCATTGATACATTTCTTCAGGAGTTGTTAATACATCACCAAATTGATTAAAATCAATACCAGGGTCAATACCTTCATCTTTTTTTTTAATTTTTCTAAATTTTGAATTATATTTTATATCCAACTTTACATTTCCATCTTTTAGATCAACTATATGCTCATATGGAGAACCATCAGATTCATGAATTCTTACAGTCATTGGACCTGTAAAAACTGGTTGAATTGGATAAGTTGGTAAATCATTTAAATATGATAAAGCATCATCCATATAAGTCTTTTCATTTAGTCGTTTGTGCTTATTCTCATGATGTTGAACTTGACGAATATTCATTTCAACCATACCTTTTTTCCTATTGAATCTTTGACTAATTCGAAAAATTGGACATCCAGCTCCAAAAACCCATTGTTTAAAGAAATTGTCAAGCTTGTTTCTATTGACTTTTTCACAAACCAGTTGGAAATGTTCTGTTGATAATGTACCATTTGGTAATTCCCCTGACATAGCTTGTAGGAATAATTTTGGTAATACTCTTGATAATCCAAAGGATTTATCAGTTTTGATCATTCTGTTATCCAAAATGTATAATACAATTGGTGATTTCAACCATAAAAAATCCAAATCTTTTTCAAAAACTGGAAATTTAAATAATTGCATTGCAATAGGTTTCCTACCAACATCTTCGTCAACAATTTTATTCATAATTTTTTTAATTTTAAATCGATATTCATTAGTTCCCATTAATTTCTTGATGTATGAAGTTGCCATAAAACCAGCTATACCTATAGTACACCAT
Organism: Insectozyma morakotiae; assembly: GCA_030564645.1. Lineage (NCBI taxonomy): Eukaryota > Fungi > Ascomycota > Pichiomycetes > Serinales > Debaryomycetaceae > Insectozyma > Insectozyma morakotiae. The sequence continues at coordinate 29,438 of JAKTYD010000014.1, forward strand.
ATATCATTGAAACTTTGAGGAACAATATTAATACCAGCCCATTGAGAAGCAATACTTCTTAAAAGTACGTCAGTTGTTGTAAACATTGGTTCTATTAAGTTTGGTGGATATAATAATTGATCTGATAATATTGAAAGCCCTGCAAAACCATTACTTTGTAAAGGTGAAAATTTAACAAAAACCATACTATAAGAACTAAATGGAAATGAACCAAATTCTCTCAGGAAATAATCTAATACACGGTTAGCAATAACGCAAGTATTTTTAGCTAGTTCGATATCTTGAGGTAATGCATATATTGTAATTGGAGAATCAGTTTCATCTTTATTATTCTCAGAGTCTTCTTCTTCATCATCTTTTTCATTTGCATCCATTATTGTAGGTAATTTAAAACTTGAAAAACAACCAATAGCCCAACCAACATGATGAGCACAAACAGGATTAAATATGGACCAGGAAACTACCTTCTTAGAATAATCTGTCGAATGAGGTGTTTCTTTAACATTATTGAAATCACCTGAACATACTGATAAATCAAGATCATCATTTTCTTCTTCTCCTTCGTGATCTTCGTCCATTACCTCATCTTCTATAACATCTTCAACTATCCTAGAGTTTCCAATATCTTTTAATGATCTGGGTATACTTATTTCAAGTGACCATGTACATCGTTCCCAAAAATTGTCAATGCAAGGTACCCATGATGAAGTGGATATATTATAATCTGAATTAAGTGTATATGCATGCCATGATTTTTTATCAATATCATCATTGGTGATAAAATTAACACCATTCTGAGGATTTTTCAATTCATAATTAATTTTAATCGTGATTGGAGTGTATATTTCATTTGATGTATTTTTAGATTTTAAATACAAAGGAGTAGCTGTATGACTACCAGGAGTATTTAAACTATTGAAATCAGTTAATTCAAGATTCATATTATCAGGTAGTAGAATTTTCAATTCTTGAGTATTTGATTCTTCATCATTGAATATATAGTTTAACTTCTCTTTGATGTAATGATGTTGATGAATGGTGATGTTTTCTGAGTATAAGTCCATAAGATTGATTTTACTTTCCTTGATTCTTTCTTCGAATATTGATGGATCATTCAAATATAATATATCATCATAAACATAATTTGTGCATTTTGTTTCATTTACAATTATATCTTTTATACTCAACTCTCGACAATCGAGTTTAATCAATTTCAAAGTATTAGATGTGGGTATGATTGTCAATTCTGTAAAACCATTTATTGAATTGTTAGATAGATCAACATCAATATTTATTCTTTGATGACTTAGTTTGAATAATTGTTGTGGTTTGACTATTGATTTGGTTGAGGTTAGTTTTGGTCTTGGTGTCATTTCCTGTGAAGATGTGATGATTGGTATACCTTTGAATGAACTCGAAGGCATTTTCGCAAAAAAAAATATCTACGTCAATATTTTGTGAGAATAAGTTTACAGTTCATATTTATAATAATCAAATCTATTTACTTTTTGCCTCCAATCAACTTCTAAATTTGTGGTTAGATTTAAAGTTGGAAACGCAGTTATTCTATTTTCCAGTAGAATACATGGTAATGTGTCATGAATTCGACTAATTTTTATATCATCATGAACCAACTGTTTATGTTTTTTATGGATATAAGAAATCACTTTGATGGATTGATTCTTGTCCGATTTGAACCTTAGCCAGAACCTTGAGTCAAATAATTTCCAATCACTCCAAGTTGTCAGAACTTCTTCAGTATATGTTAAATTCTCAAATCTAGCAACATTACATCGAGATATACTCATTGATATTAAATCGTTTAGTTTACTAATTTCAAACTTACAATTCATAAGGGTTAGTTTCAATATTGTGCCTTTTGACTTGATAAATTCCCGAATTCTAGGAATCAATTGTCTTTCCAATTTTGCGTAAACCCAATGGTAATGTTTAGAGGTTGATAATGGGTGCATTTTCTGATATAACAATCTACTTACAATTAATCCATTTTCATTTTCAAACATTGTTTTAGGTATTTTTAAGATCATTGAACCTAAACTCGGATTTTCTTCAACCCAGGAATTAATTTTCAAAAATCGATACAAATTTGATGCTTTCTCTTCAAATAAATCGGCAAATTCAGCACACATCAAATGTGATTCTATTAATTCAGATTTATTTATCTTGTCTTTTAACAAATTTCTCAAATAATTTCTTCTTGTCAAGGTCACATCCTCATTTGTTGGATCTTCAAAATATTTCACACTTTTTAATTTGCACGTTTCAACTATCAGACTCTTATCAAAGCTCCATAAAGGTCGAAATAAATGAACTCTATGTTTAATTGTATCAGGTGGTAGATCCCTTGAAATTGGTAAAGGTGCAGTTTTTCTAGTACCAGCTAAACCAAATATTGAGGAATTACCTTGTAATCGTTGTATGAAAGTTTCTAATTGATCATCTAAGTGATGACCCAAAAGTAAAACCAGTATATCTTTTTCATCACATATCGATTGTAATTTTTCATACCTTTTCATTCTTGCAATTTCTTCAAAATTTGACATCGACTGAGGATCTTGATCATAAGTTAATCTCGAAATTAAATGTATGATATTCGAGTCTTTCAAAGTATCTCCTACTCTCAATGCTTCTAATTCAGATCCACTTCGAACTTGATGATCAATTGTTATAGCATGAATTTGTAAATTTGGCATATACATATCCCTAAATTCTTTCAACAAGAAAGTCAACAACATCGAGTCCGAGCCACCAGATAATGCTATACCAATTCTATTTGGAACATCATACCCATTAAACAATTGTAATAATACATTTCTAAAAGTTTGATGATTAATTAGCATTCATGGTCGTGTGAAAAAAAGTTGAAAAATTTTAATTTCAAATTAGTCATGACAGAAAGTAATACTCCAGTTGGAGGATTCAGCTTTCCAAAAGAAGAAGAACAAGTCATAAAACTATGGGACGAAACTAATGCTTTCCATAAGACATTAGAATTAACTGAAGATTTGCCACCATTTGCATTTTTCGATGGTCCACCATTTGCAACAGGTACTCCACATTATGGTCATATATTAGCATCTACAGTTAAAGATATTATCCCAAGATATGCAACAATGAGCGGTTTCCACGTTGAAAGAAGATTTGGTTGGGATACTCATGGATTACCAGTTGAACACGAAATTGACAAAAAATTGGGTATCACTGGTAAAGAAGATGTTTATAAAATGGGTATCGACAAATACAATGCTGAATGTAGATCAATTGTTATGAGATATGCAGATGAATGGAAAAGAACCATCAAAAGATTAGGTAGATGGATTGATATGGAAAATGATTATAAAACTTTATATCCAGAATTTATGGAATCTGTATGGTGGGCATTTAAAGAATTATTTAAAAAGGACTCAGTTTATAGAGGGTTAAGAGTTATGCCTTATTCAACTGCTTGTACTACCCCATTATCCAATTTTGAAGCTCAACAAAATTATAAAGAAGTAAATGATCCAGCTATAACAATTGCATTTCCTTTGGTTGATGATGAAAATACAGTCTTAGTTGCTTGGACAACTACTCCATGGACTTTACCAGCAAACATTGCATTAGCTGTTAATACAAATTTCGAATATGTTAAAATTTACGATGAAGAAAAAAAGAAAAATTTCATTTTATTAGAAAGTTTAATTGGTACTTTATATAAGAAACCAAAATCAGCTAAATTCAAAGTTGTTGAAAAGATTAAAGGTTCTGATTTAGTTGGATTAAAATATGTTCCATTATTTGATTACTTTTATGAAGAATTTAAAGATCATGGATTCAAGGTTATCTCAGGTGATTATGTTACTAATGATTCAGGTACTGGTATTGTTCATCAAGCTCCATCATATGGGGAAGAAGATTACAATTGTGCTTCAGCAGCAGGTGTCATTGCTGAAAAAAGACATCCACCAGATGTTGTTGATGATTCAGGTAAAATGAGATCAAATGTTGAATTAGTTGCTGGTATGTATTTCAAAGATGCTGATAAAGTTATTATAAAACATTTAGTTGAAAAAGGAAGAATTTTAGTCAATTCACAATCTAAACATAGTTATCCATTTTGTTGGAGATCAGATACTCCATTAATGTATAGAACAGTTCCTGCATGGTTCGTTAGAATTGGTGAAATTATTCCAGAAATGTTGAGTAATGTTGAAAAAACAAATTGGGTTCCATCAAATATTAAAGATAAAAGATTTAGTAATTGGATTGCTAATGCAAGAGATTGGAATATTTCAAGAAATAGATATTGGGGTACTCCAATTCCTTTATGGGCTAGTGAAGATTTTGAAGAAATTGTTTGTGTTGGATCAATTGATGAACTTAAGAAATTATCTGGTAGAGATGATATTACCGATATTCATAGAGAAAGTATTGATTCAATTACAATTCCATCACAAAAAGGTAAAGGTCAATTGAAAAGAATTGAAGAAGTTTTTGATTGTTGGTTTGAATCAGGTTCTATGCCATATGCATCAAAACATTATCCATTTGAAAATGAAAAGAAATTTTTAGATGCATTCCCAGCAAATTTTATTTCTGAAGGTTTAGATCAAACAAGAGGTTGGTTTTATACATTAACTGTATTGGGTACTCATTTATTTAAAACAGCTCCATATCAAAATGTTATTGTTACTGGTATTGTATTGGCTGCTGATGGTAAAAAAATGTCAAAAAGATTGAAAAATTATCCTGATCCAGGTTTAGTTTTGGAAAAATATGGTGCTGATGCTTTAAGATTATATTTAATTAATTCACCAGTTTTAAGAGCTGAAACTTTGAAATTTAAAGAAGAAGGTGTTAAAGAAATTGTTTCATCTGTTTTATTACCATGGTATAATTCATTTAAATTTTTTAAAGATGCAACAACATTGTACAAAAAAGAAAATAATAAAGATTTCAAATATGATGAATCATTAAGATCAAGTAATGTTATGGATAAATGGTTATTAGCTTCAATTCAATCATTAATTAAATTCATTCATGAAGAAATGAAAGGTTATAGATTATATACCGTTGTTCCAAGATTATTACAATTTATTGATGATTTAACTAATTGGTATATTAGATTTAATCGTCGTAGAATCAAAGGTTCACCAGATGGTATTGAAGATACAGAAAAAGGGTTAAACACTTTACTTGAAGCTTTAATTATTTTATCAAGAGCAATGGCTCCATTTACACCATATTTAGCTGATGGTATTTATCAAAGAATTAAAGAATTTTTCCATGATTCAGATTTAGAAAAATTTGCAATTAATCCAAAAAAAATTGATTTAAGATCAGTACATTTCTTAAGTTATCCAACAGTTAGAGAAGAATTATTTGATGAAAAAATTGAATTAGCTGTTGGTAGAATGCAAAAAGTTATTGATTTAGGTAGAAATATTCGTGAAAAGAAATTAATTTCATTGAAAACACCACTTAAAGAATTGGTTGTTTTAAATGCAGATCCAGATTATCTTAAAGATATTAAAGCTCTAGAAAATTATATTAAAGAAGAATTAAATATTAGAACTGTTACAATTACTGATGATGAATCTAAATATCATGTTAAATATTCATGTATAGCTGATTGGTCAATTTTAGGTAAAAAATTAAAACAAGATGCTAAAAAAGTTAAAGCTGCTTTACCAAATGTTACATCAGATGAAGTTAAAAATTTTGCTTCATGTGGTAAATTACAAGTTGAAGGTATTGATTTAATTGAAGAAGATTTAGTTGTTCTTAAAGGATTAGATGAATCTAAAGATGTTGAAGGTCAAGAATATAGATCATTTCAAGATTTATTAGTTATTTTGGATACTAATTCACATCCAGAATTGGTAAGTGAAGGTTTAGCAAGAGAATTAATTAATAGAATTCAAAGATTAAGAAAAAAAGTTGGTTTACAAACTGTTGATGATGTTGAAGTTGAATATAAATTAATTAATGATACTATTGATTTTGATAAAGTTGTTAAAGATAATGATGAAATTATTTTAAAATCAACAAAATATCCAATTAAAAAATTTAGTGAAACATTTAATCAAGAAAAATTAATTACTGAAGAAGAACAAACTATTAATGATACTGTATTTACATTAAGATTATTAAAATTAGATTAGATTTTCCATAAACTTAATCCAGATCCTCCAATAACGATAAATTTCTGACTCTCAATCTCTGTAATGTCACTACATCCTGTATCTGCAACTGTTGTAAATTTAGCAGATTCACAAACTAACCCATTTTTGAAATTCCATAATCTGACAATTTGATCAACTGAAGTGACTAGGAACTGTGTATTTGTGAGTTTCGAAATTGAAGTTATTGTAGAAGAAGCTGCATAATCATTACGATCAATTAAATCCATTGTCAATGTTGGATTAATTTTATTCACTGTGATTGCATTATCATCACCACCGGTGATTAATATGTAGTGGTCATCAACTGGGAATAAATTTATTGCTTTGATACTACTTTGATTTAATTGAGTTTTCAAGACACACAAATGATTCATATCATAAATTGTAATAAATCCATCCGTTGTTGCAATTAGTATATAAATATTCCCATTTAATTTAAAAAATTGAACATTCAAAATACAACAATCTCTATAAATCCATCTTGAAATCAATTCAAATTTGGTTTCAAAATTCCATAATTTAATTTGTGAATCTGAATATGCAGTAACAATTAAAAACTTATCCTTTTCAATTTCAATTGAATCAAAATCCATTATACGTAAATCTGGTACATCTTTAGTTTTTTCTAACCTTGCAATTTCATAAATTGTTGGAATCTCATTCATTTTATTTAATTTCCATAGTATAAATTCTTCATTTGCTGCTGAACTTCCAAGATAATCATCATTTAAGAATTGAATCTTTTGCATACCTGATATATGATTATTCATTGTCCAATAATGTCTGATTCGATTTCCAATGATTTTATTTAAACTAATTGTAGAATCTTCTGCAATAATAGCTAATAATTTTGAATTTTGATTGATTGATAAATCACGAATTTCTCTTCCATGAGTACCAGAATTTATTAAACCATAATTTTCAAATTCATTTTTAAATTGACAAATACATAAATAATTTTTAAAATTATAAATAAATTTGAATTTGTTGTTTGATAATTTTTTAAATTCATATTGTCGATGACCGTTACCTCCACAGAATTCATTCATAATTTCAATTTGTTTAGTTTCATTCCATACATAAAAATATGATGATTTGAATCCATACAAGATCAAATCAGAATCATGAATGTACCCACCTTCAATATAACCTCTGGTGATCTTATTTTGTTGAAAAATTTCATGGTGTATTGTATCTAGTTTAGTAAGTCTAATATATGAGTAAGCACCATCTCTTGCTAATATTAATAAATCTGAAACATTTTTACTAGAATTAATTATCGATACTTGACTAATTGTATCACCTTCAGAAACTCTTTTGAATGTTGAAATCTCCATAGTATTTAAATCAATCACCGCAATTGTAATTTTCTTTGTTGCTAAAATCAACCAATTATTAACTGTATCAATAGTCATTGATGATACAGTTACAAATTTTTCTGGTTTTGGAACTTCTTTTATTTCAATGAGTTTGAAACTGTCATCAAACTTGTACAATAAATAAGGAACTTTTGGATTCGGACAATCAACCAATAAATAATGGTTCTTATCTGAAAATGTGAAAATATTTGAAATTTTGTTTGAATTTTTTATCCAATAGGTTGAATCGTTCACTACCAATAAATCACCAGATCTACTTGCAATTATTACCACATTTAAATCTCTGAAACCTTTGACTATACCAAAATCTTTCAAATTTGAATAATACCCCATGTATACAAAATCATTTTCAAATTTTATTAAATGACCATTTGAGGTTAAAATTATCAAACAATTGTTTAACTCGTAAAAATCCCTAATAAATTCATTCTTGATCAATTTGAAATCACAAATTCTTGCAATATCTTCAATTGAGTATTTCTCAGTAAATTTATTATCCTCATTTAAATCATGTATTCTTAATTTCCCATCTGCTCCACCAGTTGCACAAATCTTCAAATCATCATCTATATCTCCTGACCATATATGTTTACCTTTGTGACAATTTTCATATAATCTCAATTGACTTAATAACAGGGTTCCATCATATTTCCAAATTCTCAAAGTACAATCCTCTCCAATAGACATAATCTTCAATTCATCAGATTTAAAGAATGATAAACCCCAGATTCTAGATCCATGACCCCAACCAGTTGACATTAGTTGACCAGATTTAAAATCATATAATTTTATTGATCGATCATCAGAACATGATATTATATATTTCCCAAATTTATCAATTTTAACCCCAAAGATTGATCCTTCATGATCTGTTAAATTATAAAGTATTGATTTAGTTTTCAAATTCCATATTATTACTCCATTCATAATTGTCCCTGCAGCAATGTATACTTCACCATTGCAGATATTAATTGATCCACTATAAAGTATTGATTTCTCATCACAATGAATCTTTTGACACTCATCTGTTGATAAATCTATTTGATAAATATTATTATATGCATTGAGTAATAAAATTGTAGAATCATCAAGAAAACATGAAGATATAATCCAATCATTGATTGATTTTTCAACTATGATTCCATTATCTAATTGAAATATTGCAAATGATTTTTCACCACTTAGTATCAATTTTTTTCCATTTGGACTGATGTCTATATTATGTATTTTTCTATATTTAAAAATTTGTTTCTCAAGTATAATTTTCTGATTCTTATGGTTGAATATTTTCAAAATTGGACCATATCCATAGAATATAAACTCTTTATATATCTTTATCGAAGTTACAGGTCCATAATGTTGTATCAGTGTGAAAGTATCCTCATTTAAAGAAGATATTTCATTATTCATTTGGTAAAATTTTTTTTCTTAGAATATATTAATCTATAAATCTATGAATTCTTTTCCTTTTCCTTAAGTATAGCTTCAGTAATACCTAATCTTGTCTGTTCTTCACCAAATGCTTTACAGAACTCTTTTGAATATTTCAAAACACAACTCATCAATTCATTATGATCACCTAAATCTGAATCATACTCATTAATTAATTCCTCTACTAACAGTTTCAACCCATAAATATAAGTTAAACTATTATTTTCATCAGCTACTGATAATGTCAATGCTAATATATCTTTTTTTGACTTAGAATCAATTTCCCAATTTGAAATACCATTTGGTATCAATACATTAGGATCTTTTTCAGCACATAAAACTTCATGTTTTCTCCAACCACTAACTGGAATATTAAATGATATACTAGATGATAAATATATAACTTTAAATTTATCTTGTTCTCTTTTAAGTATGAAAAAATTTGGTCTATACATTGATCTACCACAACCACAATGATTTATATGAGCACGTAAAATACCCATCCAATAATTTTGTAAATTTGGATTTATAGTAGTTAAAGGTATAATTTCAGTCCCACCTCTAATTGGACCAACTTTTTTACCAACTTTTTTATCTTCTTTATAAAAAAATTCACATTTACTTATATCACCCATTGAAAAATCACTAATTTCACATTTTAAAATACGTAATACATCCCATTGATAAACTAAATAAATAAATTTATCTTCATTATTAACTCTTTCTAATGGATCAATAAATGGAGTCCAATTTTTTTCAATCCATTTTCTTTTTTCATTCCAAATTTTTAATTCTGCAACTTTATTATACCTTATATTATCAAATTTTTCATTTGATACACCATCAGTATTAACTTTACCTAATTGATATCTAAATGGCCAACCAACAAACATTGATCTGTGAAATTGGAAATTTATTGTTTGTTGATCATCTTTACCTTCAGGTTGAGTTACATTTTTAATTGATCTATGATGAGAATTGAAAATTAAAATAGGTTCTTCTTTACCTAATTCATTGTTAACAAGCATAATTCTTGTATCTTCAGGTCCATACCATCTACGAAATACTTGATTATAATCAAAATAATAAGGCATTGGTAAATATTTTGGAAATTTTATAGCTTCATTGATTCTATTACCATCATGATTTTGCATTGGTAAAACTAATTCGATATCTTTTAATTCTTTCCAATTTATATCAAATACTTGTGCATATAATAATGATATTTGTGGACTCCATTTGATTCCCTTTCTACTGAATAAAACTCTACTAACCATTAAATGTACACCATATTCTTTTAACCAAACTGAAGTACCAGCAAATTTATAAAAATGAGGTTTAAATTCATTTTTTTCTAACCAACCAGGTATTTTATTTTGGAAAAAACCATCTAAATCTTTAAATGCTACATCATTATTTACTTGATATAATAATTTTTCAACCATATATTTGAAATCTTCATCAAATATAAAATTATCACTAATTATTAAATCTTTTGTTTTTTTAATTTTGGAACAATATTTAGATTTTGAATCTGATTTGAAAATATTGATGGGATGTTTTGTTGTGTTGTAGTTTAATTGATTATAACTTATGGCTGATGAATTGCCTTGATATTTGATAATTTCTTTATCGGTGATATTATGAATTTCATTTGAATTTTCTTTAAAAGCTGTTGGGAATAATATTATTGGTGATTTATTTAAATTTGCTTCTGCTGATGATGTTGGATTATTTTTATGACCAATGAGATTTTTGAAATATTGTTTACTCGAGTCTAATGGGTAATAATTATATAAATAATGTAATGGCCATAAAAGTAATAAAATTAATAATAATCCAATTAAGGATTTTCTAAATGACGATGACCTTATTTGTAGAAATTGTTTCATCTCGAAAAACTGCTCTAATTATGATATGTATCCTATTTAGGAATGATCTGGTAGGATATATGATGAGATGGAGATCTACTTTGATATCGATTGGTTGAATAGATAAAATTGATAAAAAAATATAAAAACAAGAAAAAAAATTAAAAATAGAATAAAATTTCAATCATCAACTAAGCCCAATTAGAATATTATTTGTAAAAGATTAAGGGACAAACAACATTTTAATTTTATTAAGTGGTTAGAAACACTTGTTAAAAAAGAGCAATCTATTGAAAAAATCATATGTACCTGATAACTTTTGATTTTTTCAAATCGTTTTGATAAGGCTATTCTTTATTTGTCTTTGGTCTATATTTCAACAATTATCATATTTGAATATACGATGATAGCTGCTGTAATAAACAATTTATTTTGTGACAGATATAGAACAAATTTAATTTTTAACTTTGCCACAAAAATCAAAGAAAAAAATTTATTTTTCCGATGCTTTCAAAATAATATCTTTAGTTGGATTTCAGGCACAGAAAATAGAAGCGATGATAATCACACTTTACCAATAGGCTTTAAATATTTGCTAGAAATTAGCTACGTACTTAAATGCAAGTTTCTAATATAATTCATGATGGAATATGATTTAAAGTCTTGATACCGCTAGACATCATTATCGTCTCGTAAATATTTGTAAAAAATTAACAAAATTAAAAACTAACACTCTTTCAAAATCCACTCATACCTTTAGTACTGAATTGCACAAGAGGTTACACTCTTTTTCACTAGAGTTTAAACTACTTTGTCTTTCGAACAGCATTTCAAGCAGCAAGAACACCTCAATATTTGAGATTTTCTTACATTATCATTTGGGTATAGACTAAAATGTTGATAATATCCCGAGACGTTGTTAAAAATCAATAAATCGAAATATAAACGGATTCAAATTGCAAAACTGAATTTACTTCAGGGTTCAAGTAGTTGACAAACATCAAAAGTCAAATAGGAATATTTTCTACTTTGAGTTTGCAGCCATTTGCTATTATTAAAGTTCGATCCAAATCCTCGTGAACCAGGATTAAAAGGTACTACAATTTATATAGACAAATTTGATATTTTTTCTAAAGGGATACTCATTTATTGAATATTTATATAAAACTATTCAAATACATTAATTGAGCTTTAAAATTGACCCTATTATTCAAACAAAGCATTTACAAATAACATAAAGCAAAATAAAAAGGAAACTTTTGTTCCATTAGATTCATTCTTTGATTTTGATTTAGATGTCAATGTTTCTACGCTTAAAAATGAAAATGTTCTTGTTCCATTAATATTGGCTAAAAGTATTTCATCAACTTCAGTTTGATACCTATAGTTACTACCAGTCAGAAATATTTTGGTGAATGTACCAGTGAAATCTACCCACGCTTGACTTCTTTCAATGGACTCGGTTGCAGTCCCATTAATTGTTGTTGAAAAAACCTCAAACACCTGAGTTTGATATGAGATACTACTGGATTCGGTGATTAAAGCAGCATTTGAAGATTCAGTTGTAGAAATAGACATTGGTTTAATTGCAAGTCATTTTGAGCGAATAGACCTATATATATGTCTCAGAAAGTTTTTCTAAAAATAGGAGTTTTGCCGAAGTAATTTTAGTTTATTAAGACAAAGATTAGCTAATATTGATGCACTAAACTTAAAATAACCAAAATCAAAACAATGTCCTTCTAGTCTTATTTTCGAAAGAACTGAAATCTAAATAATGACTAAATAGATTATCATATTTGTTTAAATTAAATCCTATTTTGGACTTTAAGTTTGAAAAAATCAAAATTATTTGAAACCATACGATTAAAATTTTTAACCTTTTTATGAGAAAAAATCAAGTTTAGAAGATTATACATTCAATCAATTCGTAAAATTAAATCATATTAAATAGCCGATATACTTTGATAACTTACATTTTGTTCAAAATTAAACAATTTAATCGAAAGGTTTCATATCGATCTTGCATGTTTGATGATTTGAAATTTAGTTTTTCATCCTGCTTCTTAGAGCCAGATGAATATAATTTTATAACTTTAGTTTAATAATTAACATGACTAACAACCCTCTTATTAATCATTTGAGAGATGGATAAAGCCAACTGAAAAGGAAATAAAATGTTAATACATCATTTGTCAATAGTTCAAAATTCATAAAAAAACTTGCAAGAAAATAAGTTGTTCTGTAATTCTTTCCATTTTATTTGTATCATTTTTTGAAACGAAACAACATGAATAAACTTTAATTACATTGAGAAGGGCATCACTACTATTACATTCAAAGTTGATAACTTTGTTACTTGCAAGAAAATCACCGAAATATGAGCTGACCATTTGATTACAACAATACAAAATCCAAGCTCTTATTGCATTACGATAGATATAACCGAGAAAGTTTTGATAGACATAACCGAGAAAGTTTTGATTCAAACAGTTAAACTATTTAATTTATTAATGAATAATAAAGTAACTTGAGAATTTTTATTTATTGAATATTTATACAAAATAGATATAGAAATACTTATACTCGAACTTTAAAATTGACTCAATTATCCAAACAAAGCATTTACAAATAACATAAAGCAAAATAAAAAGGAAACTTTTGTTCCATTAGATTCATTTTTTGATTTGGATTTAGATGTTAATGTTTCTGCGCTTAATAATGAATATGATGTACTGCCTAAGAGTATTTCATCAACTTCAGTTTGATACCTATTATTACTACCAGTCAGAAATATGGAGGTGAGTGAGCCAGTGAGACCTACCCATATTTCACTTCTATCAACGGACTCTGTTGCCTTCCCACTAATTGTTGTAGAAAAAACCTCAAACACCTCAGTTTGATATATGATACTACTGGATTCGGTGATTGAAGCACTGTTTGAGGATTCTGTTGTGGAAATAGACATTTGATTGATTAATGATCATCTTGACTGGATTTACCCATATATATATCAAATTTCAAGTATTGAGTCTAAATCCGAATTAAGATAGGCTTAGTTTATTAAATAGTTTATATGGATGCACTTTGGATTAAATATTAAAGCTATATGCATGATTATTTAGCCATAGCTTTGATAGGAATAAAATACGACATGAAGATAAATTATGACTAAATATTATAATAAAATTTGTATAAATCATTTTTAGGTCTAATGTAAAAAATTATCTTCACTTATTTAACATCCATGCTATTATTAACTCTTCGTTTCAAGAGCGTCTTGCATACTTCTGGATGATGAACCGATCATATCGTAATTGAACTTAGTTCAAATTCTAATTTTAAATTCAAAAAATACTTCAGGGCTCTTAATATGAATGATTGATACTTTAATGATGCGGCATCAAATTTAACTTCACACGTTTTAGACTTGAATTCGTAATATTAAATCAAAATCATATAACCGATATACTTATTTTGATAACACAATTGCCAACATTTCATAGATAAAACTTTTTGGGAATATGCCTCCTCTCCTAAAAGGGAATTTCTAAAGGCCGAAAGAAATGAAATATAAACAAATAAAAACTCATCATATATAAGTTTGATCCAAATCCTCGTGAACCAGAATTAAAAAGTACTATAATTCAAATAGGAAAAATTTGATATTTATTTTAAAAAGATACTTATTTAATGAATATTTATATAAAACTAAATTCAAATTATTTTGATACTCGAACTTTAAGATTGACTCAATTATCCAAATAAAGCATTTACAAATAACATAAAGCAAAATAAAAAGGAAACTTTTGTTCCATTAGATTCATTTTTTGATTTTAATTTTCCTTTAGATGTCCCATGTTTCTATTTTTCCAACTGTAAATGTATCTGTACCATTAATTGTGGTGAAAATTATTTCAACAACTTCAGTTTCAAACCTATGATTACTTGCACTTTTAAACAATGTTGTTTCTGAACCACTTGGATCTACCCAAGCTTTAGTTATAGCGATAGATTCAGTTGCAATACCATCAATAGTTGTTGAAAATACCTCATACACATTAGTTTCAGAAGTGATACTAGCTTTGGTACTTGAAACACTGTTTGATGAACTAATTCTAGATGTAGACATTTGATTGATTAATGATCATTTAGACTGGATTACCCATATATATATCTAATTTTGATTATTGATTCTAAAAATAGGAATAGGCTTAGTTTATTAACTAGTTTACATTGACACACTTTGGATTAAATATCAAAGCTATATGAATGATCATTTAGCCATAACTTTGAAAGAAATAAATACAACATGATGTTAAATATTGACTATATTAAATTTTGTTTAAATTATTTTTAGTTCTAAACTTTAAATTCATAAACAATACCAAGAATACTTCAAGGCTTTTAATATGAATTATTGGTACTTTAATGATGCGGCATCAAATTCAACTTCACACGTTTTAGATTGAATTCGTAAAATTAAATCAAAATTATATAACCGATATACTTATTTTGACAGCATAATTGCTTAAACTAAAGAATTGCCTTGATAAGTGATTGTACTATTTCATTCAGCTTTTAATGAACTTCCTTTTTGAAAGATTGTTACATTTTATTCAGCTTTGTAAAGTTAGATTCATGTACATTTAAATTTATAACTATATACCATTCCATTAATCATTTCTTGCATCAAGTATTTGTTGAACAGAATCAATAACTGATGTTTTCAAATCAATTAAATCAAAACCTAAAATTTCCAAAGTTTTTGAATTATCAATTTTACATAATTGATTTCTAATAATTTCTTTATCACTACCAGGTTCACCTTTTGGAATTTTACCTTTTAATTGTTTAAAATTTTCATTTATAATATCAGCCAATGATTGAGTAGTGAATCTACCTGCATTCATTAATAATCTTTGTTCAATTGCTTCATCTTTTTCAAAAGCTATAATATGAGCTTTTGCAACATCTCTTACATCAACCCAACCTGCTTTAAATGGAGGTAAATTATCATCAACTTTCAATTTCAAAACTTGATTAATAAATTCACTTGAAGTATTTAAAGTAGATTTAATTGATGATGATGATTGAAGTTGAGGACCATAAATAAAAGTTGGATTAACCGTTGATAATTTCCAATTTGGTGAATGAGTCTTATAATAATCCCAAGCAGCTTTTTCAGCAAAAGTTTTTGAACCTCTATAACCTGGAACAGGACCAGTTAATGCTTCATCCCAAGAAATTTCATTCCAATCTGATTCAGTAACTATATTTTTTGGATCTGCTTCTTTACTTGCAGTTCCAATAGCTGCATAAGATGAAGTAACAACAACTCTTTTAATATTTTTACCATATTTACCAATTGCTTCTAATGCATTTTTAGTACCATTTATAGCAGGTAATAATAATTCTTTTTCAATATCAGTAGCTTTGAAATGAAATGGTGATGCAGTATGTAAGAATATTTCAGCATCCTCATGATTTTGTAATATTTGATTAAAAGCACCATTTTTTTCAACATCTTCAACAATTTCAAATTGAAAATTTGAATTATTTAGGAAATTTGATAAATCTAAACCCTTTTCCTTGGATCTAACAGTACCAATGACAATATAATTTGAATCCAATAATTGTTTTACAACATGTTGAGCTACAAATCCAGTAGCACCCGATACAATAACCTTAGACATGTTGATTCTAAAAGAAAAACTGTGGAGTTTTATATATTGTTCAGCGCGATTCTAACTAATTGGGACTTTTCCGCCATTACTTTAATAAATCACCATTATTAATAACAAAACCATTTATAACAGCTATAGCGGCATATAATCTATTTTCAGCTTCTTCAAATACAATTGAATTCTTACTATAAAATATCTCATCATCAACTTCTTCTTGATGTCTTGGTAAACAATGCATAAATTTCCAATTTTCATTTACATTTGAAGATTCAATTAAATTTTTATTAATTTGAAATCCATTAAATTGTTTCAATTTTTCAATTTTTTTGGATTCATCTCCCATTGATACCCAAGTATCTGTTACAATAATATTTGAATTATTTAAAGCTTTTATTGGATCATTTAAAATTTCAAAACTCAAATTTAATTCTTTTGATAATTTTAAAGCTTCAATTTCAACATCTTTATCAAATTTTATATCATTTGGTATAGCAATTGAAACATTTATACCTGACTTTAATGCAGCAATAGCTAAATCATTAATTACATTATTTGCATCACCAATCCAAGCTAATTTTAAACCTTTTGTATAACCAAACAGTTCTTTAATTGTCATTATATCAGTTATAGCTTGTAATGGATGATATTTATCACATAAACTATTAATAATTGGTACTGATGAATCTTTACATAAATCAAGAATTTCTTGATGTTTATTAACTCTTGCAAAAATACATGAAACCATTGAACTTATAACTTTTGTTGTATCATACATTGATTCATTAACACCTAATTGAATATCATCTTTACCAAGAAACATTGGATGAGCACCGAAAAAGCTAGCAGCACCTTCACTACTTATTCTTGTTCTTGTTGATCTTTTTGAAAATAATAATGCAATAGTTTTACCTAATAATTTATCATGATGAATCTTGGTGTCAGTGTTTGATTTATAACATTGTTTAAATAAAGAAGCTTTATCAATTAATGATTTGAATTCATCATTGGTTAAGGAAGCAATGTTGATTAAATGTTTTGGAGTGACACTTAGTTTCATAGAAGTTGTAGTTAAAGTTCTAACAGACATCATTAGGAAGAAAATATTGAAAAAATTAACCTATTTATACTAAAAAATTTTCACCCAATTGAGTAATCGCGGTTAATTTACATCCATACATCAGACTCACAAGTTAAATGACTAATTTATTTAGATTCTCTAATAAATCAATTTTTGATTGGGTTATATGATTCATTTCTTTTTGAATTTGATGTTTCCTTTGTGATTCGATTCCTTGTTTCAATTTTAATTCATTAATTTGTGATTGAATTTGGATAATTTGTTCATTTATAGGTAGAATTTCAATTTCCTCTTGTAATTCATGATCAGATTCAATTTCATAATTGAATTTATTTTTGAAGTCGATGGTTTGTTTTAAAGTACCCATATCTTCATCATCTAAATCAAATACATTATCATCATCATCCATTTCCAATTGAATTTTATCAATTTGTTTCTCGGTCCCATCATCATAATTCCTACTTTCATCTTTATATTCATTGACTATGGAATTCAAGTATTCACGTTTACTTTGATTGGGTTCTCTATTTGATTCAATTGGAACAAACTTGGTACTCTGCCGTATCTCAGTCATTTCCTTTTGTTTATATTTCAGTATATCAATCTTTTTCGATTCAACTTTTTTAAACTTTGATGTTGGTTTCACTTCCAATTCTTCTTCATCATCTTCATCATATGATATCTTTTCTCTTTGAACTTTATTACCAATTGGTTTTTTCTTAAATTTAATCATCGATTATTATTGAGAAAAAAAATATTTTGTATCATCATCACCATGTCAGTTTCAGATCAAGCCAATTTACTTCATCATAAGATGAGGGAAATGGGTAATACCAAGATATTCTCACAATCAGAATTACAAAGTCTACTAGGATCAACCAAAGAATCTGAATTAATGATATACCTACAAGAATTAATGAATAATAAATTAATTAAATTAAGTAAAATGGGTGATGAAATTCGATTTCAAGCTATTAGTGAAGAAGATGCATCAAAAGTATTTAATATGTCTAATGATGAAGCAATGATATATGAACATATTGAAGCATCAGGTAGAGAAGGTATATGGACAAAAACTTTAAAAGCAAAAACAAATTTACATCAACATATAGTTAGTAAATGTCTTAAATCATTAGAAAATAATCGATATATAAAATCAGTTAAATCAGTTAAATATCCAACAAGAAAAATTTATATGTTATATAATGTACAACCAAGTATTGATGTAACTGGTGGTCCATGGTTTACTGATTCTGAATTAGATACTGAATTTATTGATACTTTAATTGAAGTTATATGGAGATTTATTGTAAGTAAAACATTTCCAAAATCAGATGATATAGTATCAAATCCTTTACAAAATAATTATATTTCTCAATATCAAGGTGTTGATATAGATGAAATTTTAAATAAAATTAATGAATCAAGAGTTTCTTCGGTTGAATTGGGATTAAATGATATTAGGTCTCTATGTGATGTATTAATATTTGATGATAAAATTGAAGAAATTGGTTCTGATCATTCTGGGGTTTTTAAAGCAACTTGGCAAAGTATAATTGAAAAAGGTTTAAATAAAAATATTCAAAATTCAAATATTTCAACAACCACAAAAGAATATTTATTACAAAATCAATCTTTTACTATATTTGATTATAAAACTACAATAGAAGATTTAAATGATGAAAGAGATTTAATTTATTTAGATAGTTGGATTAATGAATGAAATGGTAGCGAAAAATATATTTCTTTCTTCTCTATGAGTGAACCATTAAAGAAAGCAAATAATAATCAAACACAACGAAAGATTTCATCAAGAAGGAAAGCATTACAAAGTTTCTATCATATACATGAACCAAAACCAGAATCAGAATCAGAATTTGATAATATCGATATAAATAATCCACAAGAAATTTCAAATTTTATTGCCAATTCATCAACATCTCAATTATTAAAATTTAGAAATTCATTATATTTAAAACTATCTTCATCTAATCAAAATAAAAAATCAATAATTTATGACAATTATTATGAATTGATTAAACTAAGTAATACTTTATCCGATTTATCAAAAATAAAACCAAAACAAGAAGATAAACCAAAAAAATTCAAATATGAAGAAGAACAAGAAGATATATTGGATGAAAATTATATTGAAAATACTTTAAATGAATTATCAAATTTTATTGAAATTGAGACTCAAAAATATTCAGGTTCATTTGAAGATGTCATTGGTTATAACAACTTAAAAGAACAACCTAAAAATAAACAAAAGATTATTGATACAATAAATTATATAACTACAGAAAAAGATTCAAAAGTGATTGATAAATTAATCAAGATAAACTCAAATGAACTTGTATTATTACAACTAAATAATCTCAAAAACTACAAAAATTAATCTCATAGTATATCTTCAATACTATGATTTTTAAATTTCTTACTTGAACGATCTACAGATCTAATTTCAAATCTTGAACCAATTATTGAAAATTCTAAAACTTGTTCGGTGGTAGGTATAATTATTTCAAATCCAAATATTGTATGATGTTTAGGTATAATTTTAAACCCACCAATTAATTCATTTGATGTTAAATTTTTTTTATTTAGATTCCATTCTTTACTTAATTCACCTCTTGGTACACAAATTATAAATGAATGTTGTGTATCCCAAACTATTATACCTCTTAAACCAACTATATTTATATTTCTTGATTGTAGGACCGTAATTAAACATCCATTATAATCACAACTTGATAATTTTGCCAATACTTGATTCATTGGGAATTGTAATGAACCGTTATTGAATATTAGACTTTGAATATATGATTGCCATAATTCATTAAGTTGAATAAATTGTTCAAATTTAGGTATTTTATAATAATTTAAATTTGATTCAATATCTAATGGTTTTGAAATATGTTGATAATATTGTAATTTTTTGACTAGTTTCTTTTGATTTGAAATAGTTTTATGGAAATATTGTTTTAAATCTAATCTTGTTGATTTGTTTAATAATCTATTTGGTTTTATTGATGGGTTTCGATGTTTGGTGGTGCAACTGAACAAGATTGAAGGTTTTTGATCTCCATTGACTGAATACCTAGTTTCCAATAGTTGAGCTATTAAAGAGTCTGAGTCATAACATCTTGTAAGTAAATGTTTTTCCAATTCATTATCATTTTTTGTTAAACTCATTATTGATTTTTTTTTTATATGAAACAATTGAATAAATTTATACGAAATTCAAAAAGATTTTATTTTCAAGTTCCATTTCAAGATGATTTAAATGGAATGAATTTAGATGATTTAAATCTTGGAGATTTTCAACACTACCAAGAACCTTTATCAGATTTAGTTAAATTAAAACAACCAATTATATTTATTTCCAAATTAACTAATCCATTTTTGAACCTAGCTATTGAAGATTATATATATAATAAAATGCCAATACCGTATAACAGACTCATGTTTTATATAAATTCCCCTTGTGTTGTAATTGGGAAAAATCAAAATCCATGGCAAGAAGTTAATATATCATTACTTGAAAAATTAAAAATTCCTTTAATTAGAAGAAAAAGTGGTGGTGGTACAGTTGTTCATGATTTAGGTAATTTAAATTATTCATTCATGACAACAAAGGATAAATTTGATAGATTTAAATTTAACAATATTATAATTCAAAATGTGAATCAATATTTAAATGAATCCAAACTAAAATTAAATAAACGTGGTGATATTGTAACTGAAAATGATTTAAAGGTCAGTGGGAGTGCTTATAAATTAAGTAAAGGCAAAAGTTATCATCATGGAACAATGTTATTAAATCTGGATTTAAAAATATTAGGAAAATTATTATCAGTGGATAATAAAGGTATTACATCAAAAAGTTCAATACCTTCAGTTAAAAGTAAAGTTACAAATTTAAAAATGGATCAAAATGAATTTATAGATATTGTAAGTAATGGTTATATAGAAACTGAATCATCATCATGTAAAATTATTCAAATAGATGAATCATTACAATTACCAAAAGAGATTAATCAAATTTTAAATGAATTAAAACTGTGGGATTGGACATATGGACATACACCTAATTTCACTCACTATTTTGAGGACCTAAATTTAACATTTCATATTGAAAAGGGGAAACTAAATAGAATAGAAAATAATAATTCAAAAGCAGATGATAATATATTAATAAAATTTTGATCCCTTACAAAGGTTTACCATGATTTCCTTCACTCACTATTTTGAAAACTTAAATTTAATATTCCATATTGAAAAGGGGAAACTAAATCGACTAGAAAATAATAATTCAAATTTGAATGAGAATATATTAATAAATTTTTAGATTCTGTGGGATTGGACATATAGACATACACCTAATTTCACTCATTGAGAATTTGAATTTTTTATATCGAAAAGAGAAACTAAAACTAATAGAGAATAATAATTCAAATTCGGATGATAACATATTAATAAAGTTTTAATTTATATACCATAATACAGATTCTAAGACCTAATTTCACTCATTATTTTGAGAACCTAAACAATTCAATATTAATAAAATTCTAACTTACAATGGTCTACCATGATTTCCTTTATAATTTACAAATTCTGGTTCTTTCCAATCTTTTAAAATTTCTTCTTCATTATCTAATTTATAAACTTCAATACCCAATTGTCTACAACAATCAATCATTTCATTATTACCTTCTTCTTCACCCCATTGCCATTTACTTAAATCACCACCAGGACAAGCAGAAATTGCAATTATTAAATCTTGTTCGGCAAACATTTCAAAAAAATCATCTTTTGTAGATGGACAAGTTTCCATAAAATATTGATCAAATTCATTTAAACCAGTTACTTGAAAAACATTTAAAACATCATGAATATCAAATTCATCAAGACCAAATTTTTCAACTGCTCTAATCAAATTTGAATGACAATGGTCATTATTATCTTCACCACTAATTAATTTATCTACATATGGATCACATCTTGTACCTAAAGTATCATGAATTCTACCACCCCATTCATCATGTCTTGAAGATAATGTATCATTTGTAATTGTAACTAATGGTCTTAAATATGGTAAATTTGACCATAATCGATCGAAAGTTGATACATGAGCAGAATGTAATTGTCTTGTTCTTGAAGCCCAAAATCTTTCTTTTTTATTATGTAAATTCCATATATTTAAATCACAAACTTGTGCTCCTTGTGGGGTAGTTAATCGAATAATTGATTTTGCTGGCACTTTTATAGCTAATCCTGTTCTTGGTTGACATATATGAGTAGATTGTAATGTCTTGGATGCATTTGCTATTTTGGTATATAAGTCTTTATTTGCATATATTTTAGATCCTGGAAATGGGAAATATGCAGCTTTTGGTTTTGGTAAATTATAAGTTGTCTTTTCTGGATTTTGAGAAGAAATTGCTTCAGACATTGTTGAAATGAGAATGTTGAATATTTTAGTTTATTTATATATTTTGAAAATTCCGTTGTGGTGGATCTTGCATAATCAATTGATCTCTTTTCGCTAATTTCCTAATCTAGATCTCGTGACTGATATGGAAGTGCGGCGTTTGAGAAAATTGTATTAAACAAGCGAAATACAATCAAATGTTCGTGACATGATTGAACATTCAAAGATGGTAGATGATGAAAAATATAAATAAACCTAGAGACATATAATCATGATGAAAACTATTCTTCATACATTATCAACTTAACAGTAGTGAAAAGTCGTCCAAATCCAGTAATGGTTAAATAAGACTCTAATTTACGGCAAAAAAGATTCAAATCTCTAATTATATTCAGCATTAATGAAAATACGAGGCTCAATTAACATCAATTATGTTTTTACAAACCCTTCAATACAATCATCTATTGTACTATTGGCTTTTAATTCTTCTTTTATTTTTTTAAATATCTGAAGGGTGCTTTTTAAGCTCACGAGAATCAAAGTTCATCTTTGTAGTAAATCTGATAAATCATTTATTGGTCTATTTGATAAGCTAAAGTTAAAAGATACATAAGAGAAGTTTTATATTCGATCAAATTTTTATTTAATTTACAATTATCGAGCCAAAATCAATGATATTTTTATTGAAATCATTTCATCATGAGATTGAGAATTACAATTCAATAACATGTTTTCAAATACAAATGAAATTGATTACATGAGAATAGAAACAGTACTAGAGAAGATTACAGATTGTCGTCAATACATTTTTTTTTTAGATGAAAACATGATTATATCTCATAAAATTAAACAGATCTCAATTATTGACCAAAAATATTGGTAGATTGTACCCTGATTGTTTGCAACTTTATAATTTAATTAGTCTATAGATGGTATGTATTGCATATTAATTTGTTGATTTAAAATTCAATGAAATCGTCTAATTTCTTATATACAGAATGTTTGAAATCACAAAAAATTATAAAAAAATGTAAATAGTTTGAAATTTGATGGAAGATGAAGTTTTGCTTTATTGACGAGCTTTATCATTCATGAATTTTTGGTGAATCAATCAAAAATCTCCTCCATTTGTGGTGAAAGATTAGGATTTCAAAATTGAGGTGGCAGTTAAACAAATCTAAATTATTGTTATATTATTCAATTATAAAAATTATGCACCAATTTAAAATTTGATAATATTAATAAGAAATATTATTATTTGATCTCAAAATAGTAATGAATGATGAAAAAAACAATCACAATTCGTTCTGAAACATTTTTAAATTTTTTCTTATTAAAAACAACAACACGTTCAAAAATTAATTTTAATAACAACTTAATAAGTAGATAGTCAAATAATAAAATGATTTATATTGCCAAAATGCTGTAAAGTTTTGAAAAATGATTGTTTTGGTGTAAATTGATGATTATCATTATCGTGAAATGTAAATCATAATACATTATCGATTATTATTTTATGGATTAAGATTTTGATATGCATGAAAATAATTACACAAATTTGAAAAAATTTTGGGGTAAATTAAAATTACAACGAAAAAGTTATTAAAAAATTGTGTTTTTTAATTAAGGGATGAAAAAATATTTTACTATTTAAATGACAGTTTTTTCTCTTTTTTCATTCTACATTTCCCATCATCACCAAGTTCTACATCTTTCGAACGAGTGATCAATCATCATTTCATTAATTTCACTGCTAAGTTTTCAATTTTTCTTGTGTTGACTTGAAATTTAACTGACCTTGAATGTGTTTTTAATTCTTGATAATGGTCATTGTTGAAGTGTGTTAATATTTCTATGTTGATCATGTATTTGAATGGAAATTGAAGAACAGAATCTTTCAACATACATTGTGAATCAGAGATGAATCCAATTTATAAACCGCAAGGTTATAATTTTCAAAAGTGATCAATGAGAATCTAATTTCAAATTTGATTTGAAGTTAAATCAACTCATCAGTCACTTAACATCATTTTTTTTATTTTTAAGTGATTGGTCTTTATCAAGACTCAATTAATTATTTATAAAAATTAGTGATATGTTGTAAATATAAATACCCTTGTATATTGGATTCTAATCTAGTTGGATTTCTGTTTTTGAGAATCGATTTATCTTCTGATTCACTTAAGGTACGTTTAAATTCAAAAAGATTACAAATTTAACTGCAAAAGAAACCCTCCTGTTTAGAATAGAAATCTGCTACTGTTTAAACAAAAAAAATAGTAATGAATATTCATCCGTTAGACTTGGAAAGCATAGTAAAATTATATATCGATAAGTTAATTTGTAGTACACATCAAAAAAATCAAGAGTAAGTATCCAACCAAGCAGTTGGACTAAATAATCAAACTTTAAGATCAATAACTGAAAAGAATTTATCATCAATTTAAACAAAGCAAAACAACTCGATCCTTATAATCCAGATCAATTACTTAAATTTGGTCCACTTGGAATACAAAATAGATCTCTTCGCTTAATTTCTAATCTACATATACTGCTCAAAAAGTAAATGAGGCTCATTTAGAATTTGTACTAAAGAAGCGAAGTTTGAGAATAAAGTTAAAATATTTATTTTTTTTTTAAATCAACCAATTCACCATTTTCAACTTTTAAATCACCCAACCATTCATATAAGACTCCCAAATCTCTGTTAGCAATATCTTCCCTTTCACAAGCTTTATTGTACCAATGTTGACCTGCTTCGGCTAAAAATAAAAATCTGTCTTTTGATTTGGCAGATTCGATGGCCAACACCACGTCTTTTCTGGTAAGACGGGTGATGAATCCACCTTTAAAACCAACATCAGCTGGTAAATTATTTTCTGGATATACTCCTTCAATAGGACAATTATCAACTGAAGCCCAACTTTTCCCTGTTGAAACTGCAACTAACTTAGCATAATTTTTCAAATTTAAACCAAAAGCTTTAGCTAATTGAAATGAATCAGCAACTGCAATATTAGTAATGGCTAATAAATAATTATTTGCTAATTTTGCTGCCAATCCCGTACCATGGGATGCACCACATGGGAAAATATTTTTACCCATTTTATTTAATAATGTAATTAAACTTGGACTAATATCATCAATAGTTTCTCTACTTAACATAAAAGATAATGAAGCTTTTCTTGCACCTGCAACACCACCAGAAACTGGAGCATCTATAAAATCAAATTGAGGAATTTCCAGTTTTACAAATTTATGAACTTCAGTTGAAGTTGGAATATCAATTGTTGAAGAATCAATAAAAGTAGTTGGAATTTGATCATTGAAACCATTTTGTTTATAATTTTCAACCAATTCTGAAACAACTGATTTTACATGTTTACCTTCTGGTACCATTGTAATAATAAAATCCAATTGTTTATCAACTTTAGTAAAATCTTTAATTGAATCCAATGGAGTTAATTTTGATGAATTTGGGGAGTTATTTTCTGTAACTGTTTTAATAAAATTTTCAGTTGCTTTTGGGAAAGTATCATAAACATATAATTTATCATTTGGTTCTAAATTATCATAAATATGTCTTGCCATATGTTGACCCATTTGACCTAAACCAATAAAACCATAATTAGTTAAACATTTTGTTGAAATTGAAAATGAACGAATAGATGATCTTAACATTTTTTTAATTGGTTGTTGCTAAAATGTTTAAAGAAAATCGTAAAAGTGAAAAATACAAAAGTGGAAATAATAATTAATTTATATTTAAATAGAAAAATAACTATAAAAAAATAATATCGGTTAAAGAAATCTTCCAAGGGTATATATAAGTGTCAGTTAACCCCCCCCCTCCTTTGAAATTTAAATTGTTTATAATCTCGACGTCCAAAACAAAACAATTTTAGTTTAATAAAATTTTTCAATTTATTTCAAGTGAATGTGATTATTGTACAATAATAAATACCTTCCATTTGAACTAAAGAAAATTGAACGTTTTAAACCAAAGAGTTGATTCTATTTGATACTATTACTATGACATTCGGATTATTAATTTCAAGTACAAATTTGATTCAAAGTTTCTCCATTCTACCCCAGATTTGAATAATAATTGTAAAGAAAAAAATTTCACGAGAATTATATCACAGACATTTTATTCCACAAATATCATATTGTCTGAGTGGATCTAGTAGAGTCTAGTTGAGCTATTTATACTTATCATATTAAGAATTGATTGAATTTGATGATCATCAATAGTTAAAAATTGATTTAAAATGATATAAATTTTCTTATCCATGGAAACTGAATTTTTCAACCTCCACAAATTTTAAGCGCTTAAATTTTGTTTTTTTTCGCCTCACAAGATATTAAATTGTTACATAAGGCATTACATAATAATTATATATTTATATATAAAGGTGAATTTGATTCAATATAAGCCAATATAAATAATCATTTTGTAATGATTTGAATTCCCTTTAGCGATACTTTAATCAATAGACAAGCAACTTTCATAGTATAGATATATTATGTACTTAAACTTTCACCTTCATTTAAATCATCTGTTTCAAAATCATTAACAACACCAAAACTTTTTGATCTCCCATTTGAATGATTTGTATTTACATTTTTTTCATCAATTTGATAATGTTTTTTCAATTTTGGATTTCTTAATTGACTTAAATTTATTTTTATATCTTCTTCATCAACAAATCCAGTTGGTTTAACCAAAGATTTTTTAAAACTTAAATCAAAAATTGATGATGATACAGATTGATTTCGATATGGTTGATTTATTGGTTGTTGATTTATTGAAGTTTCGGATAAGTTTAATAAAGGCATTGTTAAATCAATTGGAACTTCATCATTTGAAATCAGTGAACTAATAGATGAAGTTCTTGATTGTTTTCTCATTGATGGTGGGGATTTTGGTGGAAATATTGGTGATTTTGAAAATTCAGTTATATCTTCTTCTTCTTCATTTTCTTGAGGTAAATTCAATTTTGGGATTTCTTTTGGTGATTTTGAAAATTTAGTAATATCTTCTTCTTCTTCATTTTCTTGAGGTAAATTTAATTTTGGAATTTTTTTTGGTGAAGGTTTACCTTTTAATTGTTGAATTAATAAATCTCTTACTGTACCATTTGATTCAAAAGTTAAATCTTGATTTTGATTTGTTATTGGATTTGATAAATCTTCATCATCAATTCTTAATGGTGATAAACTTAATGAATGATTATTTCTATGAATAGATAAATGTTCTTGTGGTTCTACTTCTTCATCAACTTTATATGCTGGTGGATCAAATTTTATACTTTCTTGAAATGTTGGAGGATTTGTTGATGGTTTTCTAATCAAATGAATTGGTCTTTGTATTGGACTTTTTATAAATGTATCAGGATGTGGTTGAGCTTGTGGAGAATTAATATTTATAATTGCATCTTCATCTTTTGGTTTATATAAATTAGCTTCTAAATGCATATCACCATCTCTTTCAATTGCATTATCTATACTATTTATATGATGAAATTCAACTGGTGATAATGATCTTTCACCAATATTTTCAGTTGTTCTTGAATTAGATCTTGATCTTGTATTAAATAATCCTCTAATATTTGTAGTTGTTGTATGTTCAATTGGGATAACATCAGGAGATAATGGAGAATCTTCTTGGTGTGGTGGTGGTGGTGGTGGTACTAAATCATCATAAGCAGGTAATAGAGTATTATTATGAGCAGCTAATGGACTTAAAACATGTAAAGGTGAATCAATTGAAATTTCATAATGTTTTCTTTTTTCAGGATTTTCAGGATCTAATTTTGAAATTCTTAAACAAATTTTTATCCAATGATGAGATTGAATATTTTCATAACTTGTATCAGGATGAATTTGAGTTAACCCACCAGATGAAGTAGTTTTATTATTTAATTCTTTTGGTACAAATAATTGAAATTCCAATTCTTTTGGTAAAATATCATCATCAAATGAATCTGAATTTTGGTTATTACTTAATAAACTTTTCCCCTTTTGAGCTTTATGTTCTAATAATAAAAATTTTTTACTTGGTTCCATTCTATGAACTTTTTTATTATTACAATAATATTCTAAATTTTCAGTTAAATAAATTCTAATTCTATGTAAAGCAACTTTACCCCATAATGGTACAAATCTAAATGCCAAAGGTAAATAACTATCTAAAACAACCAGTTTTGCCCCAATCACAATATCATATTTAATTTGATCTTCCCAATCTCTTGATATAACAATTGATTCATTTTCTTCTAAATTCATTTCAGATGGAGTTCGAATAATATTTATTGGTAATTTCCCATTTAAGTTTGATTTAAAAGTTCCTGGACGTGTTATATTACATTCTAAATTATAATATGTAGTACCAAATGTAACATTACAAGATTCAGGTATTGATGATGGAATTGGATGTTCAAAATTATAAATATAATCACCAGGTTGAAATGTCATATTATCTTGAGTACTAGGACTAATAACTGAAGTTAAATCTGTAAATGTGGATTGATCTGAAAATGAAGGAGATTTAGATCTTTTTATAAAACTTGGACTTAAATTTCTTGTAAAAAAATTATCTTGATTTGATAGTGGTGGAGTATTAGATCTAGCTATTGATAAATTTGGGAGTGGTGATTGTTCTTCAATAAAGAAATCAGCACCATTATTGTTATTTGTTGGAGTATTATTTGAATGGAAAAATGGCCATGTATGAGTTATAATATCATTTATTTCATTATAAACATTTTTCTTTGGTGGTATACCTTCTGGCCAGTCTGTTTTTTGTATACCTTTAAAAGTTAAAACTATTGATTTTATCTTTGTTTGTTTTAAAATTTTTAAATATAAACAACCTCTTAATAATGTAGGTGGACGATTTAAATATTCAAATGATTCAAAACCTTGTACAAACAAGTTTTGTTCACTTGGGATTATATAACATTGTATTGAAGAAGTTGAGATTTGTGGTTTTGTAGATGGGATTTGTGGTATAAAAATTGATGATTCATTATTATTAATTAATTGCAGTGGAGGAAATAATGGTGATGATAAAGATGTAGTCATGATTTAATATAAGAAAATGATCATATAAGTAATGGCATTAATTCGATGGATCAATTTTAGTTTCTGGTTTAATTGTATGAATGTTTATGGTTTACTTGTTTGGTTAAAATTGAAATTTGCTGATTTATTCAAGATCGAAGATTGATTAGATTTTGATAAAAAAGAAATAGAAAAAATTATAAGAAAAAAAGAAACAATATGATATCACACTAATTAGATTCAAAACTATTATTAACCAGATATACAATATTGAACGATATTATTACGATACCGAAATTAAGTACACTGGTCCTATCTCAACCTGCTTTGAATTAGAGCTTGAATTTCAAATTCAAATTGTAACTTGGAAATTTCTTTTCAAAATTAGAAATCTTTTTAAAAATAATAACCAGAGAACAATTATCAAACTTCAATCGAATTGGCAGGCTGCAAAAACGAATACGATGAATTGGAATTCGAACGATTTATTCAAACGGAAATACTCAATAATTTTACACTGATTGCATTGAAATATAATTATTTTTTCCGGATTAACTGGGATTAGCTACTACTTAATACACATAGCCTCTATCACCAAGTAAACTACAGAAGAGAAAACTAATTTAAACCTGTATATTTAAACAATTCTGGGGTACATTTAAACAATATAATAGATTTTCAACAATAGTAAGTTAGATTTCAAAGATCTTTGAATTGTAAAAATCGAAATTATATTAATTAAGTAATCAATCATAATATTCTTGAAAGTTTGTCAACTGATTAGAAGAGTTGATTTATTTCATACAAGACAGAATTCTTTATTGGAATTGGAATTTGTGAAGGACTCTATATCTAAAATACATTTGATAGTATAAAAATTGCGACTAGATTTCTCTGTATTTGATTCCTTACATGATGGACATCTTCAAATTGATCAATTAAAATTCGTTCAATGATCAATCTGGTTCCGATAAGTTGATAATTTTTCTCAAAGATTAGAAGCATATAATCTCAATTGATTAATATGGACGAATCATTGAATGAAAAAGAAAAAAAAAATCAAATTTCCTCACCGAGGGATTAAAACATTATTGAAGTTTCAAAAGGTTTGTTTCTTGTGTTGGCTCGTACAAAGACAACATCAAAGAGTAATTCTAAATGAGTTCTAAATGACATCATTTGAAGCATGAAATTGGAATTTGAAAATTTGGAACTTCCTTTTGACCTCTGATTATGCGAAGAGATAGTTTTAACTGTTAAAAAAAGCAGGCGCTTATTAAATAAGAATATTATATCCAAAATTACCAATTAGGAAAGAATATACGAAAGAGATAAAGGTTTTCTAAATAACTTGATCAACTGAGTATTATATCATTCCATTTGGGAAACTTATATGATAGACAGTATAGTATAAATTTAGTTGTAGTATAAATTTAGTTGTAGTATAGTAATAGTGTGAAGAGCCTCAATACTAAGTTTAGAATCTCAGTTGAAAATAGTCTCCCCCCACACAATACAATTACAATTGGAACTGAAAGCAAAAAACAAAATAATAAATATTTTATTATTTTATCACAAGAAAGACCAATCATCAATCACCAATCGATTTCAATCTTATTTATATTATTCAACTTATATTGAAACTTATATTATACAATTCCAATTGATTCTTTGATTCTTTCCATATTGATTCAATTATTCAACACTTAATTTACTTACTTTGATATATACTCGATTCCCATTCCCATTCCATTCCATTCCATTTTAATAGAACTAAACTAGAAGAAAAATGGTTGCTGATTCATTAATTTATCATCCTACATTATCCAAATTAGTTAGATTTTGGGATTCAACTCCTCAAAGAGAGAAAACTTTTAGATTATTAGCTTATTTATCAAGATTCCTTGGATTTTATACATTTAAAAAAGGTTATTCAAAAGAAATTGTTGATTTATTTAAAAATTTAAAAAATCAATTTTCATTTATTAGAAAAGGTATGAGATTTTTTAAACCAATTAATCATTTACAAACTGCTGCAAAAACTTTTGATAATAAATTAATGGATCCAATTTTACAAATTACAACTATAGTTAGAAATTTAGGTTATGCAGGTTATTTATCAATTGATGCAATTTTATTTTTTAAAATGTTGGGAATTGTTGATAACAAAAAATGGCCAAATTTATCAACTTATGCAAGTAGATTTTGGTTATTAGGTTTGGTAGCTGGTATTATAAATTCTTTAAGAATTATTTATAGTTTAAATAATTACGAATCTGAATCAAATATTAAAGATGAAAAAGATCAAATTGATCATAAACAAATTCAATCAAAATTATATTCAGCAAAAAGAAAATTAATTTGGGATGCTTTAGATGCTTTTATTGCTTTAAATACTTTAGATATTTTACATTTTACCGAAGGTGATATTGGTTTAGCTGGTGTTTTAACTTCAATTATGGGTTTGGAAGATATGTGGAAATCACAAGCTTAATAGAAGATAATTTTAATTATATTCATATTTCATTATACATTAAATCATAACTTGATTAATTCTATATTCTAATTTTGTTACTTTTCCAATTCTTCGTAATACCCAATAAAATTTCATCAAAATTTGTTTCATTTCTATTATTGAATCATTTGAGTTTGATTGTAAATCAATGAATTCTGTTAAGTTGGATATCTCATCATCATTTGACTCATTTTTCGGCACTTGTAACTAATTTATTTCTTCTATAAATCAAACTAATTGACTCATAATTTTACTTTTGTGTAATTGATAACCAGCCCAATAATATTTCATCAAAATTCATTTCATTTCAATTACTAATTCTTTTGAATTTGATAGTGATTCAATCGGTTTTGTTAGTTTGAGTATCTCTTTTAAATCAATATAATCATCACTTGATCCAATTTTTGGTACTTCTGCGTCAACTATATTATTTGTATAATTCAAACCAATTGATTCATAATATTTGTTGACTTCTTATGAATATGAATCCACCAGAATCTGAATGACCTCGTAATTGTTCATTATGGACTTTCTGATCTTCAGTAGACATTCTCTAATAAAACATGAATCTTCTAGCTCCTAAACCAGATTCGTTAAAGCTATTCGGACATATCTTGTAATAAATTTCAAAAATATATCCCTCAGGTAATTCTATTACAATATCAGTTAATTTACATCGTTTTTTCCCAATTGATTTAATAAGAAGAAATCTATAATACTCTGCAATTTCATCAAAATATTCTTTGAAAATTTTAGGTTTATTGTTTTTTCAATTCTTCATGTAATTGATAACCAGCCCAATAATATTTCATCAAAATTTGTTTCATTTCAATTATTAATTCATTTGAATTTGATTGTGATTCAATCAATTTGGTTAATTTGGGTATCTCTTTTAAATCAATAACATCATCGCTTGATTCAATTTTTGGAACTTCTGCCATTTCAAGTTTGTTTTCTAAACTATATTTCTTATATAGATCAAACCATTTGTTATCAATCTTTTGATCTTGATTCATTAGGAACTTTTTTTTTTTTTATTTTTTTTTTTTATTATAGGGCATTGCAATGTCTGAAACAGTTGAAAATGAAGAACAAGTTTTACGTATACATGTAGGTAATATCTCACCAAAGATAAAAGAAAATCCAAATTTATTAATTCAAAGAATAGAAAAGTATGGTACAATAATATCTAATATTGAGTTTCATACAAAACCCTTAAAATTAAATTATTTTGCATTTATAAATATAAAATTCTCATCAATAAAACAATTTGAAAACTTAAGAAAATCTTTAAATGGTATCACCTTCATGGGAATGAAATTGAATATCAATATTGCTAAAAAATCAAAATTTGAAAATATTTTAGAAAGTGATGATTCAAAAGTTGAAAATAAATCAAAAGATAAAGAGCAAGAGCAAAATATAAGAGATAAGATCAATAAATCAAGATTGGAGAAAATTAATGAGTTTCATACCATATATCCAACTAATAGATTCACTTCATCAATAGTTACAAGTAATTCAATATCCAATTCTTTTCAAGTTTCAAAATCTCCTCATACATTTCAAAATAAATCTGGTGATACAAAATTATTTATACCACAAGTTAGATTAAATGGTTCAAAATCTTATGGTTCCACCTTGAATTCAAAATTTGGTTATTCTCAAGGTAAAGGTTCAATTATAAAAGGTTATCATAGAAAATCACCACGTAAAAATTTAAATTTATTACATCAATCATTAAGAATTTTAATTAATGGAAATTTAAATAAATTTGAAAAGGATTCTTTTTATAAAAAAAAATTATGGGGTATTGATAATAAACATAATTTACAAGATTTAACATTTAAATATATAAATGGGGAATGGTTAAGTGGGAATAATCATATAATTGAAAAGGGAAACAAAAGCAACAATCATGAACATGAATTAGACATCAGTAAAGATTCAATCAATGATGATGATGAATTAAATAAAAATAAATCAATTTTAGCATCCATATTGAATAATTATGATTTTGAAAAACCAATGGAGATAGATGATGAGAATGAGAATGAGATTAATGAAAATCAAAATGATAAATTTGATTATGAGATTAATGGAGGAATTATTGAGGTTGATGATTTTGAAATTGTTAATAATCCAGATGAGATTATACAACAATCAAAAAAAGATTTAATTAAACCAAATGAAGAAATTTATTATGATGAAGATGATCAAGGTAATGAAATAGAGGATGTAGATGAAAAATTCACAACTGAATCAATTGTCAAAAAGTATCAAGAAGAACACAATGAAATAAACCCTAAGGAAGATGAAGAAACTGAACCAACTGCTTCAATAAAGGAATCAATTCAATCATTTGAAAAGGAATCTAAAGAACAAGAAACTAAAGAAGAAGTAGAACATAAGGAAGATGAAACCGAACAAATCCAAGAGTCAGTTCAATCTAATACTGAAAATCTTCGATCTTTATTAAATGAATCATCTAGTTTCAAACTTGCATTATCATCAGATGATGAAGATATTGATGAATCAAAAAATATTGAATCTATTGAATTAATCAAACAACAATTAAAAAATGAAAAATCTACAACAATTCAAATCCCTATACCCAATAATTCAAATATTAAAAAATTTGGTTTATTTTGGTATCATAAAGATTCACCTTTTTTAATAACTCAATCTCAATTATCTAAAATTGGTTCTATTGATGATAAAATAAAATTACCAGAATTGGAAGATTCAAAAAGTGATGAATCAAATTTTGAAAATTGGTTTTGGTCAAAAAGATCTGAAGTTTCAAGAGAATGTAAAATTAGAAAAAGAGATATTATGAAGAAATTTAAAAAGAGATGATTATTGAGTATATAATGTTTTAATATAAATATTCAATGTAAAAAAATTGATCATGCAAATGTCTTGAGAAGTTAATAATAGTTTTTGATAATATCTAATTCGAAAACTTCATCAGTAAAAGATTTTGTATTATCTAAAGATTCAAATAATTCAGAATAATGTTGCATTTCTGAAGATTCTGGTCTTGGCGGTAATTCTTTACAAGTGAAATTTTCATCAATATAATATGAAGTGACTTTTTTAATCTGAAAATTTGATTTGATTACAAAATATTTATTTCTGTAGGTAAACGCTGAGGTTTTTTTAAGGATGTTTGATGTTGAAGGTAAATGTACAGATTTAATTGTTGATTTGATAATAAACATAATGTTATTTTTGAAAATTGAGCTTTTGTACTTTACTTGTGTGATAAAAAGCTCTATGGAATAAATAATATTTGAAACCATGACTATTGATCAAAGTTAAATGATTTGTGTAATTTTTTTTGTTTATCTTTCTGATAGTTATATGACTTTTCCTAATTTAGTTGCACAAAAAGAAATAAAAATCACATATTAAACTAAATCGTTTTAGGTAAATAACCTTAATTTATAGAATTTGCATCAATGAATAGTCAGAGTTCACTTGGTAGCAAAATTAAGGGGTAAATACTAGCCACCTAAGTTTTATTTAACCAGTCTAATTAATTTGTCTAATTTTTCAAAACAAACAGTAGAGACTGTAGAAATCTGAGAACACAATCTGTAACACCTTAAGTAAAAGTAAGCTGAAAGTAATCTAGTTGAATGATTCAATCTTTGTATTGCATCAATGAGACACAAACTCAAAAAGAGATCAAATAAGCTGAAAAAATTATCTTTCAATTTGAGATTAAACCGATTAAAAAAAAATGAATTTTGTTTAGAAAATTCATAACTGATTTCTTAAACTCTCCATTTTCAATAGTTTCTTGAACCCTTTTGAAAATTATTCACTTTAAATCTAATTTGGTTGGAAATAAATGTTTAATATTTTGCGATTCAAAGAGATTGAAGAAGAACAAAAAAAAAAATCAATGAGCGAAATTGAATCACCATCATCACCACCACCACCACCACCTCAATTAACAATTAAAAATGTTTTATTAGATATTTACAATGGTATAATCTTCTTCATTACCGATCCAAGAGCCAAGATTGTCATATACCCCATTTTAATCTGTTTATCATCAATCATTACAAAATTAATCATTTTTAATATAAATTATACTGAAATTGATTATAAAACTTATTTACAACAAATTGAATTAATTGAAGAATTTAATCAATTAGATTATAAGAAGATATATGGAGATTCTGGTCCAATTGTATATCCAGGAGGACATGTGTGGATCTATTCATGGATCAATTGGATAACTCAAGGTTCAATAAAGGAAGCACAATCAATATTTGGATATTTATATGTAATTTGTGTATTATTTTCATGTGTCATATATTCCTATATACAAAATTTACAACCTTGGGTATTATATTTATTCCTATTATCAAAAAGATCATTATCAATTTATGTATTAAGATTATTTAATGATTGTTGGGTTAATTTATGTATATTAGGTACAATAATTTTATTAATACAAGCAAATCAAGAAAGGAACTATAAAACTTTATTATGTATATTAGCTACTGATTTATTTAGTATTGGAATTAGTATTAAAATGAATTCATTATTATATTTACCTGGATTTATAATAATTTTATTTTTTTTATTAAATGAAAATTTAATTAAAACTTTGATGGTGCTATTAATTATACCATTGGTACAGATTTTAATGGGTTGGAAATTTTTATTAATTTTTTATAATGATGAAAAATCAAATTTAATTAGATGGAATTATTTAAGTCAAGCTTTCAACTTTGGAAGAAAATTCCAATATGAATGGACAGTAAATTGGAAATTTATACCTGAAAACACATTCAATTCTGATATATTTGCAAAAATGTTATTAATCTTACACATAATAACCTTACTCATATTCATTAATAAATTTATTTCATTTAAAGTTATAAATAAGACAAGAACCCAATTGATTAAAGATTTATTTAAAATCACAAAAAAGGAATCAAGTACCAAATTTCTTGATTCTAAAATTGGTCCACAATTAATTTTTTATATATTTGCAATTACAAATTTAATTGGAATTTTATTTGCAAGATCTTTACATTATCAATTTTTAAGTTGGTATAATTTTCAATTACCAGCAATAATTTATTTAAATTTTAATAATTTTTTTATTGGGTTGTTTATCTGGTTTTTACATGAATTTTGTTGGTTAAATTTCCCATCAAATAAATATTCATCAAGTATATTAATTCTAATATTAACAAGTTTATTAATAATGACTTATTTCAATTTTGATAAATTATTAATAAATGATGAAATGGAAAATGAAAAACAAATAAAGAAAAATGAATAGAGTATGTAGATAATAGATAATTATTTAAAATGTTTATTTCATTATTCACCGTTTTCAATTGCGTCGACATTCCAATTAAATCCAATACTATCATTCAATGAACTATCAACATTATTATCATTCCAAAATTGATTAATATCAAAGTCTATATCATCAAAAGTACCATTTGAAGGTTGAGAAAACAAATTTTGGTTTGTCAATTGTTGTTGTGATTGTATTGGTTGTTGTGGAAGTTGAGGTTGTTGTGGGAGTTGAGGTTGTTGTTGCTGTTGTTGCTGTTGTTGTTGTTGTTCACCTAATAAATCCACATTGAAAATTTGATCACTTGAAGTACCTAATGGATCATTAAAAGTATTTGAACTAGTTTGATGAGTTGGAGCTGGTGGTGGAATCATATTTTCATCATTTATATCCAATTTCTCTTCTTCTTTGATTGTATCTTTTTTATTAATTTGTTGTTGTTGTTGTTGTTGTTGTTGTTTCTTTGGTGGAGAATCATTATTTGTAGTATTACTATTTTTACGTTTCTTTTTTTCAGTTGAAATTGGTTCTGAAACTGGTGTTAAAGGTACAAATTCTTTTTTACCAATATTTGGAGTATTTGATTTTTCAGTGCCTGCACTTGAATTATTATTATTTGTAGTTGTTGTACTCATTTTTCTTTTCCTAGTTGATTCTTTTTTTGGTTTTTTATTCAACATTGTTGTTGGTGATGGTTTATTATTGGTTATTGGTGAATTATTTGATGGAGCAGGTGATGGTTTTTGATTAAATTGTCCAGGAGCTGGAGCATTAAATATTACAGGTGTAGGTTGTTGTTGTTGTTGTTGATTTGGTTGTGGTGGTAACATATTATTATCTGATCCATTATTTCTAGCAATTTCTAAACGTTTTTTATTTTGTTTTTCTAATAACATTAATTGATTTTGATAATCTTGTAATGCATTCATATTTTTTCCACTTGTCATGACAGAACCATTTAATGGTGGTTTTCCATTTAACATAGGATTCTTTTTGATTTGTTGCGGTGGTGGTTGTTGTACTGCTGATGCTGATGATGGTGGTGGCTGCTGTTGTTGTTGATTACGTGGAGTGACTCCATTATTTACACCAATTGGTTGATAAGTTCCATTTGGTGTATGATTTTGAACTCTTGGAGATGAAGTTTTTGATAAATCTGCTTGTTGTTGTTGTGCAACAGCTTGTTGTCTTAATGAATTCATTTGATTTTGTGCTTGTTGTTGTAATGAATTTTTATGTTGATGTTGACCATTTTGTTGTGCTTGTTGTTGTTGTTGTTGTTGTTGTTGAAGAAACATTTGTTGTTGTAAAGCTAAATTTGTATTTGATCCACTTCCAGCTGCCGCATTCATCATTTGCTGTTGTTGATGAGGATCAATTCCCATTGGTAGATGTTGTTGAGGAGGTGGTTGGTTTTGTTGTCTAGCTGCTTGTTGTTTCATAAACATAATCATTCTTTGTTGGTCTATATTTTGAGGATGTTGTTGATTCATCAATTGTTGTTGTTGATTCATAAACATTTGATTTGGATGGTTTCCAGGTACATTAAAATTTGGTTGTTGTTGTTGCTGATTTGGTGGTGGTGGTGGTGGTGGTTGGGGTGGTCCAGCATGTTGTGGTTGAACTGGTACTTGATGATGAGGTGGTGGTGGTGGGACTTGTTGTTGCATTTGAGGAGGTTGTTGTTGAGGATGAGATTGATGCATTTGTTGTTGTGGTGGTGGTTGTTGTTGATGCATGGCCCCAGGTAAAGACATTGCCAATTCTTGTTGTTGTTGTCTTTGTTTTAATAATTGTAATTGATAATATTGTAATGCTAAATTTGATTTATCATGATTATTATTATTTCCACCACCATTTTTTGCTTGAAATACATCCCAAAATATTTGCCACCATTCATAAAGAAAACCTTGCGGTACATCCATTGCTAATGATAAATTTGGTAAATTATAATCTTTAAAAAATTGTAATTGCAGTGGTGAAGTATTTGGAGATATATTTGGAGAATTTCTATTTGAATTTGAATTATGATTACTATTATTATTGATTTGATTTGGAATACTTGGTATATCAGCTTCATTTACAAAAATTTTTGCAGTTTGTGGTAATCTTGATTTAATTAAAAAATCATAAATATATGCATTTAATAATTGTTTTGCATTTGATGCATGACTATCTGATATTTTTTTGATTGGATATTCTAATGGTTTAGTATTTGGAGTTGATCGTGAATTTTTATTATTTCCATTATTGGTGGTGGTGGTGGTATTAGTATTATCAACATAAGAATTTGGTGTTCGTTTGTTATACAAGTGTGGAGTATTTTGATGACTCATTTGTAACAGGACTTAAAGAATGGAAGATTGAAATGATAATGATGATAAAAACAATTTAAAAGCAAAATAGTATGATAATGAAATGAAAATTTATAAATGTATAATAATGACAAAGGATAGTCTCTGAATATAATTACAGTTGAGGTTGATATATAATACAATTGGTAATCGTTGGATGGATGATTGATTGGTTAATGGTTGTAAAATTATCGTTATAATAATAATAAAATTGATGAATGATAATAACTTTATAAACTTAACTATGAAAGAAAACTATAAGAGTGTGAGTGAGAAAAAAGATCATGGTAGTGTACACCTGGTAAATATTTTATTATTGAGTTTTTTTTTCCCTTTTTTTTCCCTTTTTATATTTAATTTAAACTTGAATGGTTTATAATCTTTTTACAACCACCTATTAAGAAAGGAGGAAAATTTGAGTAAATGATTCTAAGATAATTGAAATGTGGAATCACCACAGTCTTCAAATTGAATTTGTAAAATTGTAAGAAATAAATAAACGGTAAGTCGTGTATTATTTGTAGGTTTTTTTAAAAAAAAAATAAAGTAGTGTATGTCAAAATATCCCCATCCACATAATCAATAAATAACAACAAATAAATAATCATTTTATTGTACGGCATGAAATGGTAATTCAAATTGGAAAGTATTTATTTATATAAAAGGGTTCATAATCTTTATTGAGTGAAAAGTGATGGATTTTTTAACTTAATTTGTAACATTATCATCATCATTATAGTTGAAAAAATATAATAACCTCTCTCCCCTTTTTTCTTTTCAATGTTTAAAATTCTAAACTATTATAATCTTCATCGTTGTAATATTATTCTTTAATTGAAGTTATTGGAAGAATTGTATTATAAATCATTGATTGTTTCAAAACTTAAATATATCTTTGAATATCAAAGGGTTTGTAAAAATACCGTTTAGCTCGAATTTCTGTAATAAATCGACATATTTACCAGTGTATCTAACAGGTTTGAAAGAAAAGTTTTATCCTATCGAAAGAGGGAATGATTAGATTGGCTAAGTGTTTGATTGGTTTTATACATATTCAAATCGGATTTAAAAATAGTTAGATTGTAACAATAGAAATAGTACAAAATAAGGAAAGACCTAAATTTGTGACATTTAAAAGGTTTTTTTTTTTTCTTTGACATATTTTAAATTCTCGTAATAAATTGTTTTTTCATCGAATAAATCAAAGATAGGGCGTAAGGCTGATTTATTTTTGATTTTTTTCAAATCGTATCACGTGATTATTTTTTTACTGATTTGTATAATTTTCAATACAAATATAAACCTCTAAATTTCATCCCCATGTTGTTGTAAGTTACAAATTGAACTCTTTGGGGTGCACCAATAAATGTACTATTTCCAGTATATTCTCTCATTAGACAGCTCCATCGACTGAAAAGAGCAAAAGTTTGTACTGATATTGTTTAGTTTGGAATGGTACGGCTTTCTGGTGTTTTTCGGACTGTTTGATGATCATCTGATCTGATGGTATTGTTAGTTTTGCTTAGTCTGCTTATACTATCGATAAAATATTGCTGTTATTTGTGTTGTTTGATTTTAAATTCTTCTATTATGTCTGTCTCATTTACAAATTGCTTATTTGTCTCTAGAAATTCTGCATTCATTAAAGAAACTAGTGATAGCATCAACGTTGTAGTTTCAAACACACCTTGCGTTGAAATGTTTTGAAAATTGAAATGATATCATGATCACTCAAAACAGCTCACGATCTCGATTTGATTTAATTATTGTCAAAATTTATGTACTACCAACACGGTGATATGGCGGTATAGATATTATTGGAAAGTTTAAAGGAACTGCTGACAATACATACAAGTTTAAATACGAATAGCCGTGCTATAAATTTGCAACCAATAAATTTATTCATAGAATTTGATGATCAATTATAAACCAAAAATCTACAATAAAGTAAGTTAGTATCTCACAAAGATATTCAATTTTAATCAAAGTTTGCAAAATCTACAAGTCAATATCTAGGTTAGAGATTTCAATCTAATAGTCAACCTATGACCGATGTATCCTATATTACTATTTACCATTATCTTTTACTTTTCTGTTTTATTTCTGAATCATTACATGGATTTAATTTTATCTTTTACTTTTCTGTTTTATTTCTGAATCATT
This sequence comes from Insectozyma morakotiae, assembly GCA_030564645.1. Lineage (NCBI taxonomy): Eukaryota > Fungi > Ascomycota > Pichiomycetes > Serinales > Debaryomycetaceae > Insectozyma > Insectozyma morakotiae. The sequence goes on from JAKTYD010000014.1 coordinate 71,932, forward strand.
ACATGGATGTAATTTTATATAATTTGGATAATTTGGTTTATTACCCATATAACCTAAATGCCAATCATAAGAAACAGCATAAGCAAATATAGTACCATTATTATTAAATCCAGTTGCTGAAATACTACCATCTAAAGCAGAAAAACTTTTTAATCTTTGCTTTGCATCTTTATCCCAATAACAAAATGTTCCATCGGCTCCTGCAGTACTAAAAGTTCCATAAATTGGATGAAAACTAATACAATTTACACTATAAGCTTCACTACCACCAGTTACAGTATTACGATGACATTTAAATGAAAAACCTTTTGATTTTTGATCACCATCATTAATATATTGAATTGCACAACGTCCTTCTATTGAACCAATTGCAAAACCAGAACCATCATTATAACATGATACAACTCTTGTTTGAAATTTTAATGGTGAAGTTGAATTTTTAAATATTTGTTGAGGATTGTTTAAATCAATTATACTTATATGTCTATCAGCACAACCAACAACTAATAATTTTTTTGTAGAATCCATTGAATAAACTCTTTCAGGAAGATTTATTGTTGATATAGGTTGTGGAGATCTCATATCCCAATATTTTAAAGTTTTATCATATGATCCACTTGCTACAACTTGAGTATTTCCAACTTCAACATATCTTACTGATTTAACTGGTTGATCATGAATACCAATTTGTTGTGCTTGTTGACTTTGTAAATCAAATATTTTAACTTGATTATCAGCTCCACCACTTATAACTTTTGTACCATCTAATGACCATCTCGAGCTAAAAACTGGTCCACCATGTTCATATAATGCTCTACCTTGATTATTACCTGAATTTGGATCTATTTCATATATTCTAACTTTTTTATCCCAACTTGCTACAGCTAATAAATTTTGTGTTGGAGAAAATGATAAATCTTCAATTGAGTCTTCTGGTGGATTATTTATAGTTATATCATTTAATAATTCTTGACCTGTTGCTGCTGATGATGTTGTAGTTGATGAACCAAGAAATGACATTGTTATTTTTTTTCCAACTAAATTTGAATATACGAAATAAAAATACAGAATTGAAAGAGATTCTAACTAAGTTTAAAAGTAATATCTGAGTCACTCATAGTACATGTAAATCAATTTTCGATCTGTTTATTACGAGAATTTCAACAATCATAGGGAAAGATCACCAACTCAAATTCTGCTACTTCCAATTATTTATTGTTGTGTATTTACTTCATAACAGATTGTAATTATTTCAACAATGAAATATGTAAATGATGAAATACCTGTTTTAATTTATGAAAAAAAATCAACAACCCCAATCATAAATCTGAAACATTATCAAGAAAATACATATATTGATTGGAGTATAGAAACTTTATCAGGATCAAATTTAAGAAAATGGATTTTACTTATAGTTTCAGCAATGATCTTAGGTTATATAACAGCATTTATAGATTTAATATCAGTATCATTAAATGATTTAAAAAAAGGTTTATGTTTAAGTAATAAAAGTGAATGGACTTTATTAAATCCATATCTGACATGTCCTGAATTTAGTAATTGGAATGAAATTTTATTTAAATCATCGGGGATAATATCACAAATTTTTATTAATTTCCCCATGTATTTAATATTTGCAATCACTTACATTCTAATAGCTTCATATATTACAATTAATAAAGATTTTTCAATTAGACAATCAGGTATTCCTGAAATTAAATTAATTATATCAGGTTTCAATATGAATATTAAAGATTATCTTGGTGCTAAAACATTAATTTATAAAATTCTTGGTTTAATATTTGCAGTTGGATCTGGATTATGGTTAGGTAAAGAAGGTCCATTAATTCATGTATCATGTTGTATATTTAATGTTATTTATCAATTTTTTTTCAATAATGAAGCAATAAGAAGAGAAATCTTAAGTGCTGCAACAGCTACTGGAATATCTGTAGCATTTGATTCACCAATTGGAGGTGTTTTATTTGTATTGGAAAGTTTTCAAAGTTATTTTATGCCAACGAAAATTATGTGGAATTCATTTGTATCAGCAACAATTTCAGTAATAACTTTAACTGGTTTTAAAGTATTTACTGATGGTAGAAATTTTTTTGAAAAAGATTTATTTCTGGTTAATTTTGGGAATTTTAGTTGGTTATTTATGGAAATTATTCCATTTATTATGTTGGGTATATTAGGTGGAATTTATGGTTGGATTATAATTAAATTAAATCTGAAATTTTTAAAATCACGTAGAAAGATTCAAAATTTCTTACATAAAACTTATGGTGGATATATTGAAAATTTAATTTTAATAATTATTACAAGTTTATTAAATTTCCCATTTGAATTATCAAAATTACCATTTAATGCATATCTTAAAGAAATGTTTAAAGATCAATCAGATTATCTTCCTAATAATATTTATACTGCATTGAAATTATTATATATAATTGTACAAGGATTTTTTTTAACAAGTTATACATTTGGAATTGATTTACCTGGTGGGATTTTAATGCCTTCATTGGTTTTAGGTGCTTCAACTGGTAGATTTTTTGGTATATTATTTCAAATTTTACAATCTAAATTTCAATGGGATTCATTAGCTACATGTACTGAAAAATCATGTTTAATTGATCCTTCATCATATGCAGTGATTGGTGCTGCATCATTTATGACTGGTATAACAAAATTAACAATGTGTATAGTTGTGATTATGTTTGAAATGACAGGTGCAGTTTCTTATGTATTACCAATTATGTGTGGAGTAATGACTTCAAAATTTGTTAATGATTGGTTACAACCAATAAATATTTATGATGATTGGTTAAAAAATAATTTTAATTTGAATTTTGGTAGTGATATTAACAAAGGTAAAGGAACTGGTTTAGTTTCATTTTCAAATTTATCAACAACTTTAAAATCTAAATTACCAGATATAAAAATTGAACAGTTGATGATTCCAATTGAAAAAATGAAATGTTTATGTTTGATACCTGATGAACCATATACATTTGAATTTTTGAAAAATTTTATTATAGATAATCATGAAGGATATCCATTGATTGTAAATTATGAAAATCCAATTTATATTGGTTATATTTATAAAATTGAATTAAAATTTTATGATTCCAATGATTTACCAATTAGTTTTCAAATTTCAAATTTAAGAAAAGATATATTATCAATGCAATTACATTTCGAAAGAAAATTAAATAATTTTAATAAAATTAATTTAAATTTAAATAATCAATCATCATTCATTATAAATGATTTATCACCAGCAATTTTAATCTTTGAACAATTTGAAAAATTACATTTAAATTATTTAATTATTTTAAATCATAAAAATAATTTATTAATTAAAGGTTTTGTTGATAGATTTTTATTAAGTAACCTAATTGAAAATGAATTTAATGAAATTTTCTTAGATTTAAATTTTGATTTAGAAAATGGGAATGAAATTGGTAGCACAGAAGAATTATTATCAAGTTTAAGATTAAATAGAAAATCTATAGAATTAATTACATAATATACAACTATATGCTCTTTGCACCAGTTTATTGTTTAAAAACCAAACCTATCTTGAAGGTAATAAAAAGGTAAGTTTCACTTCAGAACCTGAAGGAGAGGTCTAACTCGAAGGAACCGGCTATAATTTTTGTATTTTGTAAGCCACCGACACAACCCCCGGACATGGGTCCGTCCAAGTTTGTAGCATCGCTAGGTTGTAGCCAATCTTTTAGCACCTATACCAACATCTGTACCAACACTGTACTAGCAACGTACTCTAAAACCAATAAATACGATTTCAATTCAATTGAAAATGAATTTAATGAAATTTCCTCAGATTTGAATTTTGATTTAGAAAAACATGGTTATAGGTATAAAACTGGTAGCGCTTTATTATCAAGTTTGAGATTAAATAGAAAAAGTACGTTAATTACATAATAAACAAATCGCGTATTCAAAACAATGTCTAAAAAGAGTATACTTAAAGATACAACCCTACCTTTAAGTAATTCAAGAAGAGTTTCATTCAAACCTGAAGTTACATTACATAAAATTGATTTTAAAAAGAGAAAAATTGATAATAATGAAGATTTAACATTTGAAAATATGAATTTTGATTTTATAAATAATGAAGAACTAAGAGACTCTTCTGATGAAGATGAGAATTTTAAAAATATACCTAGTATTCACCATGAATCAGATGATGATGAGAAAGAAGAACTTACTATGGATGTTACGAATGTGTTTAATAATGAAGATGATATGGAATTAACTCAACCAATTAATAAAATTATTCATTTAAACGAAGATGAAAAAAATAAAGATCCGAATTATAATGAATCTGAAAATGGATCAAAAACAAATTTAGAAGATATAAATAATAAACAATCTGGAAATCAAATAGAACATTTCGAGACAGATATGGAATTAACAGAAACTATACCCAAATCGTTTCAAGATACTCATAATATAAATAAAGTTCCAAATTATGAACAAAAAGAAACTTTGGAAAATATACAAAACAAACAATCAATTGAAAATCAAATAGAATCGAATATTGAAACAGATATGGAATTAACTCAAATTGTACCCAAGTCGTTTCAAAAAAAGGATACTCATAATGTGAATAGAGATCCAACTTATAAACAAAAAGAAAATTTGGAATCTGAAAATGGATCAAAAACAAAATTAGAAAATACAGAAAATCAAATAGAACAATCTGAGACAGATATGGAATTAACACAAACTGTACCCAAGTCATTTCAAAAAGAAGATACTCATAATTTATCTACTATTTCAGAAGGTGATGAAGTTTCAATGGAAGTTACTCAAAATGTGGAAAAAAATGACAATTTAATAAACCAAAATATAAATTCAATTCAGGGTATGAGTAATAATGAAATGAGTCAAGAGATGGATTTAACTCAAAATACAAAGTTTGATCAAGATATGGAATTGACACAAGAAAATTTGAAAGCTAATCAAAATGTGGAATTGACACAAAATGTAGTTAAGATTGTTAATGATACCAAATCAAATGATCAAGGAATGCAATTGGCACAAAGTTTGGCAAAAGTTGTTAAAGTGAATGATACTTTATCTAGTCAAAATGATCAAAATATTGAGTTGACACAAAGTGTATCTAATATTGTAAATAATACTGATTCACTTGATCAAGATATGGAATTGACCCAAAATTTACCAAAAGCTGTCAAAGTTGCTTCATCTAGTCAAAATGATCAAAATATGGAATTAACACAGAATTTGGTTAAAATCAATAAGACAACTCATCAACAACTTGAATTGACAAACAATAATGCAAAATCAAACAATCAAAATGATACTGAAAATGATCAAGATATGGAATTGACTGAAAATTTAGTTGTAAATAATAATATACCACATCAGACTAATGAAGAAACACTTCGAGAGTATAGTGATAACGAAACTGAAAATATGGAACTTACGCATGATATAGCAAAAGTTGCACCAACTGAAAGTCAAAGTGAAGATATGGAAATAACTCAAAGTATCTCGAATATTAATAATAAGAACGACCTTAATTCAGAGAATATAATCAAAGAAACAAATTCAAATGATCAAAATCAAATCAATCAAGAATCTGAATTAACTCAAACACTACCCAAAGATGACCCAAAAACTACCCAAAGTCAAGATTACAACTCACAAATGGAACAAAGACTTGAAGAATCATTTGAAATGGAAATGCAAGAACATTCCCACATTGAAGAAGTAGTTACAACTACAATCCCATTAGCTGAATTAACTCATGATTCCGATGACGAATACGAACCAGTTAGTTTAAATCAATTTCTAAATGACATCAATGTACATTTCTATGATGATTTAGATTTAAATATTTATGCAAATTCAACTTTAACTAATGAATCACCACCCAACAATGTAACAGATTTTGATTATATAAAAGCCAAACCAAATTTAAAAATACTTGAACTTTATAAATTTAGTTGTGAAGAATTGAATAAAAATATAATTGAAGGTAGAAAAGTTTATAATGAATATAATGAAATTATTCAAAATAATAATCCAATCATATTTAAAAAATATTATTTAAATGAGGATCCATTAATGAAGATTAAAATAATTAGAATTCGAGATTTTACAAGATTACAATCTAAAAAAACATGGTATAATTGGAGAAGTCAATTGACAAGAAACCTAATTGAAGAATTAAAAGAAGATATTGATTATTTAACTTTGGATAAAGAAAAATTAATATCTAATCTTGATCAATTGGATAAATCTAATATTCAAAACAAATCTAAATTAAATTTTTTAAAACAGAGACTTACAAGATTAAATGAATTGAAAAATAGAAAAGATTTATCTAAAGAAGAACTTGAAAGAATGAGTCATGATATAATAAATAATAAATTGAAAAACGAATTTGATTTAATACCAAAATTAATACGTAATGGTTCTAAATATTTATATGATAATATAATATCAATTAAAACAACTGGTGAATATGAGATTTTACAAAATACATTAAAAAACAAATCTCTAATACAATTTTTCAAAATTCAAAAACAAACAAAATTAATTGATCAAATTAAACAAATAATTAAAACTTGGCAATGGTTAATTAAAATTGATTTAGAAATTTATAAAATTTCAATAAAATATCCAATAAAATTATCAAATACAACTATTACAATAACTTATTTCAATTTTGGTCACAATTATAAATTATCAATCAAAGGTAATATAAAATTATTACAAGATATATATTATACAATTGATGATAAATCTAAATTAATTGAAATTTCTAATGATCTAAATATAAATATATATTAATGAGTAGCTCCTAAAAAAATTGTAGCTGATAAACAAACAATCATAACTAAAAATCCCCATATTGCTAAAAATAATCCACCATATTTACAAAATTTTTCTAAATTTGTTAAATTATCAGATTTTATTAATAAATAACCAAATACTCCTGGTAATATAAATGAAATTGATGTTGAACCAGTTGAACCAACAAATGCTAAAACATGAGCTAAATTTGTAACTGTTATAGCTACAATATAACTAAAGATTAATATAGTTGTTGTTATAATATAAAATTTTTTGGTTGTTAATGGAACTATTATTGGATCATGACCATCAGTATCTTGAGCACCTTCCATTGGAGTAGTTGAAATGAAAGATTCATCTTGTATTGAATTTTCACTTATAGAATTCAATGATTCAATATCTGAATTTAATGATGAATAACCTTGATTATGTTGTCTTTTTTTAATATTTGAAACTCCATGAGTTATAAAATGAATTACATGATTAATTGATCCTCTACATGGATGACATTGTAAAGGATATGATAAACTAACCATTATAACAATACATAATCTACCAATCAATGAACTAATTGAATCTTTTGAATACATTGTAATAATATTTGAATTTACTATATTACCAAATGTTAAATAACCAAATATACCAACTATTAAATATGAAATACATGCAACTGATATTGAATTTCGAATTATCAAATTAGATTGTCTAGTTTGACTACCATCTTTATCATTTGGTTTTAATTCATTTATAATGGCAAACATATTTTGATGACAAGTATAAGCAAATACAAATATTGGAAATGATGATAATGTAGATTTTATAGAAATTGGTCCAAACCAATCAATATGTTTTTTATCAATTTGTTCTGTAAAATAATGTTGTAAAACTAAACAAATTAAATATCCAACTGAAAATAATGCTAATATACTTGTATATTTTAATGAATCTAATTTTTTTAAATAACTTAATGGTATAACAATAATTATCATAAAAATTGATATCCAAAAGTTTCTATGCATTAATAAATGATTTGTAACATTTAAACTTTCCATAATTTTTGGCATTAAATCTCCAATAACAACTAGATATGAAACACCGACTCCAAAACATTTTATACTTATTGCTAAATCAAAAATTATTGATAAATTAGGGTATGTTAATTGTGCTAAACTAAAATATGAACAATGATCTCTTTGATTTGTATATTTAGCTACTTTATTTTGAAGGTATAATCCAAATGATGATGTTAAAGAGGACCATATAATTAAAATACAACCAAATAATAATCCATTTGATTTTAAACCATAAGGCATGGCTAATATACCTGCACCTATGATAGTATTTAATAGATTGATACTACCTGATTTAATTGTTGCTCTACCCATTTTAAACGAATGAATTCATTAATCTTTTACACCAGAAAAATAAACAAATGTTGAAATTTGATATTTGATACTCAATGAAATCAACAAAAGTGAAGAGATTCGACAAAGACTTTAGAGTCATACCACAACTTGGTTTTGTAGGATTAGAGAAATAGCTGCAAATGGTTGTGATTGAGATTGTAGATCGTTGACATTAAATTAAAGCTTCAATTTGGTGTGGATCAGTAATTCAAACTACAATGTATACTCTTCCCTCGTAAGGTTATAGCTCATTCTCGAGTAATTCATCGTAAACATTACTACAAATCAACTTGAAATCACCATCAATTAATTTCTTAAATTTGACCGTTGTTGAAGAAAAATTCAAGACAATGTAAGCTTTACTTCCAGTTTGTGACGATTTGACAAATGTAAATATGTTCGGATTATCATAGTCTAAAATCTTAAATGAACCATAGATAAATAAATCTTTGAGTCCTTTTCTCATTTTCAATAAATCTTTATAAAATGATAAAAGAGAGTATTTATCATTCATTTGTACTTCAACATTGATTTTAGTATAGTTATCATTTACTCTTGTCCATGGTTCAACCGTTGAGAAACCTCCGTAAGCTTTATTACTCCATTGTACAGGGGATCTTGCATGATCTCTAGCATTTGAACTAATAAGATTCATTAATCCTTTCTCTTTTTCTTTGAAATCTTCATCATTACCATATTTCAGTTTAAATTTATTGTAATAATTGATTGTGTGTATGTCCTTATACTCTTCTATATCCCAAGTACTTGGTAATTTTGTCATTCCAATTTCTTGACCTTGATATAAAAATAATGTTCCACTTAAAGTAGTTTGTAAAATTGCAATCAATTTCCCACTTTTACTGGAATCATCTCCAAACTTTGAGATACAACGTGGTTGATCATGATTTTCAAAAAATGTAGTTGACCAAGCATCTGTATTTTCAATGAAGTTACACTGATTTTCAACCGCTTTTTTAAAATCTAATAAATTCCAATTTTCATTTTTAAATCTATCACCATCTTTATATCCAAGCTTTACCACATCGAATAATAATATTGCATTCATTTCTTTATGTGACTTGCTAACATATTTCAAAGCTTCTTCTTTAGTACAATTCCCAACTTCTCCCACTGTAAATGTATCATATTTAGACCAACAATTTTCGTACATTTCTTTATGAAATTCATGAATTCTTGGTCCATTAAGAACTATATCTCCAACTGGTTGATAGGGTGAGTCTGAGACAATAGGTGCATCTTGAAATGCTTGATCTTTTGAAAATTTACCCGCTGTATCGATTATAAACCCATCTATACCTTTATTCAACCACCAATTTGCAATTTCATGTATAGATTTTCTCACATCTTTATTTTCCCAATTTAAATCTGGTTGTGTTTTTGCATATAATCTAAGATAATATTCATTTGTTAATTCATCATATTCCCAAGCAGATCCTGAGAAATAAGACATCCAATTGTTTGGAGGTTTACCATCTTTTGGTTTTTTCCAAATATACCAATCTCTTTTGGAATTATTTTTTGAAGACCTTGATTGTTTGAGCCATTCATATTCTGAAGAAGTATGATTTGCAACTAAATCAAGAATAATTTTTATATTTCGTTTGTGACATTCGTCAATCAATTGTTCCATATCTTGTAATGTTCCATATTTTGAGTAGATACTTTGATAGTCTCGAACATCATATCCCATATCATGTTGAGGCGAATCAAACATTGGACTTAGCCAAATTATATCAACGCCAATATCTTTAAGGTAATCTAATGTGGATATTATACCTGGAATATCACCAACACCGTCTCCGTTGGAATCCTTGTATGAAGCGATCCATATTTGATACACAGTAGCTTCTTTCCACCAACTCATATCGCTGAGTTAGAAACGTGTTTAAAATTGATTAATATATAATTTCAAAGGCTCATAACTTCAACCGTTAGACATTTAAGCGTTAGATTCATCTGGACTAGAGATCAAAAAAAATTCGACCACGTTTCTATTCAAATTATACATCTCTTTCCTCAATAATTTCCCTAATTTCATCATTATTCATTTTTTTCAACATTTGATCAGGATCAAAAAGATCAATCTTTGTTGATTTAAATTTTCTAGAATTAATTTTATTTTCAAATAACCAATCAATTTCTGCAAATGTTAAACCCTTTGTTTCAGGAAGGAAAAATGCACTCCAGATAAGTAAAATTAAACCAAATCCACCATAAAAAAATCCCAGAAGTGCTCCCCAATTCCAAGCGGTTGGATTTAACATATATAGTGTAATAATAGATGTAACAATTCCAACTATATTATAAACAAATCTTCCAAACATTACCGTTTTTGCTTTTAATTTCACAGCAGGAATATCTGAAACAATTATATAACATAAAGGACCTGCAGACATATCATAAAATAATGAATAAATTAATAAACATGATCCAGCACCCCAACTTGCTGATGAACCTTTATAAGTCCCAAATATACCAACAAGCATCATCAATATAAACATAACAATTGCACCAAACATATAAATTGTAAAATAGCCAAATTTTCTAACTGCAAACCAAGAAATAAATAATCCAAAAAGACTCAAACAATTCTCTCCAATTGTAAATGAGAAAGACGTTGAAACAGATAAACCAGCTTGTTCATAAAGTATGTTGAATAATTAGTTAAACCCATTCCAGTAATTTTTTGTGATATCCATACAACGACAACAATTGTAGTTCTTCTTAAATTGGTTCCTTTAAATAATTCAACTATTGAAGAACCTTTATTTTTAACAGCTTCTTCTTGTAATGTAATTTGTATCTTTGTAACTATTGAATCAATAATTTGATCATTTGATTTTGATAATAATCGACGAACAGAATGTTTAGCTTCTTTAATTTTACCTCTTCTAACTAATTGCCATGGTGAATCAGGTGCAAAATGAACTCCAATTAATATAGGTAAAGGCCAAATCCATTGAATTGCAAATGCAATTTTATAAGCATCAGGTCTAGTCATTTGAGAAATTCCTTTAATACAACCAGCAGCGATTAATTTTCCAATAACCCAACAAGCGTCAACATATGTTGTAAGATAAACTCTTAATGGTGATGGTGCAATTTCAGCAGCATAAGTAACAGTGATAACTTGATAACTACCCCATATAATTCCAATTAAAATATAGGCCAATAATAAAATTTCTTTTGTTGGTGCAAAAAATTGTAAAAAGATTAATCCAAAACTAATTGCTAAAGTTGGCATAATACACCATCTATATCCTACTTTATCTACATAATGTGAAGCAAAATATAATCCAATCAATTGTGAGGCTTGATAAGACATTGAAAGTCCCACTTGCCATTTTGCAGGAATCTCATATTTATCAATTTTAGGATAATAAACACCAAATTTTTTAGCAAAAGCTGGATATGCATAAAAATTTGATAATAAATTTGAATCATAAGCTTCCATAATAATTGCAGTTGAAATAATCATAGACCATGCAATAGCTTTTGGATAAGTTTTGAAACCTTCGATTATACTCATTGATTTATCCCTTTCATCTTCAGCCCTAGCTTCGTTTGACATTTCTAAGAAGTTTGAAATGTATTCTTCATTGTCAATCTCATGTTTAGTTGAAATTGCAACTACTTCTTCTTTGGTAGTATCTTTGAGTTTCTCTGACATTATTCACTAGATTTATGACTATTCGTCTTCTTTTATAGACTTAGGAGGTTTTTTAACTTTCAAGACAGTGCTTCAAACTGAATGAATTGCAATATTGACATTGGTTTGCATTAAAATAAACCGCTCTTTCGTATTAAAGCATTTTCTTTCATTGAAAAGCTATTTATTTTATATAATTTCTTGAACATCATTTATAATTGAAACGATCAAATAGAAGTTTATGAAACGTAATCCGTTATTTGAACAACCATTAACAATGAAATATATTCGCTAATGTAAAAACGTGTTTCAACATTTATCTGATTTAAAATTTTGAGCACTGGACCAAAAGATTATCGTTTATTTAAGATTAGTTTAGTTTGGGTTTGAGACTGTAACGGTTGAGATTTAACCCAACGTGGGAACTTGATCTGGTCTATTCGTACAGGCGATGTTTATATCGAACTTTAACTTTAAAAAGAAAATATTGATCTTGAAAAGTTAAACTAAATCACAATTTACATTTTACATCAAACTGAAATTCAGTCCTTTCAACTTGTTTTAATATTTCTTTACTTCATAATTAAGAATCTTTTTGTTAAAAGCACGGCTTCAAATACTTGTGATAATAAACATATGCAAACATTTTTGAATGAAGACGATAATTTTGATTTAGTACATTTATACATCTTGTAAAATCTAGCAATTATTAAAGTAGTTGCATTACACATAGACCAATGATCTCGAAGCCAGTTGGTTACGCCATAGAATTACGTGAAACTTGATTCAATTTATATGATAAATAAAACTATAATTGATAAATTTTTTATACGTTACTTTTAAAATTTATAATAGAAGTTTTAGTTCAAATATCAAAATTCTACAGTGTTCTTTCCCACTTGATTTATAAACTATGTTTCTTTAAAATTCATATTTACGACCCTTTGTTTGAGTATTGATTATGAAACAATTTTGATTTGAATTTGCCGAGTATCCAGAATAATGCAGAATTGTTCCATAATTTAAGGGGCTACAATTAAGAGTGTAACAGAGAAACTAATTTAATTGAACAACTGAAATCAAACTTTAAACTCAATTTGTATTAAATTACATAAAAACAAGAATTATTTTAATAAGTAACCTATTAAGAAAGCAATCAAAATTAAAACTAATGTTACTGGTAATGAAAGACCATTGACTTCATTATTTTCATTTTGATTATTTAATTTGTTTGCTAAAACATTAATTTGTCTTGATAAAGCTTCAATTTCTTTTTCTACATCACTACCTGAAGATGTTTGACGTTGTTGTGGTGATTGTTGATATTGTTGTTGAGGAGCTTGACCTTGATAATTGTTTTGATAACTATGTTGTTGATGAATTGGTGGTTGAGCTTGATATCCAGAAGTATTAGCACCATTATAACCATTATGTTGAGATGAAGTATCATTGAATGATTTGTCATTACTAAATGATTGATCAGCAGCTGCTCCAGCGATTGCTCCACCACCTAAACCTGCACCAAGAGCAGCACCACCATAACTATTTTGATTTGCAACTTGTTGGTGTTGAGTAGGTTGTTGTTGTTGTTGAGGTGGTTGTTGTTGATAAGATTGTGGTTGACCTTGAGTTGCAGCAGCACCACCACCAACAGCACCAGCATCATTTGATTCTTTATCTGGACCAATAACATAATTAACTCTTAATTTTTTAGAAACTAATTGAGATTTATGTTGAGCTTCCAATTGTGACCATTGTTCACCAACTTTTGAAGCATCTGATAAATGTGGAGCAGGTAATGAAACTAATAAGAATTTATCTTTACATTTATAATCTTGTGGTAAAGGTTGTGAAAATCCTTGTAAAATAATTGAAATGTCTAATGAACCACCTGGTTGAATAATTGATGCATTAGGTCTAACACAATATAATTTAGGTGCAGTAGTTTTAACTTTGAAAGCTAAAGGTGTGTTTGTAGGATTTGAAAGGGTTAAATATTCAGTTGTTTGTTTGGTAAATGAACCTAAGATTGTTAGTAAATATGGATAAAATGGAATGAATTTTAATTACATACCAGTGAATTCTAAAACTTGTGGTTGAACTTCCATCTTTGAATTGAATAAAATTGAAATTTATATTTGTGTTGAAATATGAAATTTAAATATGGAAATAAAATTAATATTTTTTTGCTGAGTGAAATATTAGAATACTTGTGATAATCGTATATTTGTCCTTTTTTTGCTCCACTTATTAATGTAATGGAAATATATTAGTACGTGGTAAAGAAAATTAATCAATCGATTGGACAACTAGTAGAAATATATATTTATATATAATTGGACCTTAAAACTTTTCAATTAGAGATATGCTTTTATTAATAATAATTATTTTATTGTTGAATTTGGTCAATTACTCAATTTAGATATTTTTTTGTTCTGTTCCATTTCTTTCACATATGAAATTTCTTTTAATGATTAAACCCCACTTAATCAAGTTATTCAGAGGTTGATCATTCCAATCTGTTAATAATTTGGAATGATATCGACAAGAAATAGATGACAATTGAAACGTACTCATGGATATATCTCAATGCTGTCTGATCAATTTACATATCTTTCGGTGGATGTTCCAACTCAGCCTTGAGAACAATTTCAAGATTCAGAAATGAATTACTTTTGATCTTTAAAATTTGTTCAAATGCTTAGTACTCAGAGGTAGATTCAAAATCATATATTCAATAATCATCACCTTTTGTTACAACTTCTTTTTTATGTGGGTGTAGTAAGATAGTATGCTCATATTGAGCAGTATAACTACCCTTTTTATCAACAATTGGTGGATAATCTTCAACTATACCAGCTCTAACTAATTGATTTAATGCAAACAAATATTTATCTTCGCCTGTTCTTTCTAAATATCTTCTACACCAAGGTAATGTTCCAAAATTTGATTTAATTGTATTTAATAATGATTTAGCTCTTTCTGGAACTTTTATATCATCAATATTTGCATTCATTGCATAATGTGATACTTCACCTTCTGGTAAGACATAACCATTACCTGTTGAACCAAACGTTTCAATTGCAAATGTTTCACCTTCTTCCATTTTTGTCATATCACCATTTGCTATAATTGGTACTGTTTTACCTGAATGTATTATATAATCACCAATATTATGACCATTTAAATTTTTAATACATTTTATTGGTAATATTTTACCATTTTCTTCCATTTCATAACTTTCCATAACTTCTTGAACAGCAGCTCCAATATCATTTAATCTAACATCTATACCAGCTTCTTTTATACCAGTATATGTTGCTTCTTTAACTGCTTCCATAATTTTATCATATTTACCATCCTCATTAAATGTCATTGTAAATGCAGCATCACATATTCTACCATTTACATGAACTCCAATATCAACTTTCATTATATCATCTTTATTTAATATTAATTTATCTCCTGTATTTGGTGTATAATGAGCAGCTACATGATTTAATGATAAACCAGTTGGGAAACCAATACCTTGTTTATATGGATGATCATTATTTGAATATGTACGTACAGAATTTTCTATTAAATCAGCAATTTCAATCATTTTCATACCTGGTTTAATTGAACTTTGAGCCTTTTTACGTACTCTACGATGAATTTCAGCTCCTTTTCTAAAATCTTCCCATTTATTATTTTGTTGACGATCCAAGTATCTTTTTTCTTCTGATGTAGTACGATATGAATTGATTTCTAATGGATATTCCATCCATTGACCTTCAGGGAAAATTCCATCAGGATATGATTGATCAATTGAAACTAATTTTTTTTTCTTATTATTTTTCTTCTTTTTTTTTTTCTTATCAGTAGTAGATTCTATTGATTGTTCAATATCATTGTCGTTATCTTTTGGATCTTGATCTTGAAGTTTTAAATCTTCAACTTTATTTTCAAGTGATTCTGTCATATTGAATATTACATCATTGAAAAAAATTATTCAGTTTATTCCGAGTGGACCTCACACGACTAAAGATTTGGCTGCAAAGGGAACTGTTACAATACTATACACTTCCTATACCTTTCTTGTACTTTCATTTTCAAATTCAGATGAAAATTCTGCTTCCTCTATAATCCCTCTTTGATTTTCTTTAACTTGTAGATACCTAATCATCAATACTACTACCATACTTGAAATTGCCGTTGATAATAATGCCCAACAACCTTTTGAAAATTCAGGTACTGTATCAGCTGCAAAAAATAAAATTGACCACCAAGCATTAACTGCATTGCTAAACATATTCATACTAGCTAAAACAATTGCACGTTCTTGTAAATCATTTACACAAATTATATTTGCCCAACTAAAGAAGATTGTTTGACCAGCATAACTAACTCCACTTAAATATTGAGCAATGAAAACTGAAACATCATTATATGGCTTTGTAATTTGAATAATTGGAGCTATTATAACAAAGATCCCAATTAAAATACCCATATGCCAATGACCATTATTTGGGAAATTATGAATATAAATAGCCAGAATTAAAGTTGCAAATATCCCAACTGCATAAATTCCCATTGGATAATGATTTCTTTGATCAATTGAATAATTATAATATTTCAACCATAATGCAAATAATCCATTTGTTGCAAATGATTCATTTTCTCCACCAAATACCCAAAGAATTGAAAATAAATACCAATGATAGTTATAAAATACTCTTTTTAAAATCGACCAATTAAATTTATCATATTGTGGTTTTTTCAATTTCGACATTGCAATTAAATGTTCTTCATTAGTGAAATAAAATGGTTTATTAATTTCTGGAGGATCTGGAAAAAAAATTATACCATAAATTATAATTGGAATTGATATAATAAAATCAATTATAAATAACCATTGCCAACCTTTTAATCCACCAACATTATGCATATTAGTATAAATTGCTGCTTGTAAAACTCCAGAAAATAATGAACCTAATAATCCAGAACTTGTAAAAATTGCTGTTCGAATTGGTAATTGATTTTCTTCATAATATAAACTTAAAATTAAATGTGTACCTGCAAATGTAACTGATTCAAATACTCCAACGAAAAATCTTATTGCACAGATTTGTTTATATGATGTAACTTTATACATGGATAATGTTAATACTCCCCAACATAAAGCACAAAAATTTAACCAATATCTAGGTCTTATTTTAAGTAAAATTAAATTTTGTGGTATCATTGCAATCAAATAACCTACATAGAAACATGAATTTATAATATTGAATTGATTTTTCTCCATATTTAAATCTTCTGACATACCTGATACATATGCATTAGTTAAATTAGCTCTATCTAAATAATTTATCCAATAAATTAAACAACAATAACTGAGAACGAATAAATCAAGTTTTAATAAATATCGACGTTCTAGTGGATCCTTAGGAGGATCTCCCCATGTTGCCTTGCGTATTTTTCTGAGATATTGTGATAATGACATGTGTTTGAATTATATTATTGATGATGACATTTGATACTGTTTAAATAAAAAAAAAAAAAGATCTTATCGATCTCTGGCTGCGAAATTAATTTCCTAATTGACTAAACGAGCCCGTATCAGAAATTAGTCAACAATCTTATCTTTTTCATCCCTGAAATTCACATTTATTTAAGACCTACTGACATACAAAATACTTTTTTCTTTTTCCAAATCATACTCTAATTCTTTCATACCTTCCTCCAATACTACACCTCTTGTACGTTTTTCATCTAATCTTTGTAGCCAAGCGATGGTAATTACAATAAAAATAGTAGCTGTTGCTGAGGATAACAATGCAATTGAGCCATTTTTAAACTCTGGTACTGTATTAGCTCCAAAGAAAACTATAGACCACCAGGCATTCATAGTATTACCGAACATATTCATTGATGAAATTACAATAGCTCTTTCTTGTAAATCATTTGCACATAATATATTTGCCCAACTGAAAAATATAGTTTGACCAGCATATGAAATACCACTCATGAATTGTGAGACAAATACCAATTTATCATTATTTGGATTACTCATATGAATAATAGGACAAATAATCATAAAAATAGATAAAAGTATTCCCATATGCCAATGCTTTCCAGCATTATAAATATACAATGCAGATAGATAAGTTGCAACAACTCCAATTGCATAGATCCCCATTGGATAATGATTTCTTTGTTGTACTGTATAATCATAATATTTCAACCATAAAGCAAAAATATTATTCGTTGCAAATGATTC
This sequence comes from Insectozyma morakotiae, assembly GCA_030564645.1. Classification (NCBI taxonomy): domain Eukaryota; kingdom Fungi; phylum Ascomycota; class Pichiomycetes; order Serinales; family Debaryomycetaceae; genus Insectozyma; species Insectozyma morakotiae. The sequence continues at coordinate 90,122 of JAKTYD010000014.1, forward strand.
ATTTATAGCTCCTACTATCCATGAACATGAAAATAAATATATATGCCAACTTTTTAAAATTCTAGGACACAAATTTTTAAACTTATCATTTTTTGGTTTAATTAAATTTTTCAAAGCTATTTCATGTTCTTCTTTAGTTAAATAAAATGGTTTACTAATTTCTGGTGAATCTGGAAAGAATATAAAACCATAAATTACAATTGGAATAGTTATTAAAAAATCTATTATATATAACCAACGCCAAGATTCTAATCCATTAACATTTGACATATTTTTTGAAATTGCAGCTTGTAAAACACCAGAAAATAATGATCCTAATAAACCTGCACTTGTGAAAACTGCTGTTCTTAAAGGTAACAAATCTTCAGTATAATAACTACCAAGAATTAAATGTGTACCACCAAATGTAACTGATTCAAACATAGCTTGGAAAAATCGAATTATACATAGTTGATATAAATGAGAAACTTTATAACATGATAAACATAATATTGACCAGCAAAATGCACAAAAAGTTAACCAATATCTTGGTCTAATTTTAAGTAATATTAAATTATGTGGTATCATACTCAAAATATATCCAATATAAAATATTGTATTTAGTATATTGAAGTCTTTACCTTGTAAGTTCAACAGCTCTTGCATTCCTGATACATAAGCATTGTTTAGATTAGCTCTATCTAGATAATTTACCCAATATATTAAACAAACATATGATAATATGAATATATCGATTTTTAATAAATATGTACGTTCTTTTGGATCACAAGGTGGATCACCCCAAGTAATCTTCCTCAAGTATTTGAATGTATTTTTAAGATTCATTGGTGAAATTTAAAGTTAATTCATTTTCAATTTTGGTTGTAAATTAATTGTTTGTTCTTATCAGACTGACGAATTAGGAAGTACCCGCTGATGTGATAAGATTTTGACGTATTTTATGTCGCTAGACAAATGACACGACCAGTGAACTAATATGTAAGATATTACAACCAATTCAAAGGTGATATTAATTGAAAAAAAATTTAATAGGAATATTGGATTCTATACTTTTATTGATACACATTTATTTCGACTTATGATTTGAAATTATTGCAAGTTTTATCAGAACCTGACAGCTATTATTTGCTAATCAAAGGTGAAACTGTATTTTGTGATTTATTCTATGATCAATAGTCATTAGTTTGATTCTCATTTTTGATAAGTCTCAAGCATGTGAATACAACTTTGAAATAATTACTTGATCAAGACCTCTGTAAAAAGTTATTTACCAATTTGTTAGTTATGGCTTCATTTGATCATGTTATAGTGTTTGTTCTAAATAAGTAAATTGTATCTACTACTGAGAATATAAACGATATCAGTTTAATTATTAATTACAATCTTAACTATAATACTCCTTGTTTCTTCTAACTTTTGTGCATTTTTTTGTATAAAAACGTTTGGATAGGTTTTATAAAAAGTTTATTTTAGTCGAATTATTCCAAACTCACAAAAACTTGATGACAAAGGTTATCAATAAAGGTTTGAATAATGACAATCCTAAAGAGATAAAAAAGTATGATACAAAATGCAAAAAAGTGAATTCAAAATTAAATGCTAAAAAAAATCTGAATAAATATTCCTGCTTTAGCTCTTTTGCTCAAAGGGAATTTTATAATTTAAATGAGAATTTTGCAAACCTACCTCGAGAATTGGTAGAAATGATAGTCAAATATTTGGATGTCGAGGCTCAATTATGTTTTTATCTGTTAAACACCCGAATGGCAATTATAGGTTTACAGAATTTGAAAGATGGAGTCATTATTGCTGACTCAAGACTTGATTCGATACTTGATTGTGATATTTGGGAATTTTCAAAGATATATGGAGGAGGGGTAAATCAGTATAATTTTTTTAAAAAAAAGTTCAAAGAATTTGACATATTAAGAAATCAAGGTGAACCAATTATAGAAGATTGGCTCTTCGAAATTCTTTTAAAAGAAAAACAACTACATCCATTGTTATATCCTTTATTCATGATGAAGGTATCAAATATGAAACTCTATTACTTTTTATTTCCATTTGTGATTTCATTTTCAACAATTAATGAAATCTACATTTTTGATTCTCGATATAAAACACCTAATTTAGGTATGAAGTTTGTTGATTGGAATAGATACATGGATTATGATCAAAGAATTCAAATTTATAAGATATATAATTTATTTCTTGAGTTGTATGGCTTGAAATATTTGAGATTATTGCAAAAGAAATTTTTCTCAAATATTGAAAGTTTAGGATTCTTAGAACTTACAAGCTCAGAATTATACTTGTTTAAACAATTTCAAATCAATCACAGCTTTAGTGATTTATACCTTGAATTCAGTGACAAAACGAAACCTATACCTGTTGAATTATTAGTTACTACATTCAACTTTAATGATGTAAAAAGCTTTACATTAGTTTTACGTGAGAACAGATTTGAATTATGGCAAGAAGTGGCAAAACGACTACGAAATATTGAGCGTTTAGAAATTAAAACAAATTATCTACATTTTATATGTTACATTAGAAATCGAAAAATTGATAAATTAGATATACCAAGAAATGAGAATAACATTGATGTAAAAAGTTATATTGAATTCAACATTTTACAAAAGACACTGAAAGCTAAGATTGATATTTGTTGGATTATGTAAAAGATCGCTAAATTTTTAAAAGCGCAATCTAGATCGTAGACTAATTACATTTTGCTCTTTCTAGCGCGATTTATAAAGAATATAAGAAATTCAAAAAATAAAATTTATACTAAAATTAAACTATTCTTTTGGTGCTTTACCAAAATTGTTGAAATCTGGTGTTTTTAATAGATTTTTATTTAATAACGTACCAGGTGAAGGGGTGAAAATATTAACATAATCTGACATATTGAATCCAGTTGGAGTTAATGTTAGTCCTGATGAAGGTAAATTGTTTATAAATGGAGTTAATCGTTGTTGTGGTGTTCTAGATGTAAAGTTTCCTACTCGTTTTGGTGTTACAGGTGGTACAATAAATTGAGGTGGTGGTGGTGGTTGTGGTTGTGATTGTGATTGTGGTTGTAATTGCTGATGTGGTGGTGAAATATTCAGTATCTTAGGTGTATGATGAAAACTTGGTTTTGCAGGTGAAGGTGAAGTTGCCAAATATAATAATAAATCAGCACCTTCATCATTACTTAATTGTTTTTTTGGTAAAGTTGGTGTTGTTTGTTCTTTAATTGGTGAGCTGGTTAACTCTATTGAAGGTTTTAATGATGTAGATGGAGGTGTTGAAATTTCTTTTAGTATCATTTTCGTTGGTGAATAGGTACTACTTTCATTTATATGATTTTTCAATGGCGAAGATGACAAAACTTGTGTAAATCTTGTTGGTGATTTGTTATTTGTTGAATATGGTGATTGATTATTTTTATTTATAGATGATGAACTATTTGATGATTTGAAATTTTTTGGTGAAAGATGTTTAGCAGTAATACCAGCTTTTGATAACTTCTTTTTCAATTGTTTTGCAATTTTTTCTAATTCATCTTTCTTTAAAGGAGTTTTTACTTGCTGTGGTTGACCATTTGATGAAGTATTATTAGTTGTATTTGCTGTCATGGTTTTGAATGTAATTTTCAATTGAGAATGGGAAAAGTAAATTGTTTGTTGAATATAAATAATGTATAGTAGAAAGTGATTGTATGATGGTAGTAATATAAGAAAGATGGTAGTATAGTGATAATAGTATTAAATTTATTAATGTAAACTGATGATGGAACAATATAAAGTTATTTTTTTCCCATCTTTACTTGCGTTTCGCGTTAATTGATATTAATTTGTCTCCTTTAGGAAACATAATTAAAAATCCAAAACTTTATCAAGATATGACATACATGTTAGAATTTGTTATTGATTGAATACATTGATGCTGTATCTTATGATTCAGTTGGTTAATACAACATCGGACTTATTATTGTGTTTCTAGGTTATTGCTAAATTTTGTGGTTAAGTTGATTCCACGAATAAAAGAGAAAACACATTGTGGTGATAGATTATTATTTTGCATGAGCTAACTATCATTATCTATGAGTTTACTTAAGCCAGTATGTCTTTCTTCAATAAATTGTATAAGAAATGTTGGCTGCAAAATGAAAGGAAATCAAAAAAAAATTTTCAATAGTTTATACACTTGAGGCGTTTTAAGTTTGTGTTTCCTATTTGGGATGTAAAATCGATAAATTTCGAGCCGAAGAAAAAAAAACTAAGAAGCCGCAAATCTAAAACAGAAAACTGAAGATAGAATAGATGCCAACTATATCATAATTAGATTAAGCTATAGAATTTAAAGATGATTTCGATGTTTATTTGTCACTAAGACGCTTGTCATTTATAAAGTAACTATATCTCATCCTTCTTTAAACACTATTAACAAGAAAAACACGTCTTACCTTATAATACTTTTTATTGGAGTTGTTAATTTACCCCTTATTTTACATAATACTTTGTATTATCATTTTGATCATTCATCATTAATTTTTATGCATATTGAAATCTCAATTGAATGGAATTAATGATCGATATTTTATAAAAATTTGAATTAAACAATAATGAAAATCATCAATTTACACCAAAACAAAAAATCAATTATTCTTAAACTCTAGACCGATTAGTTTAAGCGTTTACTAATCTGACCATTTACTATTGAAGATTAATTGATCATAAGAAGATGTTCTCCTTTTTTTTAGAAAATTTAAAAATGTTTCAGAATGAATCACAAACACATTATTTTTCATTTATTACTAATTTAGCATTAAATGATAATATCAACTATACTTTAAAATTTGACTCATTTGGATACTTTGAATTAATGCATAATTATTCTAATTGAGTCTTTACTGCAAATACAATTAATTAATTTAGGTCTGTCTAATTGCCATCTGTTAATTATCGAAAACACGATCTTATTTATATTACACTATAAGCTAACAAGGTTACACGTGAATCATAAAGTTGACTTTTAAATATTTATTTTATGAGACTTAAATGTTTTATAGCCTAGGTTTTTCTAAAATTTGATTTGAAACGATGTGTATAATAAATTTATACGATATCAATTTAAATCTACATGAGTTTAATATTGTAGTACTGTTTTAGAAAAAATAACAGACCTTAAATACTTACTATCTTGATGATTCACTCTTGAAAGATTGACCCAAAAATCATAATTATTTAAGTATTAATTAAATAAAGTTTTTCCATGAAATATATTTTGTGTTATTTAATTTCAAATTATTCATAATCAAACAGAATCAAATTTATATCTCCACTCACATCTCATTGGTATAAAATGGATCGAACCGAGTTCAAGAAAATTAGAAGAAGGATCAAAAGACAATGGTCACATTTTGTAAAAGAGCATAATGATGAAGAGTTCTTGAGATCCTACAAAAAGAAATGGTTTAATCATGATAGATTAGACGAAAATCCTAAAAAAGCTCCACTTTCAAAACAAGATGTTTTTCGATTTATAGCAAACGGAAGAAAAGTGAGATTTGAAGAATTCTCATCAACAGTTAACAATAATCAAAATCAAAATTCATCTACACAATCTGCAACTACAATCGATAGAACTATTTCAATAGGTGATAAAGAGCCAAAAAACAAAATTTTGAAAAATAAAGAACCACTTAACGTTTACTGGCTTCGTAAATAACTCAAGAAAGGTGGTAAACAATAGAGAGAACATGAAAATGAGGCTCCAAAATGTGTTTATCAAGTAATTGTTTAATATTTCATGATATGTCGGAGATACAAAAATTGAGATCGAAAATAAGTGGGTAAGTAGAATTTATATTCGATTCGATAATATAGCATTCTTTAATGACTTCCGTATTTGATTTTATCGTATTATTTGCTAAAATTTGGCAAAAAGATATTTCAAAGATGAAAAAGTTGTTGAAAAACAAACTGTTTTTATCTCCATCCTTTCATGATCTTGCAATTTAGTCATTACCTGTAGATTCTTTAAACCTTTGTATGCTCATTTTATTACTCTACGATCACAGTTCCTTAATCAATCGTTATCAGTGCGATTAATTTTTCGGGTTGTTCCATACCAAAAAAATATTTAATCAATCAAAATACATGATTAATCAACAATGATTCATCTTCTAATAGGTCTAATCATCATATTCATACTATATCAAAGTATTGATACATTGATTCCGCATTATTTACTCATCCCTAGTCAAAATTGGAAAGAAAGAATAACAAAAGTAATTGAATATTCAAAACCAATTTATTTAAAAGTAGGTTATAAACGATCAAGTTTTAGAAGAAGGTTAATCTTAGCAAGCAAATGTCCAAGCTTTTATAATAACTACACCAATAACAAATTGAAAATATATCCTGATGATTATTCAAAAGATTTTATCAATGAAATGAGAAGAAGAGATTTACATGATCCAAATAGAAAATTGTTAATTGGATTCTTTCATCCATATGCTAATAATGGTGGTGGTGGTGAAAAAGTTTTATGGCAAGCTATTAAAGCAACTCAATTAGCAAATGATAAAAATATTTGTGTTATATACACTGTTAATCATGAAACACCAAAAGATATTCTTGAGAAAACTAAAGAAAAATTCAATTTAGAATTTGAAGCTTCAAGAATTGTATTTGTATATCTAAGAAAATTCAATAATTTGATAGATGGTAATTATTGGAAAAATTTCACTATAATTGGTCAATTATTTGGAACTATTTTATTAAGTTTAGAAAGTATTTTTGAATTGAGTCCTGATATATGGATTGACACACAAGGATTACCTAGCAGTTATCTAGTCATCTCATGGATATTGAAAATTCCAATCATGTCATATACACATTATCCAATTTTACAACAAGAAATGTTCAATAAATTAAAAATTGATTCATTGAAAAACTTGATTAAATTTGGTTATTGGAAAGTGTTGTATCTCTTTTATGTATATTTAGGTTCTAAAATTGATATAACATTAGCTAATGGGTCCTGGACGTTTAATCATTTAAAAAAAATCTGGTCTTGGAATCAAAAAATAGAGATTTTATACCCACCTTGTGGTGATTTCACTGGACATAAATCTACAAAACAAAATAGAATAGTATATGTTGCACAATTTCGATCAGAAAAACGTCATGATTTAATATTAAAAGAGTATAGAATTTATTTAGATCGTGCATCAAAAGATGTACCAAGTCTTGTATTTATTGGATCTACAAAAAATGACTATACTGTATTAAATCAACTCAAAGAAAAAGTAGAACAATTGGAACTTGCCCCACATGTTGAATTCATAGTTGATTGTTCCTATGATAAAGTTCTTGAAATGATATCCACAAGTAAATTCGGGTTAAATAGTATGTGGAATGAACATTTTGGTATTGGAGTTGTTGAATATATGTCAAAAGGTTGTATACCTTTAGTTCATGCATCTGCAGGTCCATTATTAGATATTGTTACTGGTGAAAAAATTAAAGATTGGTATAATGATGCAGGTTTTTTCTTTAAAGCTTATGAAGATCCAGATTTCAAAGGTGAAGAAAAAGATGAATTTCTACAATTTGGTGAAGAATATTATCCTACATTTAGTAAATTACTTGAATTATTAACTGATGAATTTGATTATGAAAAAATATCAGCAAATGATATGAAATTAGTTGAAAAATTTTCCAATAAAAATTTCAACTCCAAATGGATTGATTATATAAATGAATTAGATTTATTTGAAAAAAAGTATAGAGAAGAAAAACGAGGTAAATTAGAACAAGTTTATTAATATATAATTGGTAGCACTCTTTAGTCGTGTTTAGTCTACGTGTTGATTTCTCAATGAAAAATCAACGAAATAAAAATCAATAACTATGAAATTGGATGTTGTTAAAAAATTTTCTACACGTTCAGATAGAGTCAAAGGAATTGATTTTCATCCAACTGAGCCATGGATTTTAACAACTTTATATAATGGTAAAATTGAAATTTGGTCATATTTAACCAATTCATTAGTTAAATCAATTCAAGTTACAGAATTACCAGTAAGAACAGGAAAATTTATTGCAAGAAAAAACTGGATAGTTGTTGGATCAGATGATTTTCAAATTAGAGTTTATAATTATAATACTGGTGAAAAAGTAACTCAATTTGAAGCACATCCAGATTATATAAGAAGTATTGCTGTACATCCATCAAAACCATATATTTTAACCAGTAGTGATGATTTAACTATTAAATTATGGAATTGGGATAATAATTGGAAATTAGAGCAAACATTTGAAGGTCATCAACATTATGTAATGAGTGTCAATTTTAATCCAAAAGATCCAAATACATTTGCATCTGCATGTTTAGATAGAACAGTCAAAGTATGGTCTTTAGGTTCATCACATCCAAATTTTACTTTGATTGCTCATGATTCAAAAGGTGTAAATTATGTTGATTATTATCCACAAGCTGATAAACCATATTTAATTACATCATCAGATGATAAAACTATTAAAGTATGGGATTATCAAACTAAATCATGTGTTGCAACATTAGAAGGACATTTATCGAATGTTTCATTTGCAATTTTCCATCCAGAATTACCTTTGATAATTTCAGGATCTGAAGATGGAACAATTAGATTTTGGAATTCAAATACATTCAAATTAGAAAAATCAATAAATTATAGTTTAGAAAGAGTTTGGTGTATTGGAAATTTAGCAAAATCAAATTTGATTGCTTGTGGTTTTGATTCAGGATTTGTTATTATAAAATTAGGTAATGAAGAACCATTATTTTCAATGGATTCAAATAATAAATTAATTTATACAAAAAATTCAGAAGTTTTCCAATCAATTATAAAACCAACAAATTTAAATGTAAAAGATGGAGAATCTTTAAATTTACAACAAAAAGAATTGGGTAGAATTGAAATTTTCCCACAATCTTTAAGTCATTCACCAAATGGTAGATATGCTGCTGTTTGTGGTGATGGTGAATATATCATATATACAGCATTAGCTTGGAGATCTAAAAATTATGGAAAAGCATTAGAATTTGTTTGGAATGATTATGATACATCTGCTGCTTGTCCATTTGCAATAAGAGAAAGTGTAACTTCAATAAAAATATTTAAAAATTTTCAAGAACTTTATTCATTAGATTTAATATATCAAGCTGATAAAATATTTAGTGGGAAATTATTAGGAGTTAAATCTGAAGGATGTATATCATTTTATGATTGGGAAAAAGGTGTATTAGTTAGAAGAGTTGATATTGAAGATGAAATACTAGATGTTTATTGGTCTGATAATGGGAAATTATTAATCATTGTAACAACTAATGAATCATACTTTTTAAGTTATGATGAAGAAGAATTAGAAAAAGGTGAAATAGATCCTGAAGAAGGTTGTGAAGAAGCATTTGATGTATTGTATACAATTAATGATTCAATATTATCCGGAAAATTCATTGGTGATGTTTTAATTTATACAACATCAAATACAAATAGATTAAATTATTTTGTTGGTGGTGAAATAATAAATCTAGGTCATTTTGATCATAAATATTATATCATTGGATATAATCAAGGTAAATTATTTTTAATTGATAAATCATTTAATGTTATATCATGGTTTGTTAATTCTGAAGTTTTAGTATTACAAACATATATAATGAGAGTTGATTTTGAAAATAAATCAGATTTCAAATTAGAAGATTTAGATGATGAATATAGAGAATCAATTGATAAATTTTCAAAAACTGAATTGAATCAATTATCAAGATTTTTTGAAAAATTAGGTTATTTAACAATATCTTATCAAATATCACAAGATTTTGATTCAAAATTCCAAATATCTTTGAGTCAAAATAATCTAAAACAAGCACATGAATTATTATTGCAAGAAAAGAATATATCAAATACACATAAATGGAAAAAATTAGGTGATTTATCATTGAAAAAATGGAATCTTAAATTAGCTCAAGAATGTTTTTGGGTTTCAAAAGATTATTCATCATTATTATTACTTTTATCATCTACAAATAATAAATCTGAATTGATTAAATTAGCTGAAGATTGTGAAGAAAATGGTAAATATAATATAGCATTTCAAGCTTGGTGGTTGACTGGTGATACAAAAAAATGTATGGAATTATTGATAAAACTGGAAAGATATACCGAAGCAGTCATATTTGGAAAAAATTATGGAATAGAACATTTAGATGATGCAATTGATCAATGGAAATCATCATTAAAGAAGAAAAATAAAGATAAAGTTGCTGATTTAATTGGAGATTTGAATATCAAAGATTCATTGATTGATCTTGATAGTAAAGAATTGGAACCTAAAGAAACGGAATCCAAAGAAACGAAATCTGAATCTAATGAAGAACCGGAAACTAAAGTTGAAGACAAAGATTAATGTTTATATTTAATATCAATATCATATTTACCCTCACATAAAAAGATACAATCATTTTCTGAATAATTCTCTTTGATATTATCAAAATATGGACTTAATTTTTGGAAAAAATTATCGATTAACTCCTCTTCCTTTTTAATATTATTTAATTTTATTAAGTATTTCCCTCCTGGTTTTAACAAATTTAAAGTTAGAATATTAGCAGCATCACCTAAATCAAAAACAGCTCTTGAATTCAAAATTGAATGATTGAGTCCTTTATTATTATTATATCTTAAATAAGGGTTGGTTTCTGTATTATCGTAAAATCCACTTTTTTGAGGTAATGGTTGAGATAAATCACTTAGCACTAAATCTATTTTATAATCTAAAATATTCATCTTTTGAGCAATCTTTTCAAGTGCAATTTCTTGTTGTTCTTTATTAAAATATGTCAATGTTTCATCATTCAATTTTAATGTTTCATATATTGATAAATCTTTAAAATGTTGATTCACAAGTTCATGACTTTTCTTACTAAATATGTTTCCTTGGATTGTTGAAACTCCAATTGGAACTGATTTAAATAGTATATCAAAGTTTAATATATGACATTTTGTAGCTATCTTTTCTGAATCTATTCCATGTAAACTTGATAATTTTTGAATCATATAATGTAGCCATAATCCAGGAGAATAACCTAGATTCAATATTCTTTTCTGTCCTATGTTAAACACATCATGTTTCGTATCTAGATTCACTAATTGTTTGTAAATACTATCATTTGATCTTTGACTAAACCATCTAATCATTAACTATGTTGATAATCTTTTATTGTTATATCACGTGCTATATAATTTCTTAGGGCTAAACTTTTTTTCTCATCTGATAAAATTTATTTTTCAAACTTTTTCAAAACTTTATCCTCGTCGAATCAATAAATTTACCAAACTTTTTGGGAGACGTTTTAATTATCAATCATGTCTAAAATTACTTCATCTCATGTTAGAGAAAACGTTAAAAAATTATTAGAACATTCTAATGAAACTAAAAAGAGAAACTTTTTAGAAACCGTTGAATTACAAGTTGGTTTAAAAAATTATGATCCTCAAAGAGATAAGCGTTTCTCAGGTACTTTAAAATTACCTCAAGTTCCAAGACCAAACATGACCATCTGTATTTTTGGTGATGCTTTTGATGTTGATAGAGCTAAATCATTAGGTGTTGATGCTATGTCAGTTGATGATTTAAAAAAATTAAACAAAAACAAAAAATTAATTAAAAAATTAGCTAAAAAATATAATGCTTTTATTGCTTCAGAAGTTTTAATTAAACAAATTCCAAGATTATTAGGTCCAACTTTATCAAAAGCTGGTAAATTCCCAACTCCAGTTTCACATAATGATGATTTATACTCAAAAGTTACTGATGTTAAATCAACCATTAAATTCCAATTGAAAAAAGTTTTATGTTTAGCTGTTGCTATTGGTAATGTTGAAATGGAAGAAGATGTTTTAGTTAACCAAATTATGATGGCTGCTAATTTCTTAGTTTCATTATTAAAGAAAAACTGGCAAAATGTTGGTTCTTTAGTTATTAAATCAACTATGGGTCCATCATTCAGAATCTACTAATTTATATTTAATGTATAATTAAAGATTAACATTTTTCTTTAGATTCATATACTATTAAACAAGTTTACTTGAGAACCCGTTTTTCTCATCTGCTTTTTTATTCTTATTACTTCTTACTATTCAGGGTAATATTAAATTTTTATTAGAGACTAACATGCAAGATACAAAGTTATTTATTCTATATCCAAGATCAATTGACAACTCTTTTTTTCTTATCAGCTTTTTTATTCTTCTTATTATGTTTCTTACTATTAAGTGTAATTTTTTTATGAAATGGACTTTCTACTTTACCTTGAACGTTATTCATATTAAAAAATTCTTTATCTAAATCATCACCAGCACTCTCCAATTCTGCATTTTTACCACCATAAAATTGAGTTTTAGCTTTTTCATTATCAGTTTCACCAATATGCATTGAGAAATTCAATTTTGCTAAATCTTTGGATAAATTAAATTCATCAATTTTTAAATTTTTACTCGTCATTGCTGCTTTTATTTGTTCTTGTCTTGAAAGTGGAAGGTGGAGTAATGTATATAATTCTTTATTAAATTCTCTTGATTGTTGTAAATTTGGTAAAATCCAATCTTGATCATTCTTTTGTGGAGGTGGATTTATAAAAACCATTTTACCATTAACATAATCTTTCAAAATATATCTTGAAGCTCTACTTTCATCAGCAGAACCAAATCCTTGAGTCATATATCCTCTTGCTCTTGCATAAGCATTTAATAATTCTCTTGCTGTTGGATATTCACCATTTCCACCATCTTCAATTTTTTGTATAGGTATATGAATACCATATAAAGCTTCTAAATAATATTTTGGTATTCTTTGACAAACTAATGATACTGGCGGTATATGTTCTCTTAATTGATCAATTGGTAAAACACCATTACATACTAATTCAGCGTTTGTATATGCAAAATTTGGAAAAACTAAACCAGGACAATCACAAAGTAAAACGTTTGGTGATAAATGTATAGTTTGAAAATGTTTGGTTTTACCTGGTGTAGCAGAAACTGAAACTTTTTTAGAACCAACTAATGCATTAATTGTAGATGATTTACCAACATTAGGATACCCAACTAAACCTATATTTAATTTTTCATCTGATTTTTCAGGTGAACTATCCATAAATAATTTTTCAAGTTCTTCTATTTTTAAGATTCTTATTGATTCATCAAGCTCTTCTTCTTCAGTTTCTGCTTCTTTTTCTTCAAGTTCTTCTTTTTCTAATAATTCATTTGCTTTAAAAGCTGAAAAAAATGTATAATTTATATTTTTTTCTTTAAAATAATTTGCCCATGCTATTCTTTGTTGTCTAGTTAATAAATCAGCTTTATTTACTAATAATAGATTATTTTTAGGAGTTTCAGCCATTTCTTTAACGTAATTTTCTAAATCTATAGATCTAAAAAATAAAGGATTTCTTGCATCTACAATTTGTACAATTAAATCACATCTTTCAACAACTCTCCATAATTGTTTCCAAACTTCTAAATTTCTTTCAAATGGTGTTAATAATAAATCATTATTTTCAGTTAATGCAGCTAAATCTCTTCTCCAGTTTAAAAATGATAAATTTTCTTGTCTATTAATTTCTAAACTTGATTGATTTTTATTCCATTTTGGTCTTCTAGGTATAGTTAATTTATTTTCAAATAACATATGTTTTTGTCTTAATGCTAACATTTCATCTGTACTTAATAAACCATTATTATTAATTATATTTGTATTACCAACTTTAATAATTTTAACTTGATTTGATTTTTCTGCAGTAAAATCTGTATCTGCTAATTGAGCTGTATTTAAGAATTCATCTAATGAATTTTCTTGAGTCACTGATCTTAATTTGACCCAATTTGCTTCTTTTTTATCAGTTGTAAATCTCATTTCACCATCTGGTAAATATTGTATAGCATTTTCTTTGCTTCTTTGATTTGCTATACTTCTACCTAGACCTATTAGGTTCTTATTCTTATGATGAACTGGTTTTGGTCCTTTAGGGACTTTAAACTTTTTTGGTTCTGGGTGTAAAGGTGTTTTATTATCCATGATATATTACAGAGAAATTATAAAATTATTTTTTGATGAGATGATAAAATTGTTTATTTAAATATATTGAGATAACCATTTAAAAGCTTCGCTATAACCAGATCTCATAACAACGGAAACCATAAATACTTCAATTGGTCTTGCACCTTCTGGTAATTTTCCGCTATCTTTACCAGTAGTTTGATATAATCCTAAAGCATTTTTTAATTCCATTTCTCCAACTGCTGTTGGTACATCAATCTTATTACCTAATATAACAAATGGAACTTGACTCAATTCTTCAATCTTAAATAAACTTTCTAATTCAGCTTTTGATTCAGCAAATCTTTCTGAATCTGCTGCATCAACTAAAAATACAATACCATTGACTTCTGGGAAATAATCTTTCCATAATCTTCTAGCTTGTTGATGTCCACCTAAATCAAAGGTTGTGAATCTAACTGATCCTATAGCCAATTCTTCTGAAGTTGGATGTAAAGTAGGTTGTAAAGTAGCTAATCTATCATTTTTCAACATATGTAATAAAGTAGTTTTACCTGCATTGTCTAAACCTAAGAATAATAATTTGGCATGTTTATTCCATAAACCTAATGATGCTAAAATGTCTTGAAACCAGTCAAAAATCCACATGATGATAAAAAATGTTGATCGAAGATAAATGAATTATTTTTTCGTCAAAGAAAAAAATCATTAACGTATTCAGATGTTTTCAATTTTCTAGTTCATGTCCAAGTTTTTACGAAGATTATCAACGTCAAGGATTCTTTATGAAGAGTCTGCAATGACTCAAAGAATGAAACAGATTTTAGAAGAAAAGATTCATAATGCAAGCACAACCACATTTACAGATAAATCAGTTCATAATCATTTTAATCAAGCTTCATCTTATATCAAAAGTGAGCCACTACTAAGTCAGAACAAACATGCAAAAGATATTTATAATTCAAAGCCATGGACTGGTGAAGAATCATTAGAAGATGCAAATTTAAGAATGATTATTGATAGTAAACCTAAAAAAGTAATTGAACCATTCAAACCGAAACGAAAGATTTCAAATACAGAAAAACTATCAACTGCTAAGGATATAACATTGGATTATAAAATTAATAAAGATGATGGTTTTAGAGAAATGTATAAAGAAAGATTACTCGGACCCACGGTATTTGATTCAAATTCACCTGCAAATGATATTGTAAATAGTTTAGCAAGTGCAAAAATCAATTCATACATAAATAGAAAGACTGGTCAATTTGATGATCCTGAAATGTCATCAGTTAGAGGTAAGAGATTATCTGAAGAGCATTTAAAGAATTGTACTGATACAAATTATTTTATGAATCAAATAATGAAAAAGCAAGAAGTGATTCCACCATGGATTGAATCTCAACAAAGTATAACTAAATCAGTAGATGCTTTTAGAAGGGATTTGGATCAGTTATGGTTTAATTGGATAATAAATCATTCATTTTTCAAAGTTTATTTAAACTTGGATATTGAGACAATCTTGTATAAATTTGAGGAAAACATATGGCAATTTACAACACAAGATTATCAATTACCTGAGAATGAGTATCTAATTGCCAAGGTCGATTTAATCAATCGAGAAATTCGAAGTTACAATTTGCAATGTCCAGTATCAACTGGTCATAAACTTAAATTACAACTTGAAAAAGAATTGAAAAATTCATATTTAAGAGTATTAGAGAATTTCTCAACCAAAATAGAATCATGGTATAACATAAACAAAAAGAAAAGTGCATTAGTTGATAAATCTGGTAAAGGATCTGGATTTTTAAATTTATTAGATGGTGGTCAATCACATTTAAAATCAGAAAATACAAAATTAAATTTTTGGCAAGCTGTTAAAGATATATTTAAATAAATTATTTATTCCCTTTTTTCTTTCTAATAAATCTTGTATCTTCTGGATTGAATCCTCCTTCTTTTGATCCCCAAACTGCCCATTCTGGTGTTTCTTTAACATAATCTAAATCAGTAAATGGTTTACCACTTTCAAGTAATGAAAAAAATTTTGGATAATCAATATGAGTAAACCATTTCTCATTTATATAAAATTTTCGAGAAGCAACTAATATACAACATGAATGAGCATGTTCGGCAGCTATATCATATCCTAAATTTCTTCTTTTTAATTCGTCGGTTAAACTAGTTACAAATTCTTTACATTCTTCATAAAATGGAATATTTTGCATTGTAAGTGGATTACCACCACTAGCTGATGTTCCACAAAATGTAGCACCTTTGATTTCAATTTGTGAAGGTAATGCTCTTTCAACCATATCGGCATAAGCTTCAATATCATTCATATTGAAACCTTTAACTAATGTTAATCTAAAAACAGTTCTTTGATGTGATTGTGTTGTTCTTAAAATATCTAAACATGATATCAATCTTTCCCAAAAGTCACTATTCAAAGGACGATCTACTTTTTTCAAATCTGATTTATTTGGTGCATCAATACTAACATATAATTGAGTAACTTTTGCTAATCTTGCCAATGCATCTGGATGTTGAGCATTACAAACTAAAAATGATGAAATATGTTGTTCATGTAACATTCCAACAAATTCATTAATATGTGGATAAAATATAGGTTCACCAACCAACGATAATGCACAATGTTTAACTTTGAATGCTTCTTCAAATCTATCCATTTGTATACCAGGTACTCCTCTCAATTGTTTAATTTTTTGATAATGACCTTGAAGAGCACCTTCCATAATCTTTTCAGGTGGATCTAATTCCCATCTCCATTGTGATTTTGCCACTGGATTTGTCCCATGTCTCCAACAAAATACACATTTATTTGAACATGCTAAAGAAGGGGTAGTTTCCATACATAGATGTGATTTTATACCATAAAAGGCAAATTTATAACATGAACCTCTTCCTCTTAACGCAGATTTAGTCCATCTACATATTTTAACCCCTGAATGTGATCCAACAATGGTATACCCTTGTTTTGTAAAAGATTTGTAAGTTGGTGAATTTTTTGCAACCATTTCTTTAGTTTCTTTCATAGATTTTCCCATATCTTCAACATCAACCAAAGTTTCATCACTTTCACTATCTGAATCCAAATCGGAATCATGTTCATCTAAATAAAAAGCTTCATTATCATTGAATGATTTGACTAATCCATTAATCCAATCATCTGATTTCTTATAACTTGTTTTTACACATACTTCACCAAATGGATATATTCTTCTTCCTCCTAATTTACCTAACCATTTATCGATTAATTTACCTTGATAACAAAATTTTTCAGGCCAACTTTCAGTATCACCAAGACCTAAAACTGAAAATCCAACAAGTTTGCTTAATGGATATTTATCGATTCTAAAATCTTGAGCAACATCTATTAGATGATCTATAAAGTAATCTATTGGTGAATCTGTTTCATAAGAAGGTATCACTAATATATATATAGCATTTTCGGGAGCTTTTAAAAAATATTCTTCCAAATCATCAACATCGTCATCTAAACTTAATAATTTGGAGTTTTTAGTAACAGATAATGTTTTATGTAAATTCTCAGCTATTTTCTTTGATGATCCAGTCAAAGTTGAATAAAATATATAAATGTCTGAACTTGATAAATCAATAGATTTAGTTAAAGTTGGAGTGATTTGTTTTCTTTTCTTTTGAAATACTTTTGGTATTCTTTTCCCTCTTGATCGTATAGTTGGAGTATTGGTGGTAGGGGTATTACTTGTTGTAAAATCAATAGCGTATATAGGTGATGATTTAGATTTCTTGACTGATTGTGGTTTAGGAAGTTTGTTGTTTTTGTAAATATAACTTGATACTAGTACAAACAATACAACCGTCCATCTACCCCCTGATACAAGATAGAATGTACAACAAGTTGCTAGTATTATTTCGTTAGAACCCATCAAATAATGATATTGCAGATAATTAAAATTTTTCAAAATATTACGTAAGAAAAAATTACGAGAAATTGTGGGTATGCGGCTCTCATGACAATTAGTTAAACATTTATTTGATAATTTATGCAAGAAATGAATTTTAGTTAAATTATAAAGATTTATATATTGAATTTGAAAGAAGTATTGAGCATGGTCATTTCAGTAAATAAAGCACATTTAAATCGTTTGTTCTTTAGCTCTTTCTATAAGACACAATGTTATACCGCGTGTCATTAAAATTTGAGATTTTATTTGTTTTTCGTAACGATCATGGTTAAAATTGCATTTATTCATCCAGATCTTGGTATTGGAGGTGCCGAAAGATTAGTTGTAGATGCAGCTGTTGGTCTACAAGAAGATGGTAAAGATATAACTATATATACATCCCATTGTGATTTAAATCATTGTTTTGATGAAGTAAAATCTGGACAATTAAAAAATAAAGTATTTGGAGATTTTTTACCAACGTCCTTTTTAGAGAAATTTCATATCTTATTTGCCATATTAAGACAATTTTATCTAGTTTTGAAATTAATATTTACTGGAGAAATTCATGAATATGACTTTTTCATAGTTGATCAATTATCATTTTGTATACCATTATTACAATTATTTAAATCAAATCGTTCAAAAATATTATTTTATTGTCATTTTCCTGATCAATTGTTAACCAAACGTGCATCTTCAATAAAAGCATTATATCGTATTCCATTTGACAAAATAGAAGAATGGTCGACGGGTTGTAGTGATCAAATTGTTGTTAATTCTAATTTCACAAAATCGATATTTCATGAAACGTTCAACTTGAAAGTAGATCCAGGTGTGATTTATCCATGTGTTGACACAAATTCAAAACCAAATTTTGAAGAAATAGGTGATTTTTTCAAAAATTCAAAATTTTTTTTATCAATCAACAGGTTTGAAAGATCAAAGAATATTGAATTAGCAATCAAAGCATTTGCAAGAGTTAGAAAATTTATACCCAAATCAAAATTGGTCATTGCAGGTGGGTATGATTCAAGAGTTATTGAAAATGTTGAATATTTAAATGAATTGATTCATTTATGTGATGATTTAAAATTAACAAATTTTACAATAAGAGGTAAATTGATTGTCATGCCACCATCAACTGAAGTTTTGTTCTTACCTTCAATAACAAGCTCATTGAAAAATACTTTGATTAAAGATTGTGAATTATTATTATATACACCTACAAGAGAACATTTTGGTATAGTACCAGTTGAAAGTATGTTATTGCATAAACCTGTTTTGGCCATTAATTATGGTGGTCCAACAGAATCAATTGTCAATTTTGATGGTAGCAATATTCAAGAAGCAACTGGTTATTTAGCTGATAATGATCCAGAAATTTGGTCTGAAATAATATTGTCTTTTAATAAATTGGAAAATAAGAAAAAACTTCAAGATAATGCTCATAAAAGAGCTGTTGGGTTATTTTCAAGAGAAACCCTTGTAAACAATTTCAATAAATATTTACAATAAGAATATATTCATAAATCTTATTTGTTATATAAACTGTAGATAGATCCAAAGAAAGTAAATATTAATCTTGAACGTAATTCGACGATATCTTCTGGAACTAACCAAATTAAAGCACCTGCTCTTCTTGCAATACTGATTGCTAATTTACAATTTTCCTTCTTTTGTTCTTCATTTGGATTTTCATGAACTAAATCCCAATCAAAGTTGTTAAATTTCTTTAACAACTTCAAAATGAAGATACCATCTCCAATATTTGGATCTTTCAAACTTCTTATTCTCTCTCCAGTATTTGCATTTGCCCATTTGATAATTTCAGAATCAGAGATATCACCAATTGTTTGAACAATACTTTTTCTCATTAATTGCCAAACCAAAGCTAAGGTTAATAATCTATTACCTTCATTGATATCCGCACCTTCAATACCAACCAAAGAAAATCCAACAGATTTACCAAGCTCTACTGCATAATTTAAATTTTCTAATGCTTTGAATTTTGAAAGTTCTTTATCTCCAACTTTCTTATTAACGTGATTGAATGAAACCAAACCTGGAATGACTTTATCATAAGCTTGCAACAAAATCAAACCATCATGTAAATCTTGAAATAAATTAATAACTGCAGGAGTGACATCCAATGAGTTTAAAAATAATGTAAAAACTCTCATTTCTCTTTCACCTTCTGCATCAAAATCTTCAACTTCAATACTTTCAGGTTCTATAGCATCTAAACCTGGATACATGTTAAATAAATTAGCTACAAAAGCTAAATTTAATTTAGTATTACCATTAACTATTGCTGAAGCAGTTAAATATTTTCTACAACCAATTTTATCAGCATTGATTAAAACTTTTTCAGCTCTTTCTAAACCTTGATAATTCAATGGTTTCAAATCACATTCATCTGGTTTGAGTTGGTTTAATAAAATTGCATATGCTTCACCATCTGAAACATCTTTACCAAAATTTGTAACTCTTTTTTGACTACCAGCATTTTTTAAATGATAATTGACCCATCTTAATAAAATTTGTTCTGGAGGAAGTCTTAAAAATTCTTCTAAAGTTTCATCTTCTTCTAATAATCTATACAATTCTGGATGTAATTTTATATCAATTTTCGAAAGTAAACCTCTTCTAATAATTTGCCAGATCAAACCTAAAATCAAATGTTCCTTACCATCAATTATATCTTCTGAATGAACATTTACCACAACACAACCAATAGCCTTGGCAGAATTGATAACAATATTTGCATTTTCATTCATTTGAAAGTTATTTAATTTCTTTCTTTTTGGTAAATTTAAAACTCTTGTATCAATAGTATCAGGAACAGAATCATTAATCAATTTTGATAAAACTAAACCATCTCTACATTCATCAAAAATTTGAAAAGTTTCTGTATCAAAAGGTAATCTATCATCAATATCTGGATCACCTGATAAAACAGAATTGATATGTCTGGTGAATTCTGATCTTTCTTCATCATTTATTGTATGTGTTGTACCTGAAGTTTTACCTTCGATATATGTTTTATTTTTAGAATTTGCTGATGGAATTGGAGGAGCAGGTTTTTTAATTTTACCTGGTGATGTAATATTTGGAGTGGATTCTTCATTTGAATCTTTCAACTTTGCAATTAATTCAACGTAATCATCCAATTCTACATGACCTGAAGCATCGACATCGACATGCTTTAAAGTTTCCCTAGCTTGATCATAAGAATATTTACCTTGTTTTGAAACTGAATTGATGACATCTTTTTTTTCAACCCAACCTTTATCATCCAAATCAATTGATCTAAAATCTTCAATAATTGAAAAGATATCTGATTGATCCAATATTGGGAATTTTTTTTTATATTTTAATACGTTCATTATTTGTTGTTGAGATAAACCGAGAATAGTGGCTGCGCAATGATATTTTTACGAGATGAAATAGAAAAAAGGTTGCAAGGATATTATTTATGTATTCTGCTTTGTGTATTGACCTTTTTTTGCCAATTTTGCAATGGTTCTTAAAACACCGTATTGTTTAAAGTGCCATTGGACACCAAATTCAAATAACCATAATGGAATCCATCTACTAAACCAAGCTAAAATATAAGATCTTGCACCATGATATAAATTGAATCCTGGATCTCTCCATCTTCTAATATCCCTAACTACTTCTTTTGCATACTGGTCTGGTGAAATATTCAAATCTCTTGACATCATAGCTGAGCTTCTAATTGATTTGTAAACTCCTGGAACATCATAATAAGAATCACCCATTGATGTCATAACATTTGCATCACAAATTCTAAATTGTTAGTATTCTATATGAATAAACTAAATCAATACATACGCTGTATCAACACCTCCAGTTATAACTGAATGAACTCGAACTCCAAATGGTGATAATTCCCCATGTAAAGTCTTGGCATATGCGTCAATAGCTGCTTTTGTTGCATTATAAGCACTAACCCAGGATAATGGAGTAACAGCAGCAACAGAACTTGTAAATAAAATGTGACCTTTGGTATTGATAACAAATGGTGCAAAGTGTTTAGTCATATTGATATGTCCGATAACATTTACTTGAAATAATTTATTTAATTGATCTTCGTCAATTTCAATAGCTGGTCCAGCAATACTAATACCGGCATTGTTATAAAGTAAATGAAGATTTCCTCTAGTTATTTCTTGAACTTGTTCTTTAACTTTTTTAATATCATTTAAATTGGTTATGTCTAATGGGATTGAAATTACCCCATAATCTGTTTCCAACTCTTTTTGACCATATATAACACTTTCTGGAGAGCAACCGATAACCTTATAGCCCTTTCTTGATAACTCTTTAGCTAAACTAAAGCCAATACCCGAAGAAGCACCTGTAATCAAAGCAAATTTTGTCATTGATTAAATGAATAAAATTTACCATGTGAATCAATTTAGAAAAATTGTTGGAAGCGGAGTTACCCAAAATAATATTTTATTGTTAGACAATTTAAATGGACCCTATTATGTAAGAATGACTATGAAACGAATTAGAGTTAGAGGCAATTTACTAAGCACTACTGGTTCACTTGTATTTTTCATCAACCAGTGTTTAACAATCAAAATTGACCACTAAATATTGGTTCACCTTTATAATCGTCCTAACAAATCACTCAATAATTAAATCATTTCCTAAATCTGTTTATCGTGTTCTCTTAAGATGGTAGTGCGCTAGGTAGAGTAGAATATTTCTTCATCAACATGTCGGAATATCTTGACAAAGCTAAAGATTTAATCTCACAACACCCATATTTAATGATATCAAAATCATGGTGCCCTGATTGTCATTTTGTTTATAACATTTGGTCCAAGTTCAATGTCAAGGATAAGATTCATATCATAGAGTTTGATAAAATGGATGAATCTGAAGCAATCAAATTAGAACAAGCTTTTACAGAGATAAGTGGTAGAAAATGGGTTCCAACTATCTGGTTTAATGGAAAAAAATTTGGTACTGAACAAGATTTAAAAATACCAGATGAGCAAATTGAAAAAATATTTAAACATGAAAAATTAATTTAATATAAACTATACAGCTAATGGGAATGAGCCAGCCCATTTTGAAATTTCCTCTCTAACTTGATTCAATTTTTCGTCATTACCATTAAGAACAGCATTTTTAAAATCTTTTAATTTATTTGCATCTTTTGGTAAACTTGCTTGTAATTCTTTAGCATAATTAACAGCAAAATCAATATAATTGACAATATTTTTGAAATCTTCTTCACCTAAACCTCTTGTGGTCATTGCTGGTGCACCAATTCTAACACCACCTGGAACTAAAGCTGATTTATCACCTGGAATTGAATTTTTATTCAATGCAATATTGATTTTTTCACAAACAGTTTCAACTCTTGCACCATCAATTTGTTTATCTTTAAGACTAACTAAAACCATATGAGAATCAGTACCATCAGAAACTAATTTATATCCTTTACTTTTGAAACCATTTTCCAAAGCTTTACCGTTTTTTAAAACTTGTTGTTGATATTCTTTAAATTCTGGGGTATCAGCTTGTTTTAAAGCAGTTGCTAAAGCAGCAATTGTATGATTATGTGGACCACCTTGATGACCTGGGAAAACTGAGAAATTAATTGGATTTTCTAAATCATATAAAATTTCTTGACCAGTTTTTGGATTAACTGATCTAACACCTCTTCTAAAGAAAATCATTGCTCCTCTTGGACCTCTTAATGATTTATGAGTAGTTGTTGTAACTATATCAGCAAATTCAAATGGTGATGGAATAACACCAGCAGCAATTAAACCTGAAATATGAGCCATATCAACAACTAAATAAGCACCAACTTTATCAGCAATTTCTCTCATTCTTTGATAATCAATTAATCTACAATAAGCTGAAGTACCAGCAACAAGTACTTTTGGTCTAAATAAAACAGCAGTTTTTTCCAACATATCATAATCAATTAAACCAGTTTCTAAATCAACTCTATATGGCATAGTTTCAAAATATGTTGAAACAGCTGAAATTTTTCTAGAATCAGTTTGATAACCGTGTGATAAATGACCACCATGAGGTAAATCTAAACCCATTAATCTTTCATGTGGTCTCATAATAGCTTGATATACTTGTAAATTAGCTGGTGAACCTGATAAAGTTTGAACATTGACACCCCACTTTTCAGGAGTTAAATTGAAAGCTTTAAGAGCTCTTTCTTGACATAAGATTTCCATTCTATCTATATGTTCATTACCACCGTAATATCTAGCTCCTGGATAACCTTCTGAGTATTTGTTACACATTGGAGTTCCCAAAGCATCGAAAACAGCTTTTGTAGTAAAATTTTCTGAAGCGATTAAAACAATAGAATGTTTTTGTCTATCAACTTCATCTTTAATGATGGAGTCTACTTCTGGATCTATTTCGGATAACTGACCTTCAGTTAAGTGTTTATGGGTATCTGATAAAGCGTAAGACATTATTGATTAAGGAGTGAAAAATTGTTTTTTTTTTCTTCCTTTAATAGTGTATCATCAATTTATTCAGAGTCAGAAGTATTTATTATATTAGGATACGTAGAAAAATATACATTATATCAAACATTGATCTCTATTAAATTTATAATTTGTTAATTATTATTTACTTTTTATTTTTCTTTGCAATTCTTTTTAATGCTCTTTGTTCATTCTTTAATACACCATCAACCATCTTATATTTACCTTTGACTCCTTTAGGTCTACCGGATAACCCTCTATTTGAACCTCTAGCAACAACAACTGATACTTTTGGTTTTGTTTTTTGTTTCTTGGTAAGTTTTTTCATTAATTTGGATATTTCATCAGCTTTATCTCTTTCTGATTTTCCTGAATCTTCATTAATAAGATCTGACTTCTTTTTCAATTTCTCTAATCTTTTGAGTGCTCTCATTTTTTTTCTACCTTGAGCTTCTAAAACTTTCTTAATTGGTCTTGAATTTAATTGTTTTTGTTTTTCTTTAATAGCTAATGCAGCTTCTTTTGTAATTGGTTTAACAATTTTAGAATGCTTTTTTTCATCATCCAAGAACCAATCTGGAACATCTTTATCTCTGAATGAATAACGATTAATACCTTCATCAATTAAATCGTACTTGTTCTTTTGACCCAAAGCTACTTGATGTGCTAAAGTCATTGCTTCTACCGTTGCAATGTCTATTTTTTCTTGTTGAGTTTTAGGTTCATCTATTTCTGAATCCGATACAGATTCTTCTTCATTGGGTACTAATTCAAAATCAGATTCTGAATCTGATGATGTAATAGGTTCCTCTTTTTGTTTAGTTTCTTCTAATAAAACATCATCACCTAATTCATTAAATATACTATCAGAATTGAAAAAACTTTTTGCATTACTAGATAATTCTTGTTTTCTTTGCTCTATGATTTGATTTATATGTTCATCATCGTCTGAATCAGAATCAGATTCCATTTGATAATCTTTCTCTTCTTCTTTGTCACCTAATCCCTCCCATGGTTCTTCATCATCTCTTGCTTGTTTATTTTTATAATTTGAATCCTTTTCAGCTTTTCTTTCTTGATATTGAGAATACATATCATCTAATTGTGCCTCCAACTCATCAACTTCATCCTCTGATTGTGCTTCTTCATATTGTATCTCGGTATCTCTTGCAACTTCTTCATCATCAAAAATCATTCTTTTCTTTCCCTTGGCTATTTTATCAAGTTGACCTGTTTTCTCTGCGGTTTTTAAATTAAATAAAGAATCGGCTCCAATTTGTGCAGCATCAATACCAATATTCATATCAGTCAACATACTCATTTGATTTCTAACAATTTCTTTTTGCTTTTGTTCATTTGATGTTTTCTTTGCACGTTTGGCTTTTTGTTTTTGTTTCTCCAAAAGTTCTTGTAATTCTTTATCAATTTTTTCTTCTTCTGTTAATGGAGTAACTTCAATTTCTTCTTTTTCTTCAACTTTATCAATTCCTAAAATATCCCTAGCTTGTTTTCTAAATCTTAATATTAATTTAAATTCTTTTTTACCTAAAACTTTTAAATCTTTAAAACATTCAAGTAATTCAGGTGTATAAGATTTTATTTTCTTTAGTATTTTCCATTCATGATCATTTTCTGGTATTTCAAATTTATTAAGTGATCCTAATTGATTTATTGGATCATCTTCTTTTATAAAATCCATAATTGGCATAGTATGATATAATAAATAATCACCTTCTTCATAACCTTGTCTTTGTCTTGTTTTCTTTTCTGGATTAAATATTTTAGCCTCATTATTTACTGTTTCATTATTTAATTCTTCAAATACTTCTTTTGGATCTAATAATCTTGGATCTAATTTTTTTGGATTTTTAAAACCTTTACAAACCACAAAAATTTCAGCAGATACATTTCTTGATGCAGGTGGTTTTGTAGCTTCAACTTTTTCAAATAATTGTTGAAATACCCATATAAGATTATTGTAATCTCTTGATCTGAAAATTTTTGTAACAAATGTACCACCAACATTTAAATTTTCAACTGCTAATTTTAATGCTTGAAGAGTTAATTGAGATTGAGTAAAGGCATCTTGAACCCATCCTAAACCAACATTTGGCGCACCATCATGCAAAACTGTGTCTGCTTTCCATGTTTTCATATGACCTCTTAATCTTGATCTACAATCTTCTGTTGTAATATCACTTTGAAATGTAATAACATTTGGTAATGGCTTTATTGGAACAATATCAACACCTATTATTAATGAATTTATTGGACATAATTGTGATGCTACTTGACACCAAGAACCTGGAGCTGCACATAAATCTATAACAACTTTTGATTTCTCAAGAAAATGACCAAATTTTTCATTGATTTGAACTATCTTGAATGAAGATCTGGCTCTATAACCTTTTTCCTTTGCAAGGTAATAGTATCTATCTAAACGACCTTTACTATTCTTTTTCTGAGTTTTACCCATGAGATGAGATAAGAAATAGAGAGAAAAAAAAATTATAAATTCCAATCACTACTTAAATCAAAATTAGTATCAATAAAGTTGATATGAGAAGGGTTACATAATAAGCAATTCTTAATAGTAATATCATTAAGCTCTTGCTTATTTATTTCAGGATTCTTTTTGAAATTTTGATAAATTTTTTTAAATTTATAATTGTTACTCTTTGATAAGTTTACAATCAAACAATCTTTGTGGAATCCATGAGCACAATTTGGGAATATAACAAAATTTTTTGAGACTAATAATTGATTACACAATCTGCATGGCTCTCCAGGTTCAATTATTGAATAGATTTTGGCTTTTTCCGATTTTGATTCTTTCAATTGATGTTTTAGATTTATACTGATTTCCATGGATTCTTTCATTTCAATGGATAACTGGTTTATTTTATTATTATACTCATTCAACGTTTTAACAATTTCATCTTTGAAATCATTCACCATGATATTTTCTGGAAATAATGGTAATAAATCTTTTAAACCTAATGTAGAATTTTCGAGTATATATTTTAGAACCCCATTTAAAGTGTCATCTGGTAGTTCTGTTTTCCCAACATTATCAATTAGATGTTTTGAAAAGGTTAACCAAAGTTTTTTTCTTGTTGAATAGGATTCTTGTTGTAAACTTATATCTGACTCTTCTTCGATGTGTTCCTCATACTTGATAAGAACCAATTCTGCAAGATTTGTAAGATTGTTTTTCAACGCAAGGTCCAAAGCTTGATTGTATAATCCCATTTCATGATAGATCAAAATTGCTGGTTGATATCTCTCATTTGCAATGCATAATCTTAATATAAAATTTTGATCAAATAATTTTTCAGAATTGATAAATTTAATCAATTGCTTGTCCAATTTGGATTCGATAAGTAAGGTTAGGTAATAATTATTCAAATTTTTTGATTTATATCCTTTCTCATGGATTCTTTGTAGAAAATGAATAATTGTAGTTGTGGAATTTTTTTCACAATATAATAGAATTGCAGGAAGTAATCTTTCATATTCTAAATCTAATCTTAGCCATATTTCAATTACTTTTGGATAATTGATTAACAATATATTTGATGAATTATATACATCTTCAGGTTCCAATTTGTGCAATATTTTCACAACTTGTGAATATTGTTTTTTTTCCAAATGATAATTCAAGATAAATTTGTAGTCCTCAATTAATTCTGCGTAAAATATCACATCATCTAATATCTCATACATTGTAGGTGGATCTAATAATTTATAATTTGCTTTGATGAAATCTTTAGGTTCTTTCATTAACTCAATAATCCAGCTAGATAAAACAATTATTTTGATTTTGTTCCTTTCTTTCTTATAATGTTCAAATTTGATCATCAAGTACTCAATTAATAGTTGGTCACTAACTGTCACTGTATCTTGCAACAACATCAAACAAACTTTTTCAAAAGGTTCTGTAGAATTAGCTAAATTTCGAACTCCTTTTAATTGTAGATTGATAGAATCTTTATCTAAAGCCATACCAAATCCACCTTTCTGTAAATAATCATATCCTTGTTTTATCAATATCAAATCTCGTTTGAAATAATTTTCATCATTTTCTTCAAGACATTTCAAAGCTTCACCATAATTTCCAATTTTATAATAATCATACCATATTGATGCAGACTCATTTTCTATAATCAATTCATGAATTGAATTCTTTGTGTATACCCAATATGTTTCATTAATATAATCTGAAGTAATTCCAATAATATCATCCAATCTCATTTTAGTTTTAAATAAATTTAATTTGTTATAAATGAATATGCCGTTTGAGTAACCTAAAATATGATGTGGAGATAGTATAATCTGATTTAATGATTCTATTTCATCATTAATAGATTGAATTTGTTCGTCATTTGTTAAGAATCCATCTGCTATGAATAGAAAATTTTGATTATTAAATGTAAATAAATAATCATCCGAAGACTTTATCAGTTTAATTAATGGCTGAGTTTTGAAAACATTTATCAATTCATCATATGTCGAATCAAAATAATCCCATGTATGTGATTCATAATTTGAAATTATATTAATTTGTACTTTATTCATTGCAATTCCTTGTATATGCCCCTTAAACACTTGTTTAATTTTAATGTCTTGTATATATAGTGAATCCTTAGTTGCTATTAACCAAACTGAGTCGAATATGATTTGAATTATATCCAAGCCTTTTAATTTGGGTAAAGCTTTAAATTTTTGATCCAATTGATAATATTGTTGATCAATTCGTATTACAAATATATCACCATTTGACCAACAATTTATGAGTTTTCCATTAGGTAGATTAAATTTTTTAACTTCAGATGGATTATTTAAATCTATTTTATAACATATTGTATCTAAAATTATATACATTAAATTTTTAATTACTAATAACTTTTGTAACTTATTGTTCAATTGGAATTGTAATTGGATTTGTTGTAATTGGAATTTGGGTTGCTCTACATTATCACATATTGAAGATTGTTGGTGTTGTAGAGAATGAGTTGTATATATTGAGCTTCCATTCATAGTGATAATTATTTTTTATTTATTTCTAAACATTTTATCTGCTCCTACATTAGCTAATTTATCAGCTTCTTCATTACCATGAATACCAGCATGGCCTTTTACATGTACAAATTTGATTGGATCCCAACCTTTAGATTGATATTGTAAATTGATTTTGTCTTTCAATTCAACAGCTTCTTTTATAATGTCAACATTTGCAACTGGTTCACCTTTTGAATTTTTCCAACCATTTTTCTTCCATGTATCTGACCAATTATTTAAACTTTGAATTGAATAATTTGAATCACTATGAATCTCAGACTTTTTATTACTTTGTTTGACCTCGTTCAACACGTTAGACAAGGCATGTTTCATTGCATGCAATTCTGCTCTTTGGTTTGTTGGTGTTTTATCAATTGAATCAACTTCGTGTAATCCAACACTTGCATTTCTAGGATCTTTATCACCATAATAAACTCCATAACCAGATGGAGCACGTTTTGTCATGCCATTATTTCTACATGCTCCATCTACAAATATTTTTTCAATAAATGGTCCAGTGACATTAGGTTTAGGTTTTGAATCTACTCTAGTTGGTTTATTAATCTGCCATGCCAGTGCTATAATATGATTGGTCTTGATTCCATTAGATTGTGGTTCATTACCATTTACAAATGAATTGGCTTCTTCACGTGAATTGAATTTTTTAAATTTTGCATTTGGGAATTTATTTACTTGGTTTTGACATTCATTCCAATTATTGTATATACCTGTTTTTCGACCTTTGGCTACGGCATAATATGGCATTGAAAGAAATTTTGTGAATTTTACAATCTTTAATTATTTAATTTTATAATCTCGAACTTGGTTTGAGATTTTTTTATTAAACGAAAAGCGTTCACGTGTTTGGTCGCGTGATCTGTATGAAAATTGGAATAAGATTCTAATATATTTCATTTACTGCAAATTTTAATATCAAATTGTGTTCCTTAGTATTATAGCTTAAAAACGAACAAGAAAAGATGCTGATTGTACATTGGCTAATTAATTGATCTTGCTGTTGAATTGTGTATTAAGAGAAATGTGATGAACATTGCACTTATAGCCTTCCACTACACTACTCAGTACTGTCTTTGGTAGTTTATCTATTGTTAATCGAACAGAAAACGGTCAAATTTATTGAGTAAAGCTAAAAATTTTGGTTTAATAAATCCCTTGCGTGCAAAAATTATACATTGTATAATTTACCTTTGTGATTATCTTGACAAGCAATTGGGAATATGGCTCAGTTGGTAGAGCGCTTGCCTTGCAAGCAAGAGGCCCAGGGTTCGATTCCCTGTGTTTCCAATTTATTAAGTGGCAACATTTAATTTTTTTGCAATTATTTTTTTGTTCATTATGATCTTTTATTTTCTGCTTTACAGCCAAAGTAATTGATTTTTTTTAGAATAAATAAAAAGTAAGTCAAAAAAGATGACCATAGAGATCACCTTTCAGTCATTCAACGCTTAAGACAATTGGTTGAGCATTAGAAGGTCATTAAAAGAACTCATTAGTATAATTTGCTGCTAGATTTTGTAAGATTTTGTAAAAATATGTGGAGAAATTTAAACGTCGTAACCAAAATTATAGTTTGAAACAAGAGCTAAAAAGATGGATACTTTTTTTGAGTGAATACAGTTACATTGCTTTGACTTCATACTATTTGTAATTGAAAGTATAACCCGATAATGACGAAATCTATTGTTCTTTCAATTACAAACATACACTAACGCTTTGCTTTGTTAAAAACTCACGACGGAATTTGTCAGATTTACAAAACAATCTAGTTGAGAGAAAATTAGAAAGACAAGGAGCCTTTTGTTAAAGTTTTTAACTTCATGTGAATCGGATTTACACATATCAATAAGTTAGTTCAATTGGTAGTTCCAACGAAAAATTTAATAAACAAATGGAAGCAATATCAGATAGATTATTCAATGAATCATCTACTGATAACCTTCAAGATGCTCCATCATTACTCACGATCATTCTAGATGTTTCACCCTCAGGTTGGTATAACATACAAGATTCTATAACAATTCAGGATGTAACCAAGTCTTTGATTGTATATTTAAATTCACATTTAGCATTAAATAATAGTAATCAAGTTGCATTTATAGTAACATCACCAATAAAGTCAAAATTTTTATATCCAAAACTTGATAATTCAGGAGTAATTAATGAATCAGTATCGAAAGATATGTATCGACAATTCAAATTAGTTGATGATATAATCTTGGAAGAATTAAATAAATTTTTAACAGAAATGATTGATGACATAGACAATTATAAGAATAGCACATTGACTGGAGCAATCAGTATGGGGTTGACATATACAAATAGAATGTTAACTTTGGATCAATCTATTTCAACAACAACAGCTTCTGCAATGACAAGTGGTGCCTTGAATAATCAACCAACAACTAATTTCTCATCAATGAAGTCAAGAATGTTAATTATATCAGCCAATGATGATGATGAATTGAAATATATTGCATTAATGAATTGTATATTTGCAGCACAAAAAATGAAAGTATCTATTGATGTTGCAAAGTTGGGATTTAAAAACCTGTCTTATTTACAGCAAGCCTCAGATGCAACCAATGGAATTTATTTACATATAGAAAATCCAAAAGGTTTAATACAAGTTTTATCTACTGCATTTTTCATTGAACCAAATTTAAGACCCTTTATTATATTACCCACGAATTCAAACGTTAATTATAGAGCTAGTTGCTTTATAACCGGCAAAGCTGTTGATATTGGATATGTATGTGCTGTTTGCCTATGTATAATGAGTAAACTACCTGAAAAGTGTCCAGCTTGTAATTCAGATTTTGATAAAAAGATAATAAATCAATTGAGTAAAGTTCCACAAATAACTAAAAAAAGAAAATTGGTAGATTAGTATTCATATTGATTGGATTAAACAAATTGATCTATGACCAAATGCAGATGTTTTATAACATCTTCTTGAAATATAAAAACGGTCGCTAAAAAGCACTTGTTTGAATTAGATTTAGGAGGATTCACAACTCAAAAGTTGGTATATGATTGTAATATATAATTAAATGCTTAATAGACGTATTAAAGACCCTATATTTGAACTTTACAACCGACTTTTTTTTTTCTATTGCGTCCTGCGTTTTAGATTCATAACCGAAACTAAATCAATACTGGGGTAGTAAAAATAGCGCCACATGCTAAAGAGAAAAGTTTCAAATCTGATAAAAATCAATCAATTTTTCCAAAATAAAGTGCTTAATATGATCAAAAAGTTTGTCGTTCCAAATTACAACTAAAAATTTTGAATATTAGTGCTGTGAGTAATTTGTTATAACTCCGTTGTCTGTGAAATTTTTATTGAGCGGATTTATTATAGTAAATTTTTTTTGGTGTGGTTTTATGCAACGATTTAGTGTCAAATAAAAATCAACTTTATCATCACCTTTAATTGATTTATATTCATCATCATGACTTCATCACCGTCTCAAGATTTTGATACAACCTCTTTGGAATCTACCACAGAACAACAACAAGAGAACCCCATTTATATTCATCATGACTCATCTAGTACCAATGAATCTCTTGAAAACCAACCATCACAACAACATCATTCACAACCAGATCCAATACTAGGACCCCTTGCCGATTTAGAGAGAGATATTTCTTCTATTGACTCAGAAAAACAACAAGATCTACCACGAAAAACAAAATCATTAACATCATTAAAATCATCTAAAGTACCAAGAAATGAAAAGCGAGGACTCTTTGCACATGTAGTTTTAATTTCTGAATATTATGATGCAAGAGATTATCCTATCAAAATTAAATATACAATTGTCACTATAATCGCTTTAGCTTCGATTACTGGTCCAATGGGAACCTCAATTATGTTACCTGCAATTGATGATATTGTAATCAAATTGAATACGACAAATAGTATGGTTAATGTATCAGTTGGTATTTATTTATTATCACTTGGTATTTTCCCAATGTGGTGGTCTTCTTTTAGTGAAAGATTTGGAAGAAGATCAGTTTATATTGTTTCCTTTGTATTATTTGTTGCATTTTCAATAGGTACTGCATTATCCCCCAATATCTCAGCTTTGATAGTTTTGAGAGTATTACAAGGTGGATCATCAGCTTCAGTTCAAGCCGTTGGTGCTGGTACAATTGCTGATTTATTTGCACCTCAAGATAGAGGAGTTGCCATGGGTTGGTATTATCTTGGTCCGTTAATGGGCCCATTTTTAGCACCAATATTGGGTGGTGCAGTCTCAGAAGCTTGGGGTTGGCGAGCAACTCAATGGTTGTTATTAATTTTTGCTGCATGTAATTTGATTCTGATGACATTTTTATTACCAGAAACATTAAGACGAGCAGATAATTTACAACTTATAATGAATAATCAAGTTGAAAAAGTTTTGAGTCGAAAAAGTACTGATATTGAAGATGGTGGTCCAATTGTGGATCCAGTCATGCCCACAATATCTAGATTGACCACTAATCAATCAGCATATTCAAGAAGAATTCAACAAGAGTATGCAGATGGTGAATTGAGAAAATCATTATCTAACATTCCAAAATCAAGACAAGAGAAATTTTCTTCATTCAAATCAAATTTTTATGATTTATTAATACGACCATTACATTCAACAGTGTTGTTGGCATACCCACCAGTTATACTAGTCATTAGTTATTCTGCACTTTCATTTGCAGCAATTTATTTTTTCAACATGACAATATCTTATGAATATGCTAGAAGTCCATATAATTTTTCCGAAATTATAGTGGGGTTAATGTATATACCCAATTCAATCACTTATCTAGCTGCATCTATATTAGGAGGTAGATGGAATGATCGTTTGTTAAATAGGTATGCTGAAAAACATGGAGAATTAGTACCAGAAGCTAGATTATCTTGGAATTTGGTAGTTGCAATAATATTATACCCAATGGCTGCTTTAATTTTTGGCTGGACCATAAAATATGGTGAATTTTGGGTTATTCCATTGATAGGTACTGCTCTTTGTGGTTTTGCGTCAATGTTGGTTATTGGAACCACAGTTACATATTTAGTTGATACATTACCTGGTAAAGGTGCAACAGGAGTTGCACTTAATAATTTAATAAGACAAATTTTAGCGGCAATTGCAACATTTATTGTGGAACCTTTGCTCAAGGCTATTGGTCCAGGTATTTTATTTTCAATAATTGCTGGTTATTTAATTGTAAGTTCGTTTATATTACTTTATTTAAAGAAAAGAGGGTTTTATTTTAGAGAACATTACGATATTATGAAATTTTATGAAAAATTATAGACACATATTGGTCCAGTCAATAAATGCTGGTTTTTTGGTTGTAAGTTCGTTTATATTATTTTATTTAGGGGAAAGAGGGTTTTATTTTGGGGAACATTACGATATTATGAAATTTTATGAAAAATTATAAACACATTATTTAATCATAAAATAAATAATCTAGATTGATACCCATCTCTTTAAATTCATTTAAATAAGGAGTCAAAATTGATTTGGCACAATTTAAATTTTCAGCAATCTTTTTTGTTTCTTCAGTACACCATCTGATAACTAAAGAAGAATTGACTGAATCAGATTTGATTGTTGGTATTAATGAATTCATTCGTTTTTTTAAATTTAAAATAGCCACCAATGAATTTCTATAATCAATAGTGCAGGATTTTAAATAGATTGTAATACCATCTTCTAAACATCCCAATTTTTGATACAAAGATAGCATTTCAGGTAGTTTAATATGAGAAGTATTATTTATCATTTGAAACTCTAAACCTGCGATTATTTCATCCTTTTTCTGATCTAGTTTTGTTTCAGTTAATAGAACTAATAATTGTTCTTCTTCATTTATAACAATCTTTTTAGATAACTTTTGTTTCACATGATTAATCAACTCTAAAGCTTTATGGAATTCATTATAATGAATGTAAACCTCAATTTCATCGAAATTATCTTTAAAGTCAGTTTTTGTCGACATATTATTTAATAATTCTTCTGAATTTCGTTTTCTTGAATTTCTAACTTCATTTTCAATTGGTTTTTGTTTCAATCTTGAAGCTTGTTCCAACTCTTGTTTACCTTTTTTAAAAGCATCCATAATCTTTACAAAATGATCATATCTATCTGACAGAAATATATAACTTAAATTTTGAAAATTCACATTGATATAATTCAATTCATTATCATTATTTGTTGGTGAAGTTACCTGTTTTAAACTAACTTGATTTAAAGGAAAACATTGAGTTGCATGTAATCTTTTATCAGTTGATTTACTAGCAATTAATAATAAATCATTTAAAACAAATATATGTGTAGCATTTCCATGTTTCCAAGTTCCAGCATTTACTTCAATCCATCTACCACTTTCAGCAATTACGTGTCTACCAGGTAATGGTTGAATAAACTTGGAAGCTCCATCAACATGTTTATATAAACTTTGTAATTCTTTTTTCCACATATTTTCCAACATTATAACTGAAGAACGATCTTTCTTTTTTTCCTGTTGTTGTTGTGGTTGAAATTCTAAGTCTAATTTCTTTTCAGCAGCTTGTTTGAAAAAATTCGTCACTTCAAGTACCTCTCTTGTTGATTTTCTAAGATCAATTAATTCATCTTGTACAATTTTCAAATCCTGAGTTAATCGAAGAATGTTTTGTTGATTTAAATTAATATTATTTTTTATATTTCGAGTAATCAATTCCTTTTCTTTCATTAATGCTTTATAATAATCATCAATTTGACTTGCAGAACCTTGACTTAAATCATTAAATGTCTTGGACTCAATTGGTAATTGTTTATTCGGCAATGCAGGCACCGGTGGCATCTCATTAACCAGTGAAAAAGATCTACCATGTTGTCTTTGATGAGCTGAAGCATGTATACTTAATCTTCGATCTTGTTTTTTTGAATTGGAATCATTTGCATATGGATTAGGTACTTGTAAGGAATTGACAGTTTTAGAAGTATCATTTGCATATGGGTTCTTATTATTCTGATTTTGCCAAGGTGCTCTACTTTTTCTATTTCTTAATTTATCAACATTCAACATACTAATCTAATTTTGAAAAAAATATTCAAGACCAAAATAAAAAAAAACAATTCTTATCAAATTATGTCTTTAACAAGTAAGGAGGTAAATTATTTAATATGGAGGTACCTACAAGAATCTGGATACGATCTATCTGCATATGCATTAGACCAACAATCTCAATGCTCTGAGTATGGTACTGAGTCAATTAAAACAAAAATAAAACCAGGTTGTTTAATCAATCTAATACAAAAAGGAATATTATATTCAGTAGCAGAGACCGAAGCAAAAGGAGAGACAAATCTATCATTTCTAGGAGCTTTAGTACATGATGATTTAGAAAATATAAATGAAGAAGAATTGATTGATAAACAAATAGAACCTATAAAGATTAACCCATCATTTTCATTCCCATCTAGTTTAACTTCTGATTGGTTTGAATCAAAAATTGCTTATGGGAAAGATACAACAGCCAAAATAATAGATAAAGAAGAAATAACCCTTAATCATTCTAATGTAGTAAATTTAGTATGTTGGTCACCTCAAGGTAATTTGATAACTTGTGGAGGTTCTGAATTAAGAGTTTGGTCACCAGATGGTAGATTAAAGAATTTATCAAATTTAGAAAATGGAATAATAACAAGTTTAACTTGGAGTGATTCTGAAAAATATTTAATGATTATAGATTCAAGTAATCGAGTTTCCATACTAGATAGTGTAACATTATCATTAATTAAACAAATCACTTCTGAAACTAATATAACTTCAACTTGGTTAGGTGATGATAAATTTGCAGTAACAACTATTCAAAATAATATAAAAATTTTTGATTCAGATTTAAAACCAATTGGTTTACTTAATGGTCATGAAAATATCATTTCTTTATTAAAATTTGATAAAAAAACAAAATTATTAGCATCAACTTCAGATTATGATTATTCTGTTAAATTATGGTCTAGTTCATCATCATGTCTTGATTTAATTGGTAAAAAACATACAACTCCAATAATTGAATTGGAATGGAATAATGGATTATTATTTTCAATATCAATTGAAGGAATTATAAATATTTGGAATGATCAAGGTAAAAATTTGAAAAATTCAAGATTAATTACAACTGATTTAATTTATATTTGTAAAATCTCACCTAATGGTAGGTTCTTAGCTATTGGTGATGATCAAGGGAAAATATCAATATTTAATCAAGATTTAAATTGTATAAATATTTATCAACCAAAAGAAATGAAAGAAAATGCAGGGATTTGTGATTTGAAATGGAATAATGAATCAAATTCAATTCTTTGCTCTTATAATATCGTAGATAGTGTTGTATTAAATATATAAAGTCTATTTAACAGTTTTCTTGTAAATTCTATTGAACAGCTTTTTTCAATTGTGGACTAGCTGATGGAAATATAATATCCATATAACAAGTTGCAACTGAAACAAATGCAAATAATATTCTTAAACTTGCTGGTTGAGATCCATCTTCTGATTCTGGTTTATTGATTGGTTCTTGTAAATAAGATTGAATTGTAAGAAATAATGCTGACCATGCTAACATTTTATTTCTCATAAACATAGCTGCCATTGGTAATGATTGTGAAATTACATTACCACCTGCATCTTTACGTGGTTTTGCAGGCACATGTTTATACCTGAGACTAGGTTAGTAAAGACATGACTAAAGTTTGTTTGCACATACGGTATAACTAAATCTTCTCTAGCTTTTGGAGCCATGTTGTTGATAAACGAAATTTATTTTTTTTTCCTTGAATCTATAAGTAATAAATCTTGTTGACCCCAATATCTACCTACTAAAATTATAATCATATCAATAGTATACCTTGAGATTGAATCAGCATTTGAATTGTTTTGTTTTGATTTGATTTTAATTGCTTTTTGCCCCAATAATCTAAGTATATAACACTCATTAGCATTGACAAATTTATCAATTCCTAAAAGAATTTTCCATATCCATTTAGATAATGCTGGTTTAATATTGATATTTAAAAGTTTAGTCACATAGATAAGTAAATTGAAACCATCTATTCTACTAATTTTAAGGAAATAATGAAATGACGGAGGATTATGATTGAAATTTTTTTTAAATCTATTAAACTTTTCTGGTACTTCAAGAAAATCATTATAGGTTACCTCATGAACAAGCTCTTCTTTCAATTTGATGAATTCATTTAACAAATCATTTGAAAATTTTGTTGGTTTGTAAATTGGATCAATTAAGCGCTTGTTATTTTTTGATTCTTGAGGTAAATAAGTTATAGATTCACGGTCAGTCTCTTCTCTTACAGATTTTAAATATTGATAAACATCTTCACTTTCGAATTTTGTTTCAATTGGGAAAACGGGATTCATTAATGAATTGTTTTCAAAAAAAAAAAAAGTAATATTTATATGGGGCAAAAGCTATCTTTATTAGCACCTTCAGCTCCAACAGTGGCAATTTCATCATATGTTGATGCGTTAGGTTATCAATATATAGAAGTACTAAATAATTCAAGATTTTTAAGAACTATTAAAGCCATTGATCAAAATGGGAATTTAGTTATTATTAAAATACTTATAAAACCAACTACAACCAATATTCAATTAAAAGAAATTATTGATTTATCAGTAAAACAATCAACAATATTACAACCATTTGATAATGTACTTGCATGGAGTAAATTTATTGAAACTGATAGAGCAGGTTATATGGTTAGACAAATGTTAAAGACTAATTTATATGATCGATTATCAATTAGACCATTTCTTGAACCAATAGAAAAATTATTTATAACATATCAAATTGTAAAGATAATAGATCAATTGCATTCATTAAATATTCATCATGGTGATTTAAGATTAGAAAATTTTTTAATAACTTCATGGAATTGGGTTTATCTTTGTGATTTTTCAAATATTATTAAACCAGTTTATATACCTGAAGATAATCCAAATCAATTTTCATTTTATTTTGATTCTTCAGATAGAAGAGTATGTTATATTGCCCCAGAAAGATTTTATAAATCAAAAGATTATAATTTGAATTTAGATGATGGAATTAAACTGGTTAGTGATTCAATGGATTTATTTAGTTTAGGATGTGTAATTGGTGAAATTTATTCTGATGGTGAAGCAACATTTACATTATCACAATTATTTAAATTTATGAAGAATGATTATAAACCAGATTTCAATTTTGATCAATCAATTGTTGATATTGTTGAAAAATTAATTAAATTGAATCCAAGTGAACGTATATCAGCAAAAGAAATATTAAATGAAACAAGTCTATTTCCTTCATATTTCACATGGTTATATCAATGTATTCAAGGTTTTAATAATCAAAAAGATAGTGATACAAGATTAAAATACATTTATAATAGTTTCAATGAAATTAGTAGTCAATTGGGATTTTCATATGAGCTGGACTCTATAGAAAAACTATTACCAATTAAATTAAATCTACCCACTATGTCATACAATTATCAAATAAAATCAAATAAACATAATGATGCTGCAATTATTATACTTCATTCAGTCACTTCATTATTAAATTCTTTAAAACATGTTAATTCAAAAATTATTAGTTGTGAATTGATAGTTGCATTATCTGAATATATTACAGATGAGTCTAAATTAGATAGAGCCATACCTTATCTTTGTTCACTTTTGGATGATGAAGAAGTTGTTCAAGTAGTTTGTTGTGCATTATACTCCATTACATCAATTTTGTTAACCATTTCACATATTAGTCCAATCAATGTATCATTTTTTACTGAATATTTATTAAATAAAATTAATACATTAAAAACAAATTCACAAATTAATGGATGTATTGCAATTTGTTTACCTTATTTATCAAATGTTGCAAAGAAATTTTGGATTTTATCTAAATCATTCACATCAATTGAATTAACTAAAGATCAATTAGATTTGAAATTTAAAGATATTGTTTTATCTTTATTAACTGATAAAACTGCAGTTAAAATTAGTTTACTTCAAAATATACTCCCACTTTGTCAATATTTTGGTCAAAGTAAAACAAATGATATTATTTTACCTCATCTTATAAGTTATTTGAATGATAATGATATACAATTAAAATTGGCTTTTTTAACTTCAATACTTGAAATTGGTGAGTTTATTGGACCTATTGCATTTGAAACTTATTTATTACCATTACTTTTACAAAGTTTAAATGGACCGGAACCATTTATTACTTTAAAAGTTTTACAAATATTTATAAAATTTATTAATAATAAATTGATTCAATCATTGGAAATATATCAGGAATTATTACAAAGTTCAATGAAGTTATTGGAGAAGGATGGTCAAATTGAATGGGTAAGACAAGGTATAATCAAGTTGATTCTATCTTTGAGTGGTAACTTATCAACAGCTGACAAATTTTGCTTCTTATATCCTATTATAAAAAAACATCTTTTATATGATATAGTTGAATTTAATTGGGATACTTTATATCCTTGTATAAAAAAAAATTAAGGTATAATATACAAATGGTTATGAACCTGACTCAGAAATTTAAACTTCATTCCACAAAAAATTTTCAAGATTGAATTCTTGACTATCTGCATTGATTAATAGTCGATCAATTTTTGAGTTTCATAAATTGATGATTATAATTATTGGCCCTTCAAATTTCCACTTTCATTTATGTGACTTAGACACAGAGATTCTACCATTTCTCCAAATTAGACTACATGAGGTGATTTAAGATATTGTCACGGAGTAACACATTAGAGAATCTAAATTTAAGATGAGATTTTCTATTAATATTGTTAATATTCAAATATCACCAATTTTGTAGGTGTCTGACTGGATACTTGTGATTGGAATATATAAAAATTATTAAATCTAGTAAATTAAAAGTAAGAGATCTTATTTTATGCAGGATTGTAGATTTTATCATCTACAAAGAAATGTATAATATTATTTTTTCTTTCATTGATATATTATAATTTCATATGACAACTATCACCACCACAACATCTGAAGGAACTTTACCTTTGAAAACTACAACCAATAATCATGATCAACTTGGTATGGATATAGCTTATGAACAAGCCAAAAAATCATATGATGAAGGTGGTATACCAATTGGAGGATGTTTGATTAATAATACAACTGGTGAAGTTTTAGGTAGAGGTCATAATGAACGTATTCAAAAAGGATCAGCCATTTTACACGGTGAGATGGCAACTTTAGAAAATGCAGGTAGATTATCTGGTTCAACATATCAAAATTGTACTTTATATACATCATTATCAGCTTGTAATATGTGTACCGGTGCTATTTTATTATATGGAATTAAAAGAGTTGTAATAGGAGAAAATGAAAGTTTTCAAGGTCCTCATGAATTATTACAATCTCATGGTGTTGAAATTGTAAACATGAAAGATGATAGATGTAAAAAAATAATGCAAGATTATATAAATAACAATAGACAAGATTGGGATGAAGACATAGGAAAATAATTTTAATAATAGTGTTATATTAGAATCTATTTACCTTTAAAAACTTTATCAACTTGTTTTTTAATTCTAAAAATAATTGTATTCTTGTTTTCTTTTTCTTTTTCTTTACCATCTTTATCTTTTGATGAAAAAAATTGTTTAATTACATGAATTATATCAAATTTAGTTTGAGTTGAAGTTTGTTTTGGAGGAGCAATTTTTTCAGTTGACATGATTTTCAAAAAAAATTGATGAATTGCAAAGTTGGGATGAAACATTTATTTATAATTTTGTAAAAGCCTTTTATAAAAAAATTTAACCATGCATTAATTAATTAAACTTGAAAAAGGTTTCATCGTTAAAACAAAAAGACAAAAATTCTTGATTTTTTTGTAGATGAAAATGACCGATCATAATCACTCACACTCTTAAAAAATTTTATTCCCTTTTAATGGTAATACAGTCTGAAATACTACTAGCCTTTGCAATTGTCACTTACTCAAAATCGAAATTTATATTGGTTAATTTACTTTTATTTCCTAGTTCGATTTATAAAGAAAAAAAAATCGCGTGGCGCATAAAGCTAATTGTTTTAATTATTATTTTATTTATAAATGTTTCAAAATGATTTTTAAATTTTCAATAAAAATTAAAATAAGTCTTTTATTTAATCTAGACTCTATACTGAGTTTAATTTTTTGTCAAATGTTGTAATTTAAAGACATGCCATGTGTTTTAATTTAGAATGTGTTTCATTTAGATTACCGTTTAAAATTTTATGTTGAGAAGGGTTCATTTCGATGATCAATTTTAGATTCTAATTATCAACCGTTTTGCAAGTATCAGATGGTGTAAATACAACCAAAATTGGACTTGGAAATTTTAGAAACATTCCTCAAAGACACATAAGTGTAAGAAAGGTTCATTTAGAATTAATCGTTTGCAAGTATCAAAGGGTGTAAAATCGAAATTGGACTTGGAATTAAGACAAAGATACATTAGTGTTAGAAGATAGAAATAATTTCCAAAAATGTTGTTAATAAATAAAATGTTATACTCTAACTATAATTTAGCTTTACCATTACAAATCAAATTCCAATCATCATGAGATAATTCTTCATATTTACCATTATTTAACCAATAAATAATTTCATCATTTGTTTCACCTTTTGGTAATTTTTGATTTTTAAATTGATTTTTTGGAACTTTATGATTATGACTTGCTTCTATATTTGCAATTTTAATAAAACAAGGTTGAGCATAATTTGGTAAAGAAACTTGTATATGATCATGAATTGATTTTAAAATATCTTTATAATCCAAATCATCTTTTGGTTCTATAACTGCAAAACAAGCTCTACCTTCATGATTTGGAACTTTAACCCCAACAACAACCGATTGTTTAATAACTTTTGAACCCATTAATTCATTTTCAACTTCAGTTGCAGAAACATTTTCCGATTTCCATCTAAATGTATCACCTAATCTATCAACAAAATATAATAAATCATCTTGATCCATTTTTAATAAATCACCAGTTCTATACCATGCATCACCATTTTTAAAAACATTTGTTAAAATTTTTTCATTTGTTGCAGATTTATTACCATAATAACCTTGAAAAGATTTTGAAATATCTTTTGGATTTAAAATTCTCATTAATAATTCACCAGGTTGATTATATTCAGCAATTTGACAATAACCAGTTTTTGGATCTTTATAAATTTCATTTTCATCTTCAGGATCCATTTTAATTAAAACTTGTTGAGTTGATAATAATAAATTAATTAATGAACCATATTTTCTACATGCACCAACACCAAAATCACCATATTGTAAATTAGTTGTTGCAATTGGTGATTCAGTTGCAGCATAAAATTCTCCAATACCTTCAATATGAAATTTTGATTTAAATTCTTGCCAAATATCTTTTCTTAAACCATTACCATAAGCAATTGTAACATTATGACTTAAATGATCAGGATGATATTTAGAATTTAATAAATATCTACAAACTTCACCAACATATTGAATATGAGTTGCACCACATAATCTTGCTTGGGTCCAAAATGAAGTTGCAGAAAATTTTTGTGAAATTGAAACACAACCACCAACTAATAAAGTTGGACATAAACCAAGCATAGCAGCAGTTGAATGATATAATGGCATAGCAGTTAAAACATTTGAAGATTCTTTTACTTTCATTATATAACCAAAAAATACTGATGCCATAAAAGCTTTTCTCCATGACATAATACCAGCTTTTGGTAAACCAGTTGTACCAGAAGTATAAATTAAAGCACAAGCAGATGAATCAGTATCATGAGGTCTTCTAGTTTCATCCTTGGCTCTATATTTAGGTGTTGATTTTGATTTTAATCTATTAAATAATTGAAATTCATCAATATAATTTAATTTTACATTTGGTAATTCTTGATTAATTTTTGCTTCAGTATCTTTAATTGGTTGATCACAATCAGGATCAATAAAAACTTGTGAAACATTTGCAATTTTTAAACAATGAACTAATGGTTTATCTTTTGTATTAAAATTTAAAAATGCTGGTAAAGCACCAATATTCCATAAAGCTAACCATAAAACAACAAATAAAGGTTTATTCATACAATCTACACCAATAGTTTGTTGTGAAGTAACACCATATTCATTTTTTAAAATATATGATAATCTTAATACCATTTCATATAATTCTTTATAAGAATATTC
Source organism: Insectozyma morakotiae (assembly GCA_030564645.1). Lineage (NCBI taxonomy): Eukaryota > Fungi > Ascomycota > Pichiomycetes > Serinales > Debaryomycetaceae > Insectozyma > Insectozyma morakotiae. Next base: position 135,010 of record JAKTYD010000014.1, read on the forward strand.
TTCTAATTCAAATTGATCATCAAATATTTGATAACCTTGATCATCTAATTGAGGTTGAGGTGGGTTTTTTTTAGGTCTTGGGAAAGCTAAAGCTTTATTTTTCCCATATTTAAAACAAGATTGTTCGAAATAATACCAATACGAAGCTTTACCTCTACTTGATTTCCATAAATAAGGTAAAGCATTGGTTACAACTTTATTGATTAATAATAGATCATCTTTTAATAACCATTTTGATTCTAACAATTGACTACCTAACACGGCAGCAGCAGCTATTTCTAATCCAGACATTTGTAGATAGTGGTGATAAAAGTTGAGAATTGATTGATTGTTATAAATTGAAGAAAAGTTGAGAATAAAGTGAATATGAAAATTGATGTAAAGTTTCTATTACACAAAATTGGATTTTTTTCTTATTGGGGTTCTTTTAAAATTTCACACTATAAATTCAACAAAATATACACATGCTACCATATGCTCTGTTCCCATTTTATCCAATTATAGAAATTTATTACTAACTAAGTATTGTTGTTAACAATCCTTATGGTATTATGACTCAGTGGTTATACTTGACAAAAGCATGAGAAGTTCAAACTAACCGATTTAAGTAGCAATTGCAAATAATAATTACAAGCACATGTTTCAAATTGTGTTTCTCCACAAAAAAGATCTAAAAACAATTAATATACAAAGATCTAAACTCTGCAAAGTGACTTTTTTCTTTAAAATGTTCAATTTTACTGATTAATATAATAATTCAATATAGTTTGGATAATTACTCAATGATCACCATCAGGAGTCAACCGTATAAGATTCAGTTGATAGTTGCATAATCAAATATGAATAGTAAATAGTTATGGAATCAAGTAAACGGTTATTGTTAAATTTAAAGCGATTAATTACATCACAAATCACAACAAATTTAGAACCGAGTATATAAAATTTAAAACCAAGAAAATTGTAGTGTATTCAGTAACAAAAAAACTACTGCCGCATTACTACATTCAGCTATTTTGTAGATAAGATTAAATATTTTGTTTATTACTAAACAGTTTAAATTTGACAATCAATAATAGTTTGTATCATCATCTTCTATAATGAAATTTAAATCTTTACTCCAACCTTTACTATTGTTAGTTTCGGAAACTTGTGGTGTAAAGAATTTTTCAGTATAATCTGTTGATAATGGTATTGTATCATTCTTTAACTTATTCATACTATTTCTATAGCATAGCTCATTACCAAGTTTGAGTTCATCTTTCCAACTTTCAAATTTTGGATTAATTTTGATTAATATTAATAATAATTCCATCAATTTATTGTCAATTAATTTGAAATTGTTGTTTACATTTGTTAATTTCGTAATTATCAACTTCAATTGAATATTATTAACATCATTCAAATATTCAATCATACAACAATTTTTATGTTTTAAAATCAAAAACTTTAAGATATCAATATAAAAATTTTCATTTCTTTTTGAATCACAATTGTTAACCAATTCTTGAATAATTGAAATAAATCCTATATAGTCATTACATTTACAATGATTTATCAATTCACGTATAACTAATCCAATTTTCAAATCAATTTCAATTTCAATCTCATCTTGAAAATTATCATCCAAATTTGATTGGAATATAAGTAAATTTTTAAATATAGTATTCCTTGATTGAACAAATGGTTGTAGGGACCAATTGAAATCTATAAACCTAGTAATTATAAAATCTTTTCTTACTTCATAATCATTAAATCTAAAATGATACCAACTAAAACTTAATATAAATTCAACAAATAAAATCTTTAAATATTTATTTTTGAAATTTAATTTATTTTTAACTATCATATCTTCTAATTCAACAAATGATTCAAAGAAAATATTTGGATTTGCTTCAAAATTGAAATTATTACTTTTTGATATTGATATTAATTTTAAAATGTATAGTGAATCTAAGATTGAATTTTTATCGATTAAACATCTTTTAATTTCATTCAAATCTTTGGTAAATTGATATATCTGTGTATAAGTTACTTTTGGAACTATTATACAACAACTAATTAATTTTGTCATTTGAATTCTTTGTTTTTTAGGTGAATTGATTGTATTTGAATATATTTCAATTAAATTCATATTATCATTCAAATAGTTTAGTTTATTTAATTGATCTACAGTATAGATCAACATTTTATCTGTATTACCTGATTTACCTGAAAATGATAGAATATTACTTGATAATTGATATTTTGGTAATTGTAAATGATCTAAACTATCAAATTGAGTTAATCCAGACCTATTGAAACCATCATTATTACTCTTTTGAATCAAATTTCCACAAGTTTCAATCAGGGTACTATTATCATCTGTCTCTTTTTTCTTAATTGTTAATGTATTATCCCAATCTGTAATATCAATAGTTTGAGTTTGACATTTAAATTTTTTAATTATTGATAGTGAATACTCTCTAATACCAAACAGAATGGCTGATACAATAATTAAAATTAAAATTATGGTCATAAATATATAGAATGAATTTGTTAATAATAGAGTCAATTTTAAATTAATAGCTGCCAATAATAACTCATCATCATGAATCACGTTTTTTTTAGAACCAAGTCTTAAAATTGCATTTTGATAATTAGATGTAATGTAGTTTGGTTTTGAACTGTGTAGAACTTTCTCTTTATCTGTTTGGAATTGAATCAACATTCTTGATATGATTGCAAAACAATTTTAAAATGATTGCAAAAAAATTGAATTTGGCAGTTACGCATGAAAAAATGAGAAAAAAATTAATATCAAATTATAATCAGTTGATTTATAAGATCAACAACTGCCTGTAATGTTTGCAAGATCTAAGTTCTTCTTCACGAAGAATTCAGTAATATTGAATGCAATCAAACAAAATAATTGTAAATTATCATTATCTCAACCAAAAATCCAATATCAATCATTTGGAAAACTAATCAAATCTCGTTTTCATTCAACTACCACTACAACAACTTTCACTAGAGTTACACCACCTAAATCAGTTGGATATTGGTTATTTGGTACTTCAACTTTGATTTTCGGTATTGTTGTACTAGGTGGATTAACAAGATTAACTGAATCTGGATTATCAATAACCGAATGGAAACCAATTACTGGTACATTACCACCATTAAATGAAACAGATTGGCAAAATGAATTTACCAAATATAAGGAATCACCAGAATTTAAACAATTAAATTCTCATATAGATTTACAAGATTTTAAATTTATATATTCTATGGAATGGGGTCATCGATTAATGGGTAGATTTATTGGAGCATTTTTCATTTTACCAGCAATTTATTTCTATGCAACAAAAAAATTTACTCCTAGAGTGACTAAAAAAGTTATTGGATTAACAGGTTTATTAGGTTTACAAGGTTTTATTGGATGGTGGATGGTTAAAAGTGGATTAGATGAAAAGGAATTACTTGAAAGAAATTCAAAACCAACAGTTTCACAATATAGATTAACAACTCATTTATCAGCTGCATTTTTAATGTATTTGGCTGTTTTATGGCAAGGATTTGAAATATTACAAGAAAATAAAATAATCACAAATAAAAATAAAACTATAAATATTGAAAAATTATTTCAAAAATTAACTAGTTTAAAAATTAAAAAATTTAGACTTTTATCAGGTGCTTTATTAGGTTTGACTTTTTTAACTGCAATGTCAGGAGGTATGGTTGCAGGTTTGGATGCTGGGTTGATTTATAACACATTTCCTCATATGGGTGATGATTGGATACCAAGTTATAATGAATTAATGAGTCCAATATTTTCAAGAGTTCAAAATGGATCTGATTTAATTTGGAGAAATTTATTTGAAAATCCAACAACTGTTCAATTAATTCATCGTATATTAGCAACAACTACATTTTTCAGTATTATTGGATTACAAATTTTAACTAATAAAAATAAAAGTATATTACCTAAATCAGCATTAAGAGCAATGAAAGTTGTTACTGGTTTGGCTTGTTTACAAGTTACATTAGGTATAACCACATTGATATATTTAGTACCAATTCCTTTAGGTGCTGCTCATCAAGCTGGTGCATTAGCTTTATTAACTGGTGCATTAGCATTTGCATCACAATTAAGGAAACCAAGACCACAATTTGTTTCATATGTAAATAAATTGATGAAACAACAATTAATGAAATAATGAATTAATTTATTTGTAAATAGACAATGTATATAAATAATAATTGTATATAATAAAGACTTGATAATTGAATCATTCTACTGAGAAACAAAGTTATTTAGCTTCAATTGTAACTTCTCTATTGTATCTTCAACATCTCCAAGTAACTCAATTTTTACAATTATGATAGGGTTCGATTCGGTTTTTATCACATCATCATTCTAAACTTCTATTAAATAAGCAATACCAAATCAACATGGATCATCATTTAAAATTTTTTTGATTTATTTCTAAAATTAGTGAGTTTTAAGTTATTCCAAACTCTCATCTTCAAAAGGATTTAAATTGTTTTTGGGTTGCAAAATGAGATATTCAGTATTGAAATATATTAGAAATTTGATTGATATTTGTATATTCAAAAATTTACCAAATTCGTTTACTTGACATTTTATATCTCATAACTTTTGATAAATCTTGATTAGTTTCATTTTTTTTACGTAATTCTTCAATTGTTGGTGGAATTTTTTCATTTAAATCATATAAAAACGATCTTGTATTTGGATTTATTTGAGATTTTTCAGTATTTGGTGATCCTGGTAAAAAAGGTGAATTTAATCCACTTGAAATTGGTGAATTAATTGGAGTTTCTTTTTGTTGATTCAAAATTTGATTTGTTAATTTAAAAATTATTAATGATAATAATAATCTAATTAATAATAAAAATGAAAAAATCCCTATTGTCAATATAATACAACCATATACAGAATATCCATTGAAAATTTTTGATATATTAATCATTTTTAAAAAACAAACTAATGAAGCTAATAATGGTAATCCAATTCTTTTAGTTAATAATAAAAAATCAATTTCTTTCGATTTACTACTTTGATAAATTTCTAAAAAATCTAAACTTAAAACATATAAATATTTTTCATAAATTTGAAAATTTAATTTATTAAATTTTAAAATAAAACAATGTTTTAACCAATCTACTAAAATTTCAGATCCAATTACAATAATCGATGGACCAAATAAAACACCAAAATATTTATTCCAATTATTCCAACTTGTTGGTAAGAAAATTGTTATATTACTCAATTGTAATAAATTTCGTATACCAATTATAAATAACATTAAACTTAATTGAAATCTTTCTGATAAATCAGCCATAGTAATTTGAAATAATCCTTCTCTTTCAAATTTTTTAAATATTGATGATTTTAATTCTGCAAATTGATTTGATAATAATAAGGTAAGTAAAGCATTTGAATATGAATTAGCAGCAACATTTAATGAAATTGTTTGATAAATTAATATATATGAATGAAATGATAAATACACCACTGTGATTAAATAAAATAATATGAAAATGATTGGTGATTTTTGATTTAATAAAATATTAAATATATCTTGTCCAATTGATGAACATAATTTTTCAATAACTTCTAAAACTCCAAACATTACATATAATTTAATATCTGCTTGACCTCTAACATCATGATAAATTCTTGATATATCCCAATGACTAAGAACAATTAATGATAATATTATAATAGAATATAATATGAGTTCCTTTTGAATGATCCTAAGACGATGAAAATCTGATATAGATTGGATAATTACAACTATAATCTTTAATGGTATTAAAGTGAATAATGTTAAAAATGAGTTTAAACATATAAGTAAACCTAATAATATGAATTTTTCTAAAACCAATGGTATTTGAATCATATTTTTAAGTTCTTGTAATGATCTATTAGCTTCAATTTCATCATCTTCTTGTACATTTAGGTTCAATTCCATTAATAATAATTTCCATAATGAATTTCGCAGATTAATATATCTCTTGATCCATTCTAATGTTGTGAATGATTTTTGATTTGGTTCTATTTGGGTAGTAGTATCAAGTTTAACATTATTTTTTGATTTTGATCGTTTTTTACCCATTGATCATGAAAAATTCCTTGATATCAATTCAACACCAATTTTGAACGATGAAGTTGATAATTGAAACCCAACCTTAATGAAATTTTAAGATAAGAAAACAAGATTCAATTGATAGTCTTAATGATAAGAATCCCAACAGATGAAGCTAATAATGCTTATTAGACTCTTATTGTCTTTGAATAATTTTTTGTTGATAATGAATCAATTTTTAAAGTGAGAAAGAGAAACAGATCAAAGAATTAGTTAATATGTTACAATTGAATGAATTTCTACAAATGATTAATAATTATCATGGTAAAGAATTAATAACACCAAAGGAATCATCAGATTTACAAATTTTAATAGTTGAAGTATTAATTGATCAAGATATTGAAATTCAATTATTTAAATATTTATCAAGATTTTTAACAAAACAATTTTATAATGAAATTATTGAAGAAAGAAATATAGAACATAAATGTGGTTATTTTCTTTGTTCAGAAACTCATTTTACTTTATATAATCGAAAACCTTCAATAATTTTACCAATGACTTGGAAAAATAAATATTGTTGTAAAGAGCATTATCAACTGAGTATATTTTATGAAAAACAATTGAATAATGAAATGTTATTATTAAGAAATGATATTTTCATCACAAAGCCATTTCCAAAAAATTTACCATTTTTTTATGAAAATAATATAACTTGTTTAGAAGAAATTTTAAATGAACAAAAATCTACAGGGAAATCATTAGGTGAAATAATTGAAATGATGAGTGGGTTAACAATGAGTGAAAAGGATAATAATACTGATGAATTGATTAAATTGGTTCAAGATTTCGAAATAATTGAAAAGGAGAATGATCCTAATGAAGAAATCGATGGTTATATAACAACAGATAAGAGTTTTGGTGGTTACGTAGTATGAGACAGTCGATTAAAGTTTCAAAAGATATAGAAGTTTATCAATATCGATCAGCTATATAATTCAATTTTTGAGTGATTCTTCTCATATCAAAATTCTCATCATTTAAATCAAACAGTTTGAAACCATGATTTTTGAGTTGAATTCCTAATGAAGGTGATAGGAATTGATTTTTGAAAACTTTGGATTTATTTAAAGATTGGGTTAATTTTTTAAATCTAATCAAATCTGAATTATACTTTCGATTGAATTTTTGCTGATACTTTTCTTGAATATGTGACACATTGTCAAAGTATTTTAACTTTTTATATTCATCAGCAATCCAATCTGATGAAATATTCAAGTAATGACTCCAATTATAATCATCTAAATTCAATTTTTTATTTGGTTGTGATTCAATATCCAAGAATAATTCAAATAATTCTTCACCAAATGTAAATTTTTCATAATGATACTTTGGATACATGATTTGATTATCACCAAACCCAAAAGATTTAATAACTGAATAGGAACCATTTTTTAGTATATGTTCAGCTTCTAATTTAATATTTTCTTTTGATTCCCAAATATTATACATTCTTTTGTATAAATTTTGTTTTTGAATATGTTGATATAATTCTCTTCTACCGACTTTGAGCCTATTTGGCAGCATCATATATGGTAATGGAGCTCCACTAGCAAATGTAAACTTAATATCAGCTTGATAAGGACCTTTATTAAATCGAGTGATTAAATCATCGTAATATAGTTTATTTAATTCATATTGTAGATTCTCAACTAATATAGTATCAATATATTCTTTATCAAAGGTGAAATTTTTTGGAATTTTATTCTTTTGTTGTAATTTTTCAATAAACATTTGAATAATTTCTTTACGTTTATTCTTTTTAGTTGATGAATGCCATTGTTTTCTTGAAAGCTTTAAACTTTTTGATTTACCTCTTAATGAATTGATTTTTTTAACTTCTATAATCTGTTTATTTTGTTTACGTGTTGATTTTCTTAATTGAGAATCTTTCAACTCTTCTTTTTCATCTTTGATCTGTTGACGTATTCGTTGATGATCTTTTTCAATCAATAATTGACTTAATTTAATACCTTTTAATAGATTTTCTGAAATTTTAATAAGATTCGTTGTTTTCTTTTTGAAAACTACCCTAGTTATTGATCTTAGATCATTTTTTAAATCTTTATCTAATTTATTTGATTTTCTAAGTATATCTTTATATAGAATACATATTGATTTTTTATGATTGAAATTATTTTTCAATATATTCATTGGATTTTTTGTTGCTAATTATTACATTCAACAAAATGGTATGTGACTAAAACAAGGTATTAGAATTATACTAACTAATGTATAGCCTCCGAAGAAAAAGGTAGTTGCCTCAAATTATATATTAAAGTTTAAAAATAACAAAATCACATATATTTTATCAATTGAGGAATCAGAATTATCTTTATCAAATATAAAAACAAAATTATTATCAATTATTAATGAATCAGGTGGGATACAAGAAGATATACCAAATGGAGATGAAGATGATATACCGGTACCTAAATCAGAGTTTGATGAAGATAACATTCCAGTACCTAAATCTGAATTTGATGAAGATAACATTCCAGTTGAAGATGATGAAATGAAAATTGAAGATAATCAAGTCATTAAACCTGAAATATCAATTGATGATTTAAGAATAGCAATTGCAAGAGATATTACACAACCTTATAATAATGAATGGGTAGAGATAACATCCGATGATCAATTAAATGAAATTCAATTCAAAGATTATTTGATATTTGCATTTACAATTGATGATAAATTTAATATAATTGAGGCAGCTTATGATGAATAGTTGTATAGATTTAATATTTTTTTCCCACTTAGTTTTCATATCCCACTTGAAAGTACAAGGATTTGAATTTACAGTTGATGTAATATAATAGAGGCTGCTTATAAAGAATAAAAAAAGTATATTAATTTAATATTTTTTCCCACTTAATTTTCGTATCCCACTTGAATGTACTCTTGGTGAAGGATTTGAATTAATTCTTTGTTTTTGTCTTGATTTATTTATTAGTAAATTTGATGTTGGTGAAGTTTGTTGATTTGGTGATGAAGATAATGTTGTACTAATTGTTCTTGTAGTAGTTGTAGTTGTTGTTTTTGTCAAATGCATTGGTTGTTGATTATTATTTGATATTGAACGTAATACTCTCCATTCAGAATCATATTCTTTTTTGGGAGTTGATGTTGAAGTATTTTCTGCTTTTGGTGAACTATGTATTATATCTTGCATTGTATTTTCTTCATCTGAATTATTAATCATTTCATCAACATCAATTTCTTGCTCTTGTTCTTCTTCATTTATATATTTTCTTGGTTGACCAGGATTTTCTATTGGTACAGCAATTTGAATTTTTGAAGCTAAAGCACCACTAATTTTTCTTCTTCTAATTGGAGTATTACATAAGAAAGATGAATCTCCATTTCCATTTCCAAAACTTGAATTTGATTTTGATTGTTGTTGTTGTTGGATTTGTAATTGAGCTTTTTTTCTTATTTCTTTCATTCTTTTTTTAAAATCATCATAATTACATAATGGAAATAAACCACCAATCATTTCACAAGGTCTATTATCTAAACACATTGTAAATCTCCAATCTCTAAAATCATTTTGATGTAAATATAACCAATGTTGTTGAGGACCAACAACCATACCTGGTCTAATCATTCTCATATAAGCAATACATTCATTTGCTGTAAAACCATGAGTATAAATTAAATGAGCACCAATTAAACAACCAGTTCTACCTAAACCTGCTTTACAATGTACAGCGATTTTACCACCTTTTTGAATTATACATTCTGCTGCACCAATAAAATTTGAAACATAATCTAATGTTGGACATGTACCATCATCAAAAATCATATCAATATGTTTAATATTTCTTTTTGTGAATTCTTTTGAATCATATAAATGAGAATTTAATCTAACAACTAATTGAACATTTGAATTTTGAAAAAAATTTAAAACTTTTTTAAATGGTTCATTTATTTGGTTTGGTTTCTTTTGTTGTGGTGATGCAAATGCTATAAAATCTTTACTTATAATATTAAAATCTCCTTGATCAACTCTTTCATATTGTTCATATTCTTCTAAATTAAAATTTGTTAAATCTAATAAATCTCGTTCTTTTGCTCTCCACATTGCATAAACAATATCTTGTATAGTAATTTCATAATCTGAATTAGAATAACCAGCATCTCTAAAACCAGAAAATGGTGGATTACATTGTGAAATTGGTTGTAAAACTTGATGTGGTGACCAACTTTGTACTAATATCATATAACAACATAATAAACATGCGGCATTACTTCTTTGTTTTGAACATGTAGAACTATAAAATATAACGGCTTTACCTTGATTTAAATCTTCATTTAATATTTTATGTAAAACAACAGCAAATCTATATAAATTACCAATATTTAATGGTCCAAAATCTAAATGAAATGAATTATAAGGTAATGCATCTTCAACAGTGAAATAAACTAAATCTTTTGTATCTGTAGGAGTATAATCATAAGCACCTAAATATATTCTTTCTTGAAACAAAATGTTAGTAATTGATCGAATTGTTTGTGTTATGAGTTACATACTTTTAAGAAATTCTATAAGTGGAATTTCACTTTTTGTTTTAACCATTGAATAATTAAGTGAACAACTCAATACTTTATCAATCTAATATTCAATTTTAAATTGATGGAAATAAATTATTTAGAATTGTTTTGATTTCTAAAAATTGATTTTGTCTTTGTTTTGAATTTGCTCAATTAGGTAATCCGTGAACAAAAAATAAAATACCAAACCAAATTGATAACAGTTAGAAACTACTTTCAATATGTCATCAAGTTTATATACTTTCTCATCTACAACGTTATCTAATTTGAAGAAATTTAGATTTCAACTGATAAAATCAGATTCATTACAAGCAAGTATATTTAAAATAAATAAAGAACTGTATGAGATTGAACAAGAAGAAACTGATGAAGATGAAATTGATTCAATTGAATTGTTAGTTGAAGAATTACCTGATAATCAACCAAGATATATAGTATTGAGTTATCCATATAAAACTAATGATAATAGATTAAAAACACCATTGGTATTGATCTATTGGATACCACCAACCACTTCCCAACAATTCAAAATGTTATACGCTGGAGCTGTAGAGATATTCAGAGATAAAGCAAGTGTTAATAAACTAATCAAAATCGAAGATGAAGAAGAATTTGATTCATTGGATGATTTGATTAAAGATTAGCAATTTAACCCGGATAATAGATTATCTTCCTACATATAAACTTAGATAGAAAAATATACAACTGTCGTGTACTTGTCGCATTGCAAAATTAATTTTTCAAACATAAATAAAAATTTTTCAATTGAAATTTTAAATTTTTTTTTTAATCACTACAATCAACTAAAAAAGAAAAAACAGACAAGATGGGTAGATTACATAGTTCAGTATGTACAACAAGTATATAGTTTCAATTATCATTACAATCATTCAAGTTGATTTGATACATCACATTTTAGGGTCTTATTCAAAGTAAATAATTCACCTACGGTTATCGATAAAACCTAGAATTATTACTATAAGCTTTGAGTATTTGATACCATGTGATTATCAAATCAAATAGGAGTTGACATTGAAATGTACTGAACTTCTGTTCGTACTGATGTTTATTTTCTAAAAGAATGAATTTGTTTGATAAAGTCTGTTTCTAGTACTAACAAATTTTTTTCTTAGGGTAAAGGTATTTCCTCATCAGCAATTCCATATTCAAGAAACGCTCCATCATGGTTCAAATTATCACAAGATGACGTTGTTGAACAAGTTATCAAATATGCTAGAAAAGGTTTAACTCCATCACAAATTGGTGTTATTTTAAGAGATGCTCATGGTGTTTCACAAACTAAAGTTGTCACTGGTAACAAAATTTTAAGAATTTTAAAATCAAATGGTTTAGCTCCAGAAATTCCAGAAGATTTATATTATTTAATTAAAAAAGCTGTTTCAGTTAGAAAACATTTAGAAAGAAACAGAAAAGATAAAGATTCAAAATTTAGATTAATTTTAATTGAATCAAGAATTCATAGATTAGCTAGATATTACAGAACTGTTGCTGTTTTACCACCAAATTGGAAATACGAATCAGCTACTGCTTCAGCTTTAGTTGCTTAAGTTTTCCTACTTAGGTGTTTTTGGATGTGGTTTTAATCTGTTTTTGTTTTGTTTAATGATGTATATACATTTATAATTTATAATTTGGGTACGGAAATAATTTTTTTTAATTATATAATAAAAAAGTTTAAAACCATAATAATTGAAACCGAAACTGAAACCGAAATCGAATTGTTTTTCTCTTTTAATAATCGTTTGATTTTATATCAAATCTGGTATGATTCGAATTTGAGAAATTTGTTTCAGATTTTTTGATCGGGTGTAAAATTAGTAAGTAATTACATAAGTTTCCCCTATTTCAATTTCTCCAAATTAACACTACCCACGATTTATTTTCTTTTCTTTTTTCACAGCATAGTTAAAGTTTAACTTTTCACTTTATCAATATATAATCCAGATTAGGGAATCTTTAACTATTCCATCTTTTTATATATATATGAACCAGAAGGATTTTCATTTCAATTTTCCATTCATTTTCAATTTCATTTTTCATGTTTATATTTAATTAACTCACACTCATAAGTTTAGATATTACGTTATGACTACTTCTTCTACTCAAACCTATTCAACCAATAATGATGATAATCATTCATTAAGACACAGATCCACCACAAAACATGATACACAAATAAGATCCAGGTCAACTAGTTTTTCATCTCCCATTTTCTCAGCTGAAGAATTATTAGTTGATAAATTAGATAGTTTTATTTCATCCTTAGAATCAAGATTAAATAATTTTGAAAAATTTTTTAAATTTAAAAATGATAATGAAAATACTGAAAGTAAGAAGGATGATTTAGATGATGAAAATGATGAAGCTATTATTGAAGAAGAATTTGAAATTGATTCTTGTCAACATGAATTATCACATAGAAGATCATCTTCATCAGCTTCATTAGCTTCAATTAAAGAATTTTCAATAAATAACCTAAATCAAATTCATCAAAGATTAAAAATTATACGTAATAAAGTTTTATCAAATTCTTTTACAAATTTAGAAAACCTATATAAAATATTAGATGATCAATATAATTATTTATTTAATTCAACCACCACCATTGAAGATGATAAGAGTAAGAATCTAATAACTGGACCAAATAAAACAGAAATTTTATCAAAGAAGATAATAACAACTATCCAATATTTTGATGAAAAATTATTACAAATTGATGATTTTATTAAAGATAAACAACCACAATCTGTTGATTATGATTATTCACATAATGAATTATTAAACAAATTAAAATTTTATAATTTTAATAAAGCTTTAAAGAATGCCGAATCAAGAAATTTACATTATTATGAATTACCATTAATTTGGAGAGAAAATAAATATATTATAAATGGTTATAGATTTAGTTTAAATCATTCAACAATGTTAAAATCAATTTTTAAATTTAATCATAATGAAACAATGAATATTTGGTCACATTTAATTGGATTAGGAATATTTTTATATATTGCAATTTATCAATTTCCCCAAACAACAACATTTAGTTCTAATTCTAGTTATGATAATTTAATAATTTATATTTTTTTAATTGCAAGTATAAAATGTTTAATTAATTCATCAATTTGGCATACATATTCATGTTTTGCACATTATTCAACAAGACAAAATTTTGCATGTATTGATTATACAGGTATAACAGTTTTAATTACATGTTCAATTATATCAGTTGAGTATTGTGCATTATATAAATTTCCAAAATTATTAGGTTCCTATATAATATTTTCAACTATATGTGGATTAGCAGGATTTGTTTTCAATTGGTCACCATATTTTGATAAACCAGAATGTAGATCAATTAGAATTGCATTTTTTGTTGGATTATCAGGTGGTGGAGCAACAACATTAATTTTTAAATCATATTATGAAGGTTTTTTGAAAAGTTTAATTTTTTTTACACCTTTGGTGTATAAAAGTTTCCTTTGGTATGGGTTAGGAGTTATATTTTATGGTGGTTTAATACCTGAAAGATGGAGATATGATGTAATTATAGAAGAAAATAATATAAAAAATTGTCAACATAATTATGATCCAAGTGATGTCTTATTAAATAAAATGGGATTAGCTGGTGAAGAAGAAATTGAACAAATTGAAGATGAAGTTGAAGAAATTGTGAAACATAAGAACTCAAAATCAGATTTTCAAATTTTAATTGATAAACATTTTAAATTAATGCCAATTGAAAATAAACCATTTAATAGAAATTTTATGAGTTTATGGTGGGTTGATTATTTTATGGCATCTCATAATATATGGCATATTTGTGTTGTATTAGGTATATTAGGTCATTATTTTTGTTTAATTGATATGTTTAAAAATTTAGAAAGATAATAAAATATATATTGAGATTCAAAAAATTTTAAAATATAACATATTATATTTTTAGGATTCTATTTTTTTTCTGATAAAGCAGCAACACCAGGTAATTCTTTACCTTCTAATAATTCTAATGATGCACCACCACCAGTTGAAACATGAGATAATTTATCAACAACACCATATTTCTTTGCAACGGTAGCAGTATCACCACCACCAATAATAACAATATTACCAGCTTCAGCAGATTTAACACAAGCATCTAATAAAGATTTAGTACCATTTGCAAAATTTTCAAATTCAAAAACACCTGGTGGACCATTCCAAACAATTGTTTTTGCTTTTGCAACTGCATCTTCAAAAATTTTTCTTGATTTTGGACCACAATCTAAACCCATCCAATTATCTGGAATACCTTCTTCTTGAGTTGCAGTACCAACTTTTGCATCTTTATCAAATTTATCAGCAGTTATAAAATCAACAGGTAAAATAATTTCAACATTGTTTTTCTTTGCTTTTTCAACCAAGTTTTTAACATTTTTTGAACCAGCTTCATCAAATAATGAATCACCAATTGACATATTATCTAAAACTTTTTTAAAGGTAAAAGCCATACCACCACCAATTATAATCATATTAACTTTATCTAATAAATTATCAATTAATTGAATTTTATCAGAAACTTTTGCACCACCTAATATAGCTAAAAATGGTCTTGTTGGATTTTCTAAAGCTTTTGCAAAATATTCCAATTCTTTTGACATTAAGAAACCAGAAGCTCTTTCAGGAACTTGTAAACCAACCATTGATGAATGAGCTCTATGAGCAGTTCCAAAAGCATCATTGATATAAACATCAGCTAAACTAGTCAATTGTTTTCTAAATGATTCTACATCTTCTTTGGAAGCTTTTGTTTTTGAACCATCTTTTTCCTTTTTGGAACCTTCTTCTTCAATATGGAAACGTAAATTTTCTAATAAGAAAATTTCACCAGTTTTTGATGAATTTATTTTTGTTTCAACTTCTTTACCAACACAATCATTTAAAAATTCAATATGTTTACCATCTAATAATTTTGATAATTCTTTTGCAATTGGTTCTAATGAATATTTTTCATTAACTTCACCATTTGGTCTACCTAAATGAGAAGCTAATATAATACATTTTGGATGTTGTTCTTCAACATATTTAATAGTTGGTAAAGCAGCAACAATTCTTTGATTATTAGTGATTTTTTTACCATCTAAAGGAACATTAAAATCAACTCTAATGAAAACTCTTTTACCTTTAACATCTAAATCTTTAACAGATAATTTATTTGATAATGACATTGTAAATCTTTTAATTGTAAAATTTGAAAAATAAGAAAATTTGTTGAGAGAAAAAGAAGCAATTGATAATTTATATATATATTACTACTAAATTGTATACTGACGCACTGTACTAAAATTAAGGAGCAAAATTATAACTACAACTAAAAAAAAAAAAAATTCCCATAAAATCCAATGATAATTTTCATTTCACACCACTAAAATCTATCTCTTCTGACCAATTGGTTCAGAGTGGTTTGGGTAGTATTGCTCCACTTTGGATCAATTGAGTTCGTCTCATGATTAAATATGTCATATCATTTTTTTCAAATCTTAATTTCCAATTTTACCAGCGGGTTAGATCAATCCATATCATGCAAATATGGTAGCACCCTCGAGAATTTGCGATTTTTTTTTTTTCTTCTGCAGTAGACTAATTTTGTAATCAGGTGGTTGCAAAGTTATTTTTAAACCTTTAGTAAAATCATCAATCAATTGAAATATACCAATGTAAAATTTATGCAATTGAGCCATTGATAAATAAATATTAACACTGTTTGGTTTGTTCCGAATAAAAGTGGTTGTTTTTTATGTAATATAAAAGAGTTGAAGAATCCTTTAAACCGAATTATAACCACTTTTTTATGCATCGGTTACTTTTGTCAATTGAAATAGGTTGAATTGACTTAATCAAAGCTGACTCGTTTTGTAGAGACCAGTGCTTACCTATTAGTCTTAAGAAATATGCACCAGATAGTGAATCATATATGAATGTATTTCGGAGTAAGTTGGCAATTAGTCCGATTTATCATAAATCAAGTACGATAGATTTGATTTTCAATCAAAAGTTTGTCAGGAAAAATCGATCTAGTTATTTAAATTATAATCTGATCAGATTATCAAGGTTTATCATGGAGGGTATTTGATTTTCTCCATGATTCCTTTTATCATAATTTCGCATCAATCTTTGAAAGAGATATGAAAGTTTGATTGGGACTTTATAAACAATTTTAGTTTTATATAATAGTGAGTGTTTGAATTTGTTAACAATACTAGGAGATTGGATTGTGGATGTTTTTATAAAACAATTTAGAGTCCATGATACTAACAAGCTGGATCAAACTTGAATTAATCTATAATTATATATAAAGAATTTCAAAATTTATTCAAAGTAGCTAAATATAACCACTAAGAAAATCTGTTAAAATCGTGATGAATTCAAAATCAGACCTTAAAGAGTAGCATTACATGTAATGATTCCTACTAAACATGGTCATCATCATCATCATCATCTAATGCGATTATATCTACTATTGATAAAGGATTGAATATAGCTTATTATTTAGTTATGTTGTAATTAATTGATACTATCCATATCTTATGACTTAAGACTGGCTAAAAATACAAGATATTAAAGATTTAATTATTCATTGACAAATGGAATGAAATGAGAAAAATGACACGACATAGATAATAGATAATAGTTAATGTTTTTATTATTATTGTTAATTGTTTATTGTTAATAAAATTAAAAAGTCGCGTTTTTTTTTTTTTTGTTTATTTTTGAAATATCCATTTTTTTTAGTTTCAATTTTTAAGCTTTTCTCTTTAATATTTATTTTCATTGATTAATTGATATTATAATATAGTGCCATATTAGTATTAGTATTACTACTACTATTATCCAAGACTTTATCGACTAATCCCCCCACAATAGTTACTATTTAGTTACACTTTTAGTCATTTGTCATATTAGTTTTAAATTGTTATTATTATATCATTCAATTTTATTCAAATTTAAAAGTTAATCATTGAATTTGAATCATGTCAAAAATGACTCCACAAATGATATCATTTCCAACATTCATAAGACAATCAGAACAATCACCACGAAGTTTGGATTCTGCTTTCCCACCTTTCAAAGTTGAACATAGATATAAAGGTGTTTATGAAAGAGCTGGATTTGAAATAAATAAAGGTGGTAATTCTAAATCTAATCATCAAAATCATATTTATAATCAAAATAAGAATAATAATTCAAATTCATTTAATGATTCTACAACTTTTAATAACAATAATTCTAATACTACTGATCAACCATTTAAATCTAAAATTTATCAATCAAATAATAATTCAAATGATACAAATTATACAATTTCAAAATCATCTTTAAATAATCATTCACAAACTCAATTTTCAAATTTAGATCAAAACAAACCAAGATCTTATTCATCATCATCTATATCAAATTCATTAAAATCAAATCATTCATCATCTAGATCTGCATCTGCATCTGCATCGAGTAAAAAACTGTCGGTTAATTCAAACTTTACCGCAAGGTATAATGATAGTAAAAGTAATAGTTCAGTTACAAGTACATTACGAAATACAAATGAGTATAATTATGGTAACATCAATAATACAAATGTCATATCTGATGAAAATAATAACAACATAAATATCAATAATAATGGTTCTTATTTATCAAATAATGCTATAAATTCAACTGATTTTGAAGGTGTTACTAATATTGATGATTTCAAATTAAAAAATATAAAAAATTTGAGACTTGATTTAAATCAAGATAAAGAAAATGATTTAAATGATGAAAGTTTAAATAGTGATATTTCAAATAATTCAAATGAACAGAAACGTTTTGATCCAAGAAGAATGAAAAGATCTCAACAATCACAATCAAATGATAATTTAAACAATACAAATAATCAGTTTCAAAGAAATATAACACCTCAACATCAACAAGGTAAGACTCCTTATCCAATAGATTCCAATTCATATGATCAATTTTCTCCAAATCAATCATCACAGCATCTTACATATATGAAACAAATGCAACAACAACCGTTAATGAATACCCCAATTTCATCACAAATGAATAATCATTATCATCAAAATTTCAATAAAAATTCACCTGGATATCCACCTAGACTGCAAAATAGACCACAACCAAATATTAAACAAATTTCTGGTCAATATTCACAACTTCGAAATGATAAATTATCATCTGCTTTAGATGAATTTAAAGATGATTTTGAAAAACATAAACTTGAACATACAATTGCTTCACCTCCAACTCCATCAACACCACCAGATTTACCAAATATGTCACCTTCTCAATTAGGATTATCTAAATTTGAACCAATAAATAATGATCCAAGATTTTCATATGGACAAGAAGATTTTAAAATTGAAAATAATGTATCACAACAATTTGAACAATTTACAAATCAACAAATTTCTAAAGATAAAAATTTAAATTCAGATTATCAACAATTTTTAGATATTCAACAAAATAATGGTGAGAAACTTAATAGAACTAGTCAAGTATCAATGGTTAGTTCAGTTTTATCAAAAGATTCATCATATAATGAAGAAGATGAATTAATTGAAAAAGAATTAGAAAAACAATTAGAATCTATAAAATTATCAGGTGGTAATTATGACATTAAAAATAATTCATCATCTACATTATCAAACTCAATTAAATCTATAAGGAATGTAAAGAAAAATGATTTAATTGAATCGGATCTTCCAATTCCTCAATTTACAATTCAAGATATGGATGATCAACAAAATGTAAGATCAAGTTCAGGTTCAAATAATACAAAGGATATGAATTTTGATGAAATGTCAATAGGTTCAATTGAATCAATTAAACCATTATCAGTATCTCAGTCAAATATTTCTCCTACAAGAAGGTCAATAATAGAAGAAGAATTAGTTAATGAAAATGTACCTCAAAAGGATATGGAAGAAGAAGAAGAAGAAGAGGAAGGATTCAAACCATTATCTCCTAAAACACATTCAATTGAACAAGAATTGGAAAATATGAATTTTCAAATTAATGAAACAACAGATTCACCATCAGTTTTTTTAAAAGAAAATCAATCAAATTTTCATTCAAATAATGATATTTCTCCATCTGGTACTGGTCCATGTAGATCATGTTATAATTCAATTGATTCATTTGCAAAAGGTTCTCAAAAGGCAATTTTTTCAAAAACAGGTGAATTATCAGGTCAATGGCATAGAAAATGTTTTAAATGTTCATATAAAAAATGTAATTTAACATTTAATAAAAATGTTCAAGTTTATGCATTTAATGATCAACCATTATGTTTTGAACATTATCATATTTTAAATGATTCAATTTGTCAACAATGTAATATTGGTATTGAAGGTTCATGTATTGAGAATGATCATAAACAAAAATGGCATCTTAAATGTTTAAATTGTCAACAATGTAAAAATCAAATTTTAGAAGATTATTATTTAATTAATGATTTAATATATTGTGAATTTGATGCAAAATATATTATTAATGGTGGTGAATATAGTGATAATAAAGGAAATTTAAAAAGTGGTGGATTAACAATTAATGATAAAATTGAAAAAAGAAGAACAAGAATATATAACAATATATAAGGTTTTCCATAATAGATTTAAAATAAAATAAAAATTAAAAATTGATTCATTTGTCTATTCTACTATATTTTTTATATCTTGATAATTACTATTTCAATCATTATCTAATTCATAATTTTCAATCTTATTTTGACTATTATTATTCATACCTAATTCTAAATCATTCTCTAAATGATCATCAACATGATCAAAATCGTCATTTTGAATGCATTTGATTTAATTTTTGTAGCATTATGATATATAGGGTTTCTATAATAGATTAAAATCGAATCAAAATTGACTCATTTGTCTATTCTATTCTATTCTTTATTTTTAAATTTGATCTTTACTTTCAGTTCCTTCATTATCTAATTCATCATTATCATCTCATTCTGACTGGTGTAACTACTACCCAATTCCAATCATCTTCAAAATTTCGAAATACTAAATGATCATCAAGAAGATTAAAATCATCATTATTTGAATGCATTTGATTAAATCTTTGTAGCATTATAACAAGTAAGGTTTCTATAATAGATTAAAATCGAATTAGAATTGAGTCATTTGTCTAATCTATTCAGTCATTTGTCTAATCTATTCTATATTTTTATATCTTGATCTTTATTATCATTTTCATCATTATCTAAATCATAATTATCAATCTCATTTTGACTATTATTATTACTACCCAATTCTAAATCATTTTCAAAATTTCCAAATACTAAATGATCATCCACAAGATTAATTTCATTATTATTTGAATGTGATATAAAAGGTCCCTATAATAGATTAATATCAAATTAAAATCGAGTCATTTGTCTATTCTATTCTACTCTATATTTTTATATCTTGATCTTTGCTATCATTTCCTTCATTATCTAATTCATCATTATCAAATTCATAATTTAATTCAAATTCATTTTGACTGGTATAACTATTTTGACTATTATTATTACTACCTAATTCCAAATCATCTTCAAAATTTCCAAATACTAAATGATCATCAACAAGATCAATTTCATTATTTGATTGATGCATTTGATTTAATTTTTGTTGCATTTTAATATATATTATATAAGTTGTTAAAAATGCTGCACCACCAGTTATCAAAATACTTATAAAATTTATAAATTTTGTAGTTGAATTCAGTTTTTCATCACCAATTTCTTTTAATTTTGATCCAACAAATAAATGAATTAATAATTTTGGTGAAGTTATTAAACTTGCTAAAAAAAAAGTTGTAATTGATAAATCAGGTATAGCAGCTAAAGCACCATTTGATAATGAATAAGGTAAAGGACATAATCTAATTAAAATTAATAAAATTAATGAATTATCTTCATTTTTTAAAATTTCACTAAATGCTTTAAAATTTTCATTAATTAAAATTAATTTATTTGCTTTTTCAATTAATAAATATCTAAAAATTAAAAATGAACAAAATGATCCTAAAATTGATGAACTTGCTAAGATTGGCCAACCTTGTGGGAATCCATAAATCATTCCTGTAAGAAATGATAATGCTGAAAATCCAATTAATGGTGGGAAACTAACTAAAAAAATTAAACTAAATATAATTAAATTTCCATATTTAATTTGATTCCATGAATTTGATAAATAAATTAAAAATTTTATTATATATGAATGAAATATTAAAAAAAGTATACCAATAATAAATAGTAAAATAATTCCAATTATAAATATTATTTTTTTAAATTTGGAAAGATTGTTAAACCAAACTTTAAAATATTCATTATATTGATAATTGAATTCATTAATTTTGGTTATCAAAATTTGTTTAAATGTTTGGGGTGATCCTTGATAAGTATGATGATGATGATGATGATGATGATGATGATAATTTGAATTCAGTTGTTGTTGTTCTTGTTGTGACATAAATAGATGAATAATAATTAGTGTTAGTACGGAATCAATAAAAAAAAAAATAACCAAAATTTGCATTATCAACAAAATAATATATAAGAATTAATCAATAGTGAATCACTATTCAACATAAAGTATACATAATGTTCTAAAACCGATTTGTAACTAAGACGAGAGGATTTTGTTCTTAACATATAAATTGCTCAATTTGATATAGACAAGCAATTGAAAGTTTAATTATTTGCCCCCTCCGTTATACTGTACGATATCGTAACAATACTTGACTATGTTCTGCAGTGAAGCATAGAATTAATTTGTGAGTATATATACATAGAAGCATCATATCAAGCAAGTGATGATCCAAAACTTTAAAGTGAAAACTTAGTTCAATTGAGTGGATGCTAATTCTTATTAATTTTCGTTTTGGATCAATTAATAACGATTGCAGTTTCTTACTACATGCAAATCAACCTAAATTGACGAGATTTAATTACAAGAGAATCAAATTATGGAATGAAATTTTGTTTTAGATTCCTCACTTTAATAGAAGATTGACAAATGACAATTAACTTGCTCAAACATCTTCATTTGTATTATTGTTTATTTATGTTGATGCTGAGATAGATTTTTATTGATTTTAATTTATAAATGGATCACTCTAAACAATATTGACAAGATAAGTTCTCGTCCATTTAAATTAATATTATTGCCAGAAAATCACAATCAACAATAGAGCAAACTAGATAAGATGGATTTTTGAGATAAAGCTAATCATTATCAAGAGCAAATTTTTTGATCACAATTTGAAAGAACTTAATTTTGTTATCATTTGGAATTACACTATAAATTCATTGTCAAAATTCATAAAAATAAGTGTTATTGGATTAACACTCATCAATAGAATTGCCGAATGAAGAGACGAATTTGATCATAAATTTACTAATTTACAATTTTGATGCAATATTGCTTATAAAACACCTTTACTTTGATCTTGAAATGTGAAACTAAAGAAGATATTAAATAGAATAAAAGGTCATTTATTGATTCAATTATAAATAATCAAGATCATTATATTGTCTTATCACCAATTCAAAACCTATAATTTACTTTTTTATTCATAATTTTGAATTTGAATAATGAAATAAAATACAAAGACTGATATTACTTGATAAAATTAATGGTTACTTCAAAACAGAAAATAGATTAACTTTGATCCCGTTTTTTACCTTTCCTGATTCACAAATAGATAAAGATGAAATCAAAATACAAATCATGGCAAAAATGAATCGAAGAGATCGGCCAAAGAAATTTAACGAATTTGTCCTATATTGAACCTACTGCTGTTGATCACCAATGGAGTAGAATTGCAAATAATGGTGATATAATCTCATTAAAGATTAATGTCGGAGTATTTATGAAAGTGTGAAAGAGTTTTAACTATTAATTATAAGATTGATTCGAGTAGTATTTGAAGATTTTCAGTATATACGAACTTTATCAAGAATTTTATTAAATATTGTACCTTTAAAAATTGATGAATTTAATAATCTATGTATTGGTTTAAGTTTTAAAAATTGTTGTGAATTTATTGTATTGGTTTAAATTTTAAAAATTGTGTGAATTTATTGGTCTAACTTTTAAAAATTGTTGTGAATTTATTGTATTGGTTTAACTTTTAAAGATTGTCGTGAATTTATTTTAAATAATTATGAAATTTTATTAGATATTTGGAAATTAGCTGAATCAGTTATATTGATTATACTGATGATGGTGATAATGTTTTAATAAATTTCAATTCAATTGGATTACCGACTTTTAATGATTTAGATGAAAAATTATATAATGATTATTATCTTTTAATTGAATCAAAAATTAATCTATTAAGAATTTCATTAAGTATTGTACCTTTAAAAATTGATGAATTTAATAATTTTATGTATTGGGTTAAATTTTAAAAATTGTTGTGAATTTATTGTATTGGTTTAAATTTTAAAAATTGTTGTGAATTTATTTTAAATAATTATGCAATTTTATTAGATATTTGGAAATTAGCTGAATTAGTTATATTGATTATACTGATGATGGTGATAATGTTTTAATAAATTTCAATTCAATTGGATTACCAACTTTTAATGATTTAGATGAAAAATTTTATAATGATTATTATCTTGTTATTGAATCAAAAATTAATCCATTAAGAATTTCGTTACATATTGTACCTTTAAAAATTGATGAATTTAATAATTTGTGTATTGGTTTAAATTTTAAAAATTGTCTTGAATTTATTTTAAATAATTATGAAATTTTATTAGTTGAAGACAAAGTGAAATAAAACATTCAAAAAATAATCAAATTGATTTAAAATGGATTGAATTTATAATTTTAAAGCTTGAAATTGAATGTGATAATTTAATTGATCAATTATCAATTAAAAATTCAAATAAAAATGAGAATAATAAAAATTTTAATGAAGAAATTTCGATTGAAATTGGTTTAAAATATAAATTATGTTAAAATTCAATTGAATTAATTCAAAAAGCAAATAAACAAAATATTATTATTGATCAAATTATAAAATCAAATTTTAAGTTCAATTTATTACCAAAGTGGAATCAAGTTATTGATTTAATTACAAACTTTGATGAATTTAAACCAAAACTGAAAGTTAGTTTCACATAATGATCATCTGATCAACAACAATCAAGATCAATTACAATCCAAAAAGGACAATAATAACAACAATTCCAATGGTAAAGATTACTGCTTGAATTATTTTTATTTAGTTTATATTGTATTTAAAAAAGTAAAAAAACAAAAAAAAAATTAAAAAAAAAAACAAAAAAAAAAAGAAATTTAAGGGGAGTTACGAAGTTTTATGTGGTTGAAAATCTTTAAAAATTATAATATCTGGTGGTACTGCTTTTATAATTAATATATTGTTTTATTGTTTTATTGTTTTATCTCTAACCTCTTCAGATCTAATTTCTACTTTATCAGATCTGAGTTTGAAATTGGATCTCGGTTTTTAATTTAAGGGGTTGAGTTTTTGGGTTTTTTTTTTCCGTGTATATTAAGATTAAATCTATGTTTTAACTACAAATTTTCTATCATCCATTATTTAGATAAACGTTCGTTCTAAAGTGTGATTTCAAATTCTGAAGCTGTATTCAATGACTTCAAATAAATTTTATTAAAGTCTGTTTTTGAATTACCAAAATTTGTTGAATTATAGACTACAATTTGTTTATTTGAAGTATAACAAAAAAAAATGCCATGACTTCAGAGTATTACAAAACTCATCTTTTACAAAAATTGGGAATAGCGAGTTGAAGATATCAGTAAAGATACATACAAAATATGCTTTTAAATAGTAATAAAAATGATTTAATTAATTTTTGTCTTTAAAAATTCATCAGGGCTAATCAAGTTTATTTATCATTAAGATCAATTTATTCGATTCTACAATATATTATTGAATTAAATTGCTTACTCATGTTTATTTGTATAGAGTCGTTGCAAATATTAATATTACTGTAGTTGGATTTAAAATATAAATCAAATACCAAAGCTACTCTTGAAATTAATGATTTGAATACTTGTAATATTCATGATTCAAAGAGAAGATAAGCTGCAAAGATATTAGCTTTTTTCACTAAAGAATTAAGAAATGGAAGTTTAAGATTCATTTCAGAATATTAAAAGAAATCAAGGTAGTTTCACAAATGATTGGTTTACAAGAAAAAAGTAATAAATACTATAAATTACTAAATACCTGAAATTTCAATGTCTTTATTTTTTGCTTTTGATTCAGTTTACATAATTAATTTTAAATGAATCTAAAACACTTTGCAATCAAGGGTCATACTATCATGAAACTTAGATTCAATGATAGTCGTCATCATGTCGATAATCATTATACATTTCATCCCAATGATGATCCACGATTTGTCCTTTTCGATATGGTTTATTTAAGGAAGTATCATTTACCAACCAATCATCATCTTCTTCCCAATTATTTGGTTTGACTTGACCTCCACTAATCAATCTAGCAGCGGTTAAAGGATCATTTATTTCATCTAAATCCCCATCTTTGATGTGAGCCAATGGATCTGGTAATTTATTTCTAATTTGTTGAGGTGGTTCCTCACTTGCAGTTTGAGTATTTCCTGTATGTTGATTTGAAATTGGTTCTCCATTCCAATTATAACTTGATCCTAATGGTATTTGAGAATTATGCATTGGTCTATGATAATCTATGTTTGAATTTGGTGGATTTGAAGTTTCATGTGATTGTTGATGATTATTTTTTAAATTCTGATTTATTGAATCAATTCCATCTTCAAATCTAATATCATTCTTTGTTTGAGAATTCACTAGTTTATCACCTTCAAGTTCAACTTTTCTATCACCTATGGAATTCATTAATTTTAAGAAATTTGAATTTGCAAATTTTTCATTCATATTTTGATCCATAGTATTAATTGATTTCATTGAATTTTCAACTTTTCTAGCAGATTCTGCAAATTGATCTTTATCAACATCAATTTCTTTATTTTCATTTTGTAATTGTTCATTGATTCCAATCTCTTTTTCAATTAAATCAAATTCATTATCAAATTGGATTTTTTGATCTTGTTGTTGATCTAATTTATGAAGTTGTTGATGTTCAGTTTGCTGGTTAAACATTGCTGCACCATTATTTTGATACATGGAACTTCTATACTGAAGATTCCCAGGAGAATAATTTGGAGTAAATTGTTGATTGTATTGTTGTTGTTGTTGATGTGGATTTAATGATTGTAAATGTTGATTTTGAGGTTGATTTTCTATAAATTGTTGATGCCAATCATTTCTTGCACTTGAATGATTCTGTTGATGTTGTTGATCAATTGATAGACTTGAAAAATCATTAATCCAACCAGTTTTACCATTTTTATTTAAAGATTGTGGTTGATTAAAATGAGCTTGTGGGGTTTGTTGATGAATAAATTGATGATGAGTATTATTGACATTGTTTAAGTTATTGAATTGATTGAATTCATTATTTATTTGATGATCAATAATATTATTATTTTTAGTACGAAAATTCAAATCATTTTTATTTCGATGTTGATTTTGATTAAGATTTTGATTATTATATAATTTATTTTGATTAGTAAAATTATTCAAATTCTTAACAGCATTGGATGGTCCACAACTTGCTGAATCCATCTTGGTAAAAATAAATTTGTATTTGTATTGGAAGTTTTAGATTTGATTTTAAATGAAAATTAAAATTATATGATTTCTGAATGATTGAAGGCGATTACCATTTTGCGCTTTTTTGCGTTTAAATCTTCGGGTTCTTTTTCGTGTTATAGAATTTCTATGAGAATTATTTTATTTCCGAAAAACTACTATCGAATTAGTGGGGAATAATAATTAGTGTCCACTGGATATAAAATTGTGTATTGCTCAAGATTGCACGACGTTGAACATTATGTAAGAATTTACTGCTACCAAATGCGAGAATTTTGTTTGGAAGATGATATTCTAACCTGGATTAGAATTGATAAAGATAAATTATTATCTTTCGTTTATCTAATGCAACATTATCTATTCTGGGCAAATGATTAGTTGTGCGATTGTAACAAGTAACATTATTGATGTTGTTGTGATTATTAAAGCTTAACTTAACCCTAGTTGACCTAAATATATTATAAATAAAAGTGTATTCCCTTGGGATTGATTCACTCTTGAGACATAAACTTAACTGGTTATGTTTCATTCTAAAGAAATTTATGATTACTCTGTTGATTTAGAATTTTAGGAAAAGAGCAGTATAAATCTATAGTGTAATCTGTTTTAAACAGATCTGCATTTGAAATATAATTCAAAGAGTTCTAGTGAGAAATTGTTTGAAGACAAATCTAAATGAGAGGAGCTACAAGAATTCATTTTTAAGTTTCATTTTATTTTGGATTTCTACACAAACTATTAATATGAGTTGTTTGACTCATTCTACAATAGAATAACATGATATGTTTAGTTCAGTCAATAAAGTTTAGTTATCACTTACAGCTGTCACAATTCGGATCTTATCATAGATCTAAGAGTTTTGAATTATTTAAACAAGTTAATAATACTTAATGCTATAC
Organism: Insectozyma morakotiae; assembly: GCA_030564645.1. NCBI lineage: Eukaryota > Fungi > Ascomycota > Pichiomycetes > Serinales > Debaryomycetaceae > Insectozyma > Insectozyma morakotiae. Next base: position 163,366 of record JAKTYD010000014.1, read on the forward strand.
TTGGAGCCGCTAAACTAAACAAGAAGTGAGGCGCACTGACAAATTTTGAATGCGGCTGATTAAAAACAAACTTTAGCTTTATTTTTTTTTTTTTTTTTTTTTTTTTCTCGTGTTCCTTTGATCTAAATTTATAAACAACCCCTTTAAGTAATTTTTATATTTTTAACTTGTTACTCTATTTCTTTCATTCAACTTATCACCACATTCATTTTATATCTTAAACCAACTTTTTATTCACTCATTTTACTACTTATCTACCTTAAATTCTTTGTCAAATACTCAATTTCATTAATTTTCAAATATATTTAATATAGTCAAATACCATTGAAATGTTTGATTTAGTTTCATTATTAGAATTCGAAGAATCATTATCTCAACTGAATGATGATAATTCAAGTTCAGACTTATTATTGAATAATCTAGATATCAAAATTGATTATTTTAAATCAAATAAGATAAACAATGATACTAATAATAATGAAGACTTGGATTATAGTTTTGAGGAAAGTTTGATTGATAAATTTATAAAAAATTATAATGTTAAAGATGATGAATTTTCTAGTTGTAATAATTGTGGTTCAAATTTATGTTCAACTAACAAACAATCCAGTACCGATGCTATTGACATTAACCAAAATACTACTAAAGACTCTAGTGACATTGAAACAGGATACTCCATTAATTCATGTTGTAAAGAATTTATCGAACTTAATGAGAATTTCGTATTAAACAATTTGGAAAAATCATATTGGAAATGGTTTATAAATAATACTGTGATTGCTTTGAATACTTTACCTTGTTATACCGAGTTTATCATGTTGAAGCAGAATGGAATGCCTAATGCAATTCGTTCCTTAATATGGTCAAAATTAATTCTACTCAATTTTGACTTCAATACAATTGACGACACTTTTAATGATAATGATAATGAAAAAGATGATGATGAAGAAGATGATGCAAATAAAAACGGTTTCAATTATATTGAAAACCTTCAAATTCCAAAAAGTTATTCACTAATATATCTGAATTTTCAACATTCATATAATTTAGAAATTTCAAATCAAATTACAAAAGATTTAACCAGAACGTTCCCTACTATAGAATTTTTCAAACAAGAATCAACGGTAAATGATTTATCAACGATTTTAAATGTTTATGCAAATTATGACCAAAACTTGGGATATTGTCAAGGTTTATTATTTTTAGTTGGTGTTTTATATTATCATTTCAAAAGAAATTGTCAATTAACTTTTTATTCATTATGTTCAATTATGGAAACTGAGGAAGAATTGCATCAAATTTTTCAACCAGATTCAATGTCAAAAACTTTAAATTCATGGTTTCAACAATTTTTGTTCATATTAAAAGAAACTGATTTAGTATTATTTAATCATTTAATTAAATTTGAGAATTTAACTGTATTCTTATATCAATGGTGGTTATCATTTTTATCATCTTATACTCCAGATTTGTTAATTATTAATAAAATTTTTGATTTTTGTTTAATTCAAGGTTGGAAAATTGGTTTATTCAAGATATCTTTAGGTTTATTAATTATAAATAAACCAATAATACTAAGTTTAAATAATAAATTTGATGAAGAAGTTTTATATCAACATTTATTAAATGAAACTAAATGGGGTAATGTTTTAAATAAACTTGATTGGTTTTTTGGAGAATTATTATTTTCATGGGATGATAATTTATTTTTAATAGATAATTATTTGATTAATAATAAATTAAAATTTGATAATTTTATAATTGAATTTCAATTAGCTAAAAATTCAAATAATGCTTTTGTTCCTAGTGATGGAGACAGTGATAAGAAAACATTTATAACTACAACTATGCAACATATAAAAAATAATATAAAATTGAAAAATTCATCAACAACATCGTTATTTTCAACTGATAGTAGTGGATCTAAGATTAATAAAGAATTGGAAGATTTTAAACAATGTTCAACAACTTCAATATTTTCAACTTCTAATAGTTATTATAATTCAAGACATAATAGTCATAGTTCAGAAATTGAATCAATTTGGAGTAATAATAGTGATTGTCAAACTTCAAAGACAACAAAGCAGCAACAATCACAACCACAAATCAAATCATTGCAACAACAAAATTTGAATTTATTTATTGAAAATGAATCATTGAAAATTTTATTGAATAAAACTGTTAATTTGCTTAATGATTTTAAGATTAATGAAAAAGACCAAACCAAATTGATTCAAGATATCACCCAATTGAAAAAGGATATAACTGATTTTATATAGAAAATTGATATATATATGAATATGGTAGCACTATGAAAACCGGGTAAAATAATAATACACGACTAGCATAATTTATTCTCATTCTCAACGAAAATTTATTTAGTAACAGAGTTTGTTTCAATATTAAAAATTAAATCAATCAATACAACCAAACAAATTTATTTGATCAAATAAAGGAATTGAATCATCGAAGCTATTTTATACACGAAAGAACAAATTTATTGTAATTGACTACTGATTAGATCATTTACAAACAAAAAGATTATTACGCCACTCCCATTTTTGAAATAATAATCTTTACATTCAAAAAATAACATCACATTTTGATTCAAGATTCAGTTGTGAATTAAGCTTGATTATTGTATAGTGTCTTTAATACCCGAAGTTAGCCCAAAGGGCCATCAAATTCAAAATCAAAGTCAACAAAAAGAACATCAAAAGAAAAAGAAAGAATCGGATTTAGAAGTTTATCAAATTGACAATCCTGAATTAACTAAAATTTATATAAATCAAATATCCATATTATTAACAACTTTATCCTTGGAAAATCTCGAATCAAATCATAAACAACTTAGATTCATTTTAAAAAAACAAGTTTCAAATCCAATCATTTTAAATAATTATTTTGAAAAATTAATCAATTTAATTAAAGTTTCAAATTTTCAATCAATAAATTTAGATTTACCAATTGAATTATTATTTAAAGAAGAATTAAACCTTTTATCAAAAGATTTAAATTATTTAGAATTATTTTTAAGTCATTTAAATAAATTATTTGAATTTAACAACAACAATAATTCAATAGATATTTTAAAATTTATTGAAAAATTTAATTGTAATTTAATATTATCATTTATTTTATTAGTTAATTTCAATCATTATTCTCCAAAAGAATCAATTCAATTATTTATAAAGAAAAATTCATTTAATTTATTAAATCAATTAAAAAATAATAATTTTCCTTCAAATTACAATTGGAATATATTATTAGATTATATTTTAAATACTCCATTTTTCCCATTTCTTCATAAATTATTAACTTTAAGTTCATTAAAAGCTTTTAAAACATCAATTGAACCAATAAATAAATTTTATTTTCATATTTTAAAAATGTCATTTAAAGAATTATTAATTGAAATTGGTCCAGAAAATTTATTACAAGAAAAATTATTACCAAGTTTATTACAAATTAAACCTGATGAAATTGATCAAAGTATTGCTTTAATATTAGCAGAGATTTTAATACCCGGTTCTCAAAATTTATCAGAAGGTTTAACTGTATCAGATAGTTTACCAGAATCAAATGCAAAAGGTGCTCAATTACAAGTTTGTCTTAAATCAATTGAAGAATCAGAAAAATTTAATTTAAATTGGTATGAGATTTTTAATCATGTTTATCAAAATTTATTTGAATCTTCAAAAAGAAATATACAACCAAGTCCATCTAGTATAACTCAATTTTTATCATCATTAGATTATAAACAAGAACCAATAGATATTTTTTTAAATTATGAATGGTGGTTTAATAAAACTTTATTATATATTTTGCATACTTTGAATTCTGCTCAAGGAGCTCATGATATAAATGATCTGAAAAATTTAGCATATTGTTTTGAAGAAGATAAAATTAATTCAATACCACAGCAACCTAGAAATATTTTAAAATTTATAAATATTGGTAAATTAGAATTACAAGTGATTAGTAAGATTCAACAACAACAACAACAAAACAATCCTTTAAGTGAACAGGAAAGAAAATTAAATTCATTTTTAAATCAATTATTTGAACATGATTATAGAGTTTTTCCTGAATATATTTTAGCAGCTGCATTATCATTGGTTGAAAAAACTCAATTTATAAATGATTTAATCGATACTTTATTTTATTTGTTATTGGATAGTGACAGTCCATCATTATTTAAAATTAAAAAATATTTATTGGAATCCGGTTTAGCGTCAAATAAATGTTGTAATTATTATATTTCAAGACGTACAATTGATTCAGCAGATAAAATTTTAACTTTGGCTACAAATATTGGTATAACATCCGAACTTTTTGATCATTTATGGAATGTTGATATAAAATTAACAATTAAATTACTTATTGAATCAAGTTTTTATGGTTATGATTATAAACTGATTTTAGAATTAAAATTAAAAGATTCAAAATTGAAAAATTCAATTTATAAATCTTTATTAGAATCATTAAATAAACGTGCACAAGGTGATTATGAAAAAAGTCAACAACAACATCAACAACAAATACTTATTAAAATTTTAAAAGTTCCAACTGTTTATTATTTCCTTGAAAAATTAAAAAGTAATAATGGTATAATTGATGCTGAACAATTGAAAAATTTACAACTTTTATTATTAACTACATATCCAAGACTTATAAATTTTGGTAATGGTCATGATAATGCTATACTTGAAAATGAAAAATTATCATCATATTTTCCTCCAAGTGTTGAATCAGAAATGAAAGCTTATTATTCAAAAATGTATAATAAAGAAGTTGAAATTAAAGAAATTGTTGATATGTTAATTAAAATGAAATCAAGTGATGAACCACATCAACAAGATGTTTTTGCTTGTATGATTCATTCATTATTGGATGAATATAAATTTTTTTCAGAATATCCATTATCTGCTTTAGCATCTACTTCATTATTATTTGGAGCATTATTAGAAAAAGATTTAATTCAAGGAACTACTTTAACTGTTGCATTAAATTTCATTTGGGAATCATGTAATCAACCTCAAGATTCACATTTATTTAAATTTGCAGTACAATCATTATATAATTTCAAATCTAGATTACATGAATATCCTATTTATTGTAAACATTTATTAGAATGTCGTTCATTATCAGCTCATGCAAAAATGTATCAGATTGTTAAAGATGCTGCTAATGGAATTCCTTGTGCTCAAACAACAAATTTACTACCAAGTCAAACACAAAGTTCATCATCACCTGAAATTGGACCAAAATATCAATCAATCAATTATATTGATAAAACTTTTGGTCATGCTCTTCAAGAAGAACCAAGTGAAGCAGTTAAAGATAAATTATTATTTTATGTAAATAATATGACAAAAGATAATCTTCGATTACTGGAAATTAATGAATTTTTGGTTGAAAAAAATTTTGCATGGTTTTCAGAATATTTGGTAACTGAAAGAGCTAAAGTTGAACCAAATAATCATGAATTATATTCATCATTAATTATTTCATTAGATAATCCAATACTTATGGAATATATTTTAAATGTTTCATTAAAAGAAGTTAATAATTTAATAAAAATTAATAAAGATATTAGAAATGAAAAGAATCAATTGAAAAATTTAGGTGCTTGGTTAGGTAGAATTACAATAGCTAATGATACACCTTTAAGAAGAGATTTTATTGCATTAAAATTTTTATTAGTTGAAGCATTTGATTTTAAATCATTACCATTAATAATTCCATTTGTTTGTAAAATTTTAGATCAAGCTCAATATTCAAAAATTTTTAAATTACCAAATCCTTGGGTTTTAGGTGTTATTAAAGTTTTAGCTGAATTGTATGAATTTGCTGATTTAAAATTACAATTGAAATTTGAAATTGAAGTATTATTAAATTCATTTAATATTAAAATTGAAGATGTAGAACAAAGTACTTTGATTAGAACACATAATCCTGATCCAACAGCTTTAGCTATAATGTTTGGATTAAATTCAAATACTTTAAGTCTGACAAATGATTTATCTAAGTTTTCCTTGGAATCAACACAAAATCTCGATCATCCTCAAAATTCAATAAACCATGTATTAGATAATAATAATCAATATATTTTACCACCTCAAGCTCAAACTCAAGCTAATCCACAACTTCAATCACAAGCTCAAGCTCATTCTCAACCACAAGCACTGTTACAGCAACAAGTAAGACCACAAAATGAACTGGCTTTAGATACTAGTTTCAGTACTTTAATTGGTAATTCAATTTTCACTCACCATGCAAATTTAAGAAGAGCATTCCAAGCTTCATTATCACGTGCTGTTAGAGAATGTGCTGTTCCAATATTAAGTAGAGTTTCGGAAGCAGTGATAACTACAACTGAAAAATTGATTGTAAAAGATTTTGCAACTGAAAGAGATGTATCAAAATTGAGAAGAAGTTATCAAAAACTTGCTAAACAATTATCTAGAAGTATGGTTTTATGTAGTGGTCGAAAATTATTAGCTGAAACTATTGAAGCTACCATGCTACAATTATTGGGTAATAATCCAAATGAATTTCCTTTAACTGAATTAAACAGTGCTATTCAAGCAAATGTTGGTTTATGTGTTGAAATTGTTGACAAAATTGCATCTGATAATATAATTGATTTAATTGAAAATCAAATGCAACCACATCTCCTTACTAGAGAACAAAAGAATTTAAATGAACCATTTATTGATGATGGTGTTTCTGAATTTTCTTTGGGTTTGCCAGAACCATTAGGATTGGCTTCACGAGGTTTAACTGATCAACAATTGAAAATTTATGAAAATTTTGGTGAATCTAAATTTGAACAATCACTAGCATTTGGTCTTCAAGATCCTACAACAATTCATCAAACTCAAACTCAAAACCAGCCATCAGTACAGCAACAAGCTCAACTACCAGTTCAACAACAACAACAACAGCAACCATTCCTCGAACAAGTTCAACGCCAAATTCCAAGTTTACCACCTCAACAATTGTCTACTACAGGATTTTTACAAGAAGATGCTATAACTTTTGAACAATTGTTTACTATTATTACTCAAAATTGTGATAAAGCTATTCTGTTATTGTCAGATGTTAAAGAAACTAAATTATCAGAATTATCACAGAATCATCCAATAATGGTTGCTTTAACTCAAGCATTGGCCATTGCTCAAACTAATGCAATAAAATATCCTGATTTATTATTGAAAGCAGCTCAATATACTGTTAATTGTTTATTTACACAAACCCATAATAATCCTATGAGTAATGAAATTTATGTTGTATTATTAGATAAACTTTGTGAATATTCCCCTTCAACTTCAAAAGATGTTATATGGTGGTTGGTTCATTCATCAGATCAAAGAAAATTCAATTTACCTGTAATGTTATCATTATTAAATATTCAATTAATTCAACCTATAAAATTAGATCAATCCATTAGTAAATTGATCAATGAATCACATAATCCATTAGTTATTAAATTTGCAGCTGATTTATTATCCAACATATTTACAAATGATAATTTCGCTTCAATTTCATTAAGATCGGATTTTAGTAATATTTTAGAATCTTTAGGTAATTATCAAAAATTAGATTTTGGTGATAATGTTGATCATTTAGTGGCTAAAAAATTGGTGGATGAATTATTTGAAACTTTGAATAATTTAGCACCAGCTTCAAATCAATTATTTGCTCAATTAGGTTATATTTATGCTGAATGGATCAAGATTGTAAATCATGGTTTGGAATCAATTGAATTACAAAATTCATATGTAAGAGGTTTAGTTGAAGCAGGAATATTAAATGATGCAGAATATTTTAAAAAGTTTTTCAAAGCAGCTATTGAAATTTCAATTGAATTTTTCCAAACTGAACATGATATAAGGGTTAGAACCCAACATGAAACATACCTTTCCATTGATGCATTAGCTGTATTAATTGTAAGAATTGTTCTGTGTATTGAATCATCAGATCAAGCTATCAAATATTTCAAAAAAATTTTACTGATTATTTCATTACAATTAATTAATGATCATGAGATTTTAAAAACAAATTGGAATGAACGAGCATATTTTAGATTTTTCTCATCATTATTTTCAATCTGGGCTGAATCTGATATTGAAGAGAAATCACCAAAATTAAATGGTGAATTTTACAATTATTTAGGGGAAGTATTAAACTTCTTACAACCTATAGTATTACCTGGTTTTACATTTGGTTGGATATCATTAATTTCACACAGAATGTTTTTACCTAAATTATTAGAATTACCTGAAAAGGAAGGTTATACTACAATTGTTAAATTATTGACTTCATTATTGAAATTCCAAATTACTTATCAATCAAAAGACTCTAGTGTAGATGTTGGTACACTGGAAATGATTAATGTAACATTTAAAGCTATCAATCGTATATTTATTGGTTTATTACATGATTACCCAGAATTTTTAGTTGAATGTCATTATCAATTAATTACAATATTACCAAGAAATTATATTCAATTAAGAAATATAATCTTATCTGCTACACCACAAAATATCACTGCACCTGATCCTTTTACTCAAGGTTTAAAAGTTGAAAGATTACCAGAAATTAATCTTGCACCAACAATTTATTATAAACCAATTGAAGATTTAGCTAAAGTTGGTTTGAAAAAACCAGTTGAAAATTTTTTAAGAATCCCATCTAATGGTTTAGTTAAAACTATTTATAATGGTTTTAAAATGAATCCTAATAATTTAAAAGAAGTTAATGAGTTTGGTTATGATGAAGTTATAAATTTTAATATTAAATTGATAAATGCATTGGTTTTAAATGTTGGTATATCTGCTGTTTCAGAAAGAACACCAAATAATCGTGGCTTCAATACTAAAACTTCACAAGTTTCTTTATTAGTTGATCTTATGAATCATGGTTCCAATGAATTCAAATATTATTTGGTAAATGCAATTGCAAATCAATTAAGATATCCTAATAGTCATACTCATTGGTTTGTTGGTATTATTTTACATTTCTTTAGTTCAAATTCAATTTGGTCATCACAACAAAATAAATCAATGGTTCAAGAAATTATAATTAGAGTTTTATTGGAAAGAAGAATTGTAAATAAACCTCATCCATGGGGTTTAACTATATTATTTACTGAATTGATTAAAAATGGTGATTATGGATTTTTTGAATTATCTTTTGTGAAAAATTCAATAGAAGAAATTAAAACAATTTTTGATACATTAGCAGTTAATGTAAAAGGTAGTACTCCAGTATCTGAGTAAGTAAGAGGACTTTTAATATATTTCAAGATTTAATTTATTCTGTTTTATTCTCTAGGGGAACAAGTCGTTTACTTGACATCTTATACCTCATGAAATAATTCATTCCTTAAATCAATAAAATATTAGACATTCAGATAATTCCAAATGAATGCTCATAATCCGTTATCTCTTCATTCTAATTATACATTGATAGCGAATCATTCTAATCTGGATCTTTTTTGGTCTTTAAACTTAGTTCAAAAATATCTAATCGCTTTAATTGTATTACTTATTGGCTTACCAGATGAGTTTAGAAGTTTGATTAGAATCAGTGCCATTTGAAGTTAGATTGATGATTTTGATTCATACTGAATTTTTATCATTCTCTATTGATCATGACCTTCTTGATGTTGATTCGCAGCCATAAAGATCAGTTCTACCTATGTGTAATATGTTCAACTAATAATTAGCTTGATCTTTGAAATAAATTATTAAAGATCTAATTGAGCATAATGGTTACTTGGTTTGATTGAAATGACATTATACTAGCTTACATTTTTCGAATTAAATGCATTAATTTGTTGCAGATAATAGAAATTGAAATCATAATAAAAATGAGTGGGCAATAATAAAAAAAAAAAATTCTAATAAAAAACAAAAAATACAAATCAAAGTGGGTAATAAATTCCATATATCGAAAAATTGATATAAAATTGAAGAGCTTATTAACAAATGTCACGAGTAAAAAGAATTGCTAAGGAGCTCGAAGAATGTCGTCAAGATACACAATCAGGTGTGACTTTAAAATTAAATAATGAAGATGATTTAACTCATTTAACTGGTTATTTTCAAGGTCCACCCGGTACTCCTTATGAAGGAGGATTATTTCAAATCTCTATCGACATTCCAAATGATTATCCATTTAAACCACCACAAATGAAATTTGCTACAAAGATATATCATCCAAATATTTCATCAGTTACTGGGGCAATTTGTTTAAATATATTAAAAGACAAATGGACTCCTGTTTTAACATTAAAATCTACTTTAATTAGTTTACAATTGTTGTTGCAAAGTCCCGAACCAAATGATCCACAAGATGCAGAAGTAGCTAAACACTTTTTATCTAATAAGAAAGGTTTTGAGGAAACAGCTGCTTATTGGACAAAAATTTATGCAAAAGAAAATGATTCTAATAATAATTTAGAATTGAAAGATTCACAACTATATGGTATTGATGATGAAGTTGTGACTCAATTTGAAAATATGGGATTTCCAAGAGATAAAACAATCGAAGTTTTGAGAAGAATGGGAATTAAAAGTTTCAAAGGTATTAATAACAAAAGCGATTTGGAAAATAAAGTCCTAGAAGAATTATTAAAGGAATGTCAATAAAGTTGTGATTCATTATTATCTTGTATAGTTTCAATATATAATTATTTGATATAAAATCCAATACGAGACCGACCTGCACGTAAATTTTTATAAAACAAACAAATAAAAATGAATGATTATGAACTACTTTCATCTTTGAAACAAGAGGTTGAAGATTTACAAAGTGATATAAATTTGATATTGCAAGATATTGAGATAAATCAAACCGAAAGAAAGACACTATCTAATGAAATTGATAAATTAAGAAAAATTGAAGATATTCAAGAATATCAATACTATCAGAATCAAAATCAATGTAATATTGACAGAATACTGCACAATTATTTTGATCCATCTATATCACACTTTTTTGAGTTTAAAAAGGATGCCTTTGAAAGATTGAACTTAGTTTCAAAAATGGATAACCAGACTATCAATTTGGATCTACAGGAAAACATTTTGTATGAAAATATCATGAGAATGATGGGAATTACTGCTTTTCCAATTAACAAAAGATTTGTCAAGGACTCAATTAATAAAGAAGATCAAACTAACGATAACTTAAATTCAATTGAAGACGAACTTTTGGGGGTCAGATTCGATATTTATTCATCTTTTTCCAAAACATTCAAAACTCCGCATTATATAATTTTGAGAAAATCAATTGATAAAAATCTTATTCTTGATAATACTTGGTCAATTTACAAACATACTTTACCATTATATATTCATGTAAAAAATTATGAGTCATTATTGATTGGAAACGAAAATGATCAATTAAGACAAAAAAATCTTGCAAAATTTGTTAATAAAATTTATTCAAATTTGATAAAAGTGCAGTACAAGTTTGACAAATTTGATTCCTTATTTGAATTAAACAAGCAATTCAATGTCACAGGAAAAGGGATTATTATACTTGATATACATAAAGATTTAACATGCGAAAGGGTGAATATAACATTAAGATCGAATAATAACAATGTGAAATCAAAAAAATCAAAAAAATCAAACTTGGAAGTTGAATTAATTTGCTCATTTGAATCAATTGATATCGTTAAATTTTCTAATATTTCAGTCAATCATAGTAATCAATTTATAATTTGTCAAAGTATTTTAAAAAATTCAAAGATTAATAAATTATTAAAAAATTTTAAAAAAGTTTTAGAAATTTTAAATCAGAATAATAATGACTAGAGTTTTGTTCCAATTTCTTTTTTCTTATTTATTTTAAATAAAAATAATACTATACAATTATACGATGAATTTTGTCCTGTTTTAAAATGAATTACCAAAACCTGACCCTGTAGGTTGAAATCCTAAACCAGTATTTTGAAAACCCATTTGTCCATTAGTTAATAATAAAGGTTGTCCCAAAGGTTCTTCCTCATCTTTTTTTTCTTTATCTTTCTTTGATTCAAAATCCAGATAAATTTCATTCAATTTCTTTTGATTTTCATATTGGATTGAAATTTCATATGGTTTTACAAAATCTTTCAAGTTATGTAACCATGACAATTCTGAAATATAATCTTGTGAAATGAAATTGTATGATGTATATAATAAAGCAATAAAACATTCATGATTACCAGTTTCAACAAAATAATCCAATATATCATGAGCTATTTTAGTAGATCTGGAAATAGCAACAGTTTTCAATAAATCTGCCCATAATTTATCTGACTTCAAGATTGAAATTGATTTATTGAATTTCTTTTCCTTTGTGTATAAAGTTGCTGCAATTTGTCTAAAAAAGATTGATTCATGTTTTTCTAATCTTTCAGCTAAGTCTAACTTATTAAATCTATTGTTTGATTCATTTTCTATTGAGGATCTCAAAGATTTATAATCATCTTCTTCAATTAATAAGTCATGATATGCTGAATTAACAACAGAATTATTTTTTTCTAAAACGGAAATTAAAAATGGTTTAATCATTGGTAAATTATCGCTTTGAATAAACATTCTAACAACCCTTGGTAAATCTAACTTTGGTGTCAAGACTGAAAGTAAATCAACGAGTAATGATGGATTTTCACTCATGTAAAATTGAATAGCCTTATAATAAATTTCCAAATTTGGAGCTTTAATAATAATTTCTTTAAACGATGAATGATCAAATGCAACTTCTGATTTTTCAATCATAGTCAATGCAGCATTATCCCATTCTTCATAATGACAGTATAAAAAGATTAATTCAGGATACAAATGAGCATCTTCACAAGCTGTTAAAACTTTTGGAATATTAATTCTTGACCAAAATAATTTCAAATGCTCCATGACTTTTTCCGGTTTATACTTTGCATATAAAATAGCCAATTCAGTAAACATTCCCATGTGTGCTCTTTCTAAACCTAAACCACTTTCAAATAATGAGATCAATTCATTAAAATAACCATTGTATTCATACGTTTTAACCAATTCTGGTAATTCTTCAGCGTCAATAATCAAATTTAAACCACAAATTTGTGCTAATCTAAATTCCTTATTTTCAATACATGCACCATTGACTTGTTTCCAAACTTCGATATTTGAGGCTTTTCTAGCGCAATCCACTGCACTTTGATAATCACCCAAAAATACCAATGTTGTTGCTAATTTACTATATTTGGAGACATTAGAATATAAAATTTTAGCTCCTTTATAGTTTTTAGCATTAAACAATTTATCACCGATAGCTTCCAAGTCTGCTACATTTGAACCACTAACAAATTTTTCCATGTCATTTAATTTATCGAGAGTTGCAAAAGCATTAATTAAAGCTCCATCAATAACCGGTTCTCTCAATGATTCTCTAGCCATTTCTAAAAATTTGATTAATTCTTCTTCTTTTCCTGCGTGTTCTGCTATTTCAATAACTTGTTCAAAATTTTCAGGGTTTTTAGATTTCACATAAGATTCAATAGCTTCAGGTACTCTCAAACCATTCAATTGTGCTGAACCTAATTGATACCATAATTCTGAAGTATCATATTTTTCTGCGTATATTTCTGCTCTGTCAAGTGAGACAATATCTTCCACTAATACCTTCATAGCTTCAGATCTCATTTCAAATTTATCGTAAACTTCAAAAGCTTCTTCGTTTAATCCGTTATCAATACATAATGGAGCTATTTCATTTGCATCAAATTTACTTAATTTTTCAATATAATTTGAAACTTTTGATGGATCAGCCTTTATTGCTGTCAAAATCATCAAACCTTGTAAGGAAGAGTTTTCACTAAATGGAGATGGTTCTAAAATAATCTTTTCCAACAACTCCATCAATTCTTCTGGTAAATCATTTTCCATGAATGCTTTGACTGTGATTGAAATAGGTTCGGGATCATCTAATTCAGGAATACCAGTTGAAATAACCTGATCAACTAATTGTCTTCTATGAACGTTATCTGATGATAAAACTTTATTCCATAATTCGATATCTGACTTGGATAATAAATATCTAGCTTGATATTTATACATTTTGTTTTCGTTGGTTAATTTAATTAAATCATCATCGTTGCCACCCTTTGAATAAGAAATATATGCCAAATATGGATCTCTTTTCTCACAATATTTACCTACAGCTAAGGTATCATAGTTATTATTCTCTTGTAAAAACTTTTCAGGTGAATTATTAGAGTCAATATAAATCTTAGCCAAAGTGTTGTATACTTCTTGATCATTAGAGCCACCTTCTAAAGTTTTTTCCAAGAAAGGCAACAAAATTTTTAGTCTATTTCTTTTTTCAACTTCTTCAACTAAAGGTTTGATCGGAACTCTACCCAAAACTGAATCCAACAATTTTTTAATTATGTTTTCATCACAGTCAACATCTAATAATCCTGCGATGACTTGAGGAGTGTTTGTTGGGTTAACAGATTGCACATAAACTTCAATGAATTTAAAGTATTGATTTTTGTACAAAAATAAAATTAAATCATGGACAAAATTAAATCTATCACAAACTATAATTAATGGCAATTGATCATCTAATTTGAATTCCTTCAAGAAATTTTTAACTTTTTCTCCATTATAAACATTATTATCTCTAACAACCCTTTCGATTTCTTTAATTTGGTTCATTTTGGCCGCAGCTTGAATGTATTTAAATACGACATCAGAATCTTGAGTCAAATTGACAATGGAGCTTAAATAATAGTATAAACCTTCTGTGCATTTATAATCTTCAAAAATTTTGATTAATTTCATTGGACCAATCAAATCAGAATATTTGGTGGCAACTTGAATAACAACTTGTAAATTCTGTTGTATATTGTGACTTAACAATTCTTTAATACATGCAACTGATTGCTCAACATTCAATTGACCAAAATATGACACTAACCAATCATTTGGTAAAACATTTGTATGAACAATTACTCGTTTTATATCTTTCAATTCATCATAATGTTCCAAGGCTCTTTGAAATAAACCAGATTTTTCACATAATTTACCAATACTTGGTTTATCATAATGACTGAACATTTGATTTCCCAAAATTGCATCGGCTACTTGTGGAGCATGTAGCAAATTGATTTCCAAAACTTTTGTTTGTAAATGACCTTGAGATGGTGAATCGTTTTTTAATGCATCCAAAAGGAATGCGGTACCTTGTTGAATATAGTTTTGTGAAAAGAATAAATCAGCCACTTGTTCAATGTTCAATTGGGAGCTTTCTTGATTATCTGCTAATAATGAAGTAGCAAATTCACTTGCTTTATCAGGATTGGCTCTAACTAAATTTTGAATTAAATTTGTAAAGTCCGGATTATATCCAACTTTTTGACAATAAGGTAAGATTTTTTCAAATTGACCCAATTCAGCTAAGCATGAAACTACCTTTATGTTCACATTGGCTCTAATATAAACAGCAAGAGCTAAAGTAGTGTCATTATAGGATTTAACGATATCACCTAGTTCTTCGGAAGAAGTTAATTTATCTTCTTTCAACCATTTTTCAAACAAAGGTTTTCTGTCTTGTTGCAAAACCGGCTTAGCTAATTCAATAGATTCATATTTGTTCAAAGATCCTTTATCCAACAAAGTTGAGAAATATTGCAAAATTGGTGAAATTTGTCCTGGTTGAGGAGTTATATGTTTCAATTTATTTATTGTGTCTTGAGTTCTCAATTGTTCTGAAGAAGCCGCAACTTTTGCTGCATTTGTATAATCTCCTTGATTTAAATAAGTTTGAAATTGTTGTTGAAATAAATTTTCAGCACCCGGAAATCCACCTCTTGAAGATAATGATAAAGCTAAAGGAACATTTGATAATTTTTCTAAAACGTAAGGTATAATTTTATCTCTTGACACTTCAACACTTAAAACTTGACCTGATTTATTGATTGTTAACAAACCTGTACCATTATTATAACTGGTTGCTGTAAAAACAGGATCAGCTGTAATTCTGTTGACAAACAAATTGGACCCACTTTCCATATCGTACAAATGTATAAATCCATATTTGGTCAAAACATAAATAATACCATATTTATCTGAAGTTTGTAAACTAACAGGAAAATCATTTGAAGCATCTGGTGGGAAAAATATATCAACGATTTTTTTTGAAAAGGATGGGTTGCCATCAGCATGATCAATTTCAATTATATGCATATTACCTTGACCTTGAGAATTTTTATTACCAACGCAAAATAATTTAGTTGGTTGTACTGAATTTGACAAATTGATAGAAGCAAACTTACAAACATGACCTTCAATTGCTTGTGATATATTTCTTGATTTTGAATACAATTGGATGTGACCAGCAATGCGTCCGTCTTCTTGAGCTATACCTGTTACGGCAAACCAATTCAAATCAATAGGTTCAGCAACAAAGTTTATAATCTGACAAGCATTTAAACTATGGTGTCTATCAGTTAATTTACTAGGACCATCATTTGTACCATCAAACACATTCCAAATGTAGATCGAAGATTGAGTAACTAAACCCAAATGTTGATCATTTAACCATTTCCAAAATATTACAGGTTCATTCATAGTAAAACTTTTCAACCTTTGTTTGCTAGACAAATTAAAAATTTGTAAAGTAGTACCATTTGCTCTTAATGATATAACAAATTCTTTTGGATGCATTATAGCATTGTCTGCTGTCATGTTTTTTCTTACAACTTCATTATTATTCTTTAAATTGATTATGGCCACTGAATTGCCCTGGGAATTGGATTCACGAACACAAACATAATGATCTGATTCTAGTGTGGTTGATTTAAAGTCTAAAGATGATTGACTGATACCCAATTGTGTTAATTGAGTTAATTCAGTAAAATCAATTGGAATATCGTTGGACATAATTTAAATTCAGAAATCTTAAATACTCTAATTCTCTAATTCTAAAAACTTCCTTAACATCAATTAAGACTAAAAGCAAATAAAATAATTTTTTTTCTTTGAAATCTTATGTTGAAGTATTAAATTAATAAAATGTTTTCAATTGATAATAAGAATGGTATAATTTATTAATTATTAAATTGTTAGAGTTGTCCAATTTTTTTTTTCGTTGTTGTTCAAGCTTATGTAATAATAATAGTTTGTATTATGTCAGATTATTTTTATAGTTATCATGAGGATCGAAAGTAAAAGGGGAGAGACGGAATCCTATCAATGAATAACTAAATAATTATTTTACATCATAGTGGTGGTCTAACTGATGTTAGTACCTCCTCAATAATCTTATTCGTGTATCCCGTTGGACTTTGAGCATCTTTCTCACTTTTATATGTTTGTAGCAATTGTTTAACATACTGATAATCACTACCAAACCAATCCCCTGATAAAAAGTTGATTTCTAATTGATTTTGATAATCCAAATTATTGTGTACGGTTTCATTGACAAAATCTTCATCTGACTTCTCTATAGACTTCATAGAACATGTATCATAAACCATTGTATTTGAATTGTTTGTAAATTTCTTGTTGTATTCCCAATCCACTAACCAATATCCAATCTTTTTGAAAGCAATCTTAACTAAAATTGGAGTTACAAATAGCTCATGGTCGTCATTAATATTCGAGGCATGACCTCGACCCTGGTTAATTTCCTTCATAGAAACTTTATTTATATTATTCCATAAGACCATAGCTTTACAAAAATCAACAACATAGTTCATAATTTGAGTAGAGACTCTAATCAGTTTTGGAGAAATTGATGCAATTCTATGGCTTCTTGTAAAGACTATCAACGAATAAATATATCGTTTAATGTCAGGAGAAATGTATACTTTATTCATATTACTTCTCAACGATAATATCATACTTGAATCAATTAGGCTAGTATCTTTGATTATGTGATTGATAGAATTCTTTTTTTCTTTGTTGGACTGATATTCAATTCCATTTGGAAGCTCATGCCAACTAGTTGAAAACCAAAATTTTTCTTTCAAAAACATATATATTTTGGTACAATAAAGATTGACATCAATGAATGGAACTATTGAAAATATATGAGGTTTTATAATTTCAATATGGGTCTCATTGCTTTTCTCATTGGCTGATTCGGTGTTATTGTATTCTTCTATATCTATCATGATTTTATTGTTGTTTACATTTTCAATCATTTCAAATTGATCTAATTGTAATATCAATTTGTACAATAATCTGAATTGATTGCTTGATAGTTTCTGTAAATTTTGCCATATGATTAGATTTTTTAAGTGGTATTGCTCTTCTTTCAAGTAAATCATCTGTTTTATGAGGTCTATCGTGGATTCTATTTCTAGAAGATTTATCACCGTATAATTATAATTTGAGTCTTGGTTACTTGAATCAATACCAGCATCTGAAGCCTGCTGAAGTGGTTGATCTTTTTTCTCGATCCCTTGATTTAATGCAGACAGTTGATCATTTTTAAAGATGGTACATTTCTCTAAGTATTCCACGAATATTCTAATAGCTTCGCTCGTATCAACTGTGCTAATTACAAATCTCTTATTAGCTATCAATGACAAAATTAAGGATGCATTGATGTTATCCATTTCAAATTAGTTTGTTTTTGATTTGACGTCAAATTCACATTTATATTGAATCAATTTATAGATAAAAAAAAAAATTTAGTTGATAATTAACAATAATCAATATAAGCTTAGAAAATTTACTGATCTAAAATATTATAGTGCTGTACATGATTAATTCATTTAGCAATTCCTATTGGTCTGCAGATTATGTATCAGGAATAAATAGCTTAAAATCACAGTCTTTTAAATCAATAAGGCAATTGCATGAAATACGAAAATTAGTTTTTAATCATATAAGCTTTTATCACTCGAATAGTGAATTTTTGAATGAATCAACCATCAATTTATTCTCAGTCAACAGCAGCTTCAGAGATACAAAAATCAGAAAATCTAAGGTCGAAGAGCCCGAGTATGATAATAAATCTGATGTTTCGAGTCTTAATAATGCTTATTCTCATTATATTCAAGGGATAGACAATGAAGCTAAACTTTGGTTGAATCTAGCATCGACAATTGATAAAAGCATATTGCAAGAAATAACATCCTTTCTAAAATTCCATGAACCAAAGATCATAAATGAATTTCATAGACTAGATGAAATCTACAATGATTATGTCAACATTTATCACGATATTGAAAAAATCGCAGATAATTATATGGACAAGTTGAGAGTAAAGGAGTTTTCTGAATCATCATCCATTTCAAAGAATCAAAGAAAATATGAGCCAGATCAACAAACGAAGATCCAAAAGGAAAAACATAAGGAAAAAGGTGAGATCGATGATAAAGCCAATTCAAAAATCGAATTAGGAATAGAACTAGAATTCCCGTTAAGGTTAGGCAACTGTAGATTAGAAAGCCTTGGAGTGCTTAAATCAATATTGAGTCAATTAATCACAAATGTTCCTTGTCTAGAGAGGAAAATCCCTTTACCTGGTTATAAAAATCAAATTTTCAGTAGTGAAACCTTTTGTGATGCACTAACTAAAATGAGAATCAAAGATTTGACAATATCAAAGATGAATTTAGAGAAATTTGGTCAGTCTTTTATGGATCTAAAACTTATTATATCCTCGAGCTTATTTCTGAAAAAATTTAAAAGTGAAAACATGTGGTTTGAATGGTCTGATTTAGCTGTTTATATCGCTAATTATGACGCTGATATGCTTGAGTCTGAGGAATCTATTCAAAGTTCAAGTAATTTGAACCAAAAAAGCAAACTTGAAACTTTATCATCTCAATTTAAATTTACAGATGATAAATTGGATTCCAACTACAAACTTGATGATATCTTGAATACTGTTAAAAGCTCATTTTCAAAAATCAATTATGAAGAAGATTTGCAAAATTTAGAAAATCGCTACAATTCTAAAGTTTTAAAAATACAAGAACTAAAATATTGTTTGGACAAAGAAATAACTGAATTGACGATTAATTTAAATAAATTTGAAATCAAAAAAGTTGAAATTATTTACTTTTGCCTCGCCAATTTACTGGATCTACTATCAAAATCATACCAACATCAAACTGAATCTTTACAAAAAACTGCACTGAGCTTTAGTATAGTGTTTGCTGATAAAAAAGTCGTTTCGAATGAGATTCTGGAAATATTAAACACCTACAGCACTGGAATTTATTTTCCCAATAAAGATTTTCCTCATTCAATTCACAAATCTAATTTGGCAACTAATTCGAATCTATTCCAGAATTTAAAGTATCAATTTGATTTATTCATGGATATACCGTTACAAGTACAAGTTCATCAAGTGACCGATTCAAAGATGTTGTCCTTGTCGTCCGTGCCTTATTTTTTATTCAAAATTACCAAAATTGCTGATGATAAAAATAGTAATTTAAAGCAGTATTGGCTGAGACCTATTGAACACCAATTAATTTGGCTGATCAAAGAAAAAGTATGCAAATTGATTTCGGAAATTGAATTTAAATCAGAAGAAGCTATTGAACACGATGTTGTAAGAAAAAAAATTTTGGATGACATACTTGATTACATTGAAACTTTAAAAGATTATGAAATAATTATGTTTTTGAAGAACTGGCTACTAGAAACAAGTGATTCGTTGATACCTTTCATTGTATTCGATTCTATCATGAATGATTATAGATCTAAAGAAATAAAAGGATGTGATTCTTTGATTAAACATCTAGCGACAATACCAAGAAGTAATTTATCTTCATTATTGTTCCTACTTGAGCATTTGAGTACAGTCTTTGACTTAGGGAATTTGACTTCTTATGGTTTGTCGGAAGAACCAATAGATGATGAATATTTACAAACAGACAATAATTTATATGAAAAAGCAATAACGGTTTCAGAAGAACTCAATTCAATGGATCAGATAGGTGCAATTCCAATACTTCATTTGATAATGAGACCATCTATTCAAAAAAATTCTACTGGATTCAAGCCTCCATTATATCTATATAAAAGAATCTTTAGTGATTTACTTCAACTTTCATTTAGAAATGAAGTACATAAGCTATTGATAGAACAAGAGACGAAATACAAACAGAAGAAGGAAATGGAGAAACAATTTGGTCTTCAGATAAAAAAATTACCAATCCCTACATATCAAATTAATCAACCAGAAAAAGAATCTTTGAATTTCAAAGAACCATCAACGCCGCCTAATTTGAAATCAGATGATAAAAAGCATTTGATTAGTCCTAAACCAACTATAGCAAATAATTTTGCCTTGAGACCTTTCAAAACAAAATCCACACCACTTCCTTCTCCGCAATCTACTCCAAGGAGTAATGATAATGAATCTTGCAGTGATAAAATTGATGAAACTAGATCTAGAAGCTCAAGTTCAAATTTTCTAAAATCAAATATTAATGTAGAGTTCGAATAACATTATTAGTATACATTTAATTAGATTATCTCAGTTTGATGCTTGTCATTGTAATTTTCTCAACCTTTTTTAATTGTTTGAAACTAAATGCTAATAAAAGAATCAAAAGAATTGAGGAAACCCCTACGACTATTTCAAAACCACCATCGGTTTCTTCAATGAAATTTTCCAAATTCATACCATACAATGCAGCAACATATAATGCAATACCCATTGACAATAAACCAGTTGAAAATTTCAATCCTAGGAGCATAAGCTCGTTTCTATTAGAATCTAAAACGATATTTATAATTTCTTCTGTTGTTCTTATTTGAGATTTCAAATTTTCAGTAGTTTGAACAATTTCATCACAGGTTTTGTAATAGGACTCCAACAACATCTCTATCTCGGGATGATTATTGCCCAATCTTATATTATTGTCGTTAATTTCAGTTAAGTATAACAGATTAAGTTCATCATCTTGTTCAAGCAAATCTTCTAAAAGGTTTCGGATTAATGTAACCTTCTGTTGAAATTGAGCAATCTTTTTACTTTGAATCAATAAGTATCTTAATTTGATTCGATCAATGTTAGTATCTAACCCGTTCAAAATATTGGTCAAAACATTGGTATGAACTTTTATTTCCGTAGTCAAATTATTGATTACATTGATTAAAATTGTTTCCAAAGCTTTGAATTCGTAAGGTAAATTCTCACTATCAATTGTTTTTAATCTTATACTCATATCTTTCAAAAATTTCAGTTGTGAGTAGCTTTCGTTTAATCTTGATGAAGTAGTTGAAAAAGTTGAAGAATTTTCAAAAATAATAACTGAATTATATTTGATTAATGCTTTTATATTCAATAAATTCAACAAAATACTATTATTCTT
Organism: Insectozyma morakotiae; assembly: GCA_030564645.1. NCBI lineage: Eukaryota > Fungi > Ascomycota > Pichiomycetes > Serinales > Debaryomycetaceae > Insectozyma > Insectozyma morakotiae. The sequence goes on from JAKTYD010000014.1 coordinate 185,699, forward strand.
CACAAGTAAACTTGGAACTATGTCTATGCTATAAATTTGATTTAAATGACTGTTGTGACTATGTTTAGATATTTTTCTGAGATCTCTTGGTAGTAGGTTGTATTCTTTCATAAATTTTGTTTTTAAAAACTCTTTACCATGAAATATCATATCACCTTCTTGATCAAAAATGCTGCATCGAATAAACTCATTATCCTGAGATTTTATCAGGGACAAGGTTTTTTGGATAAAAAGATCGTTGAAAGTGGAAGACTCCAGGCTGAATTGTGATGCATTTTTACTTGATAGCAGTCTAGTACTTAGATGCATACTTGATCGAATTAGCTGATCCTTAACTTTCTTCATCAACATAGGTTGAATTCTAACATGACTACTATTTGACTTGGATAAGAATCCCAACAGAAAAGTCGACAAGATTGAACTATTTTTAATCATACTTTTGTATATGACCAACGATCAACATTGGTTTTATTATCCAAAAAGATTAAAATTCAATATATTTTTTTTGTTTCGATCTTATTATAGATCAGCATTTATGATTCTTTAAAAACCCTTATGTCATCTTCTGAAAAGTCGTTAGATGATACGCCTATCAGAATTACGTCTAGTGATGATTTGGAAGTGTTCGAAGAGGTAGGTAGAGGGGGATTCGGAATAGTTTATCGAGGTTTAATCAAATCTTTGAAAAAAGAAGTTGCAATTAAACAAATTGATCTAGAAAAAGACCTGACAGACCTTATTGAAATCAATAAGGAAATACAAATTATTAGTGATTGTCGATTACCTCAGATAACATCATATTATGGGTCTTTTGTTAAGAATTATAAGTTGTGGGTGATGATGGAATTTGTTGATGGTGGCTCGATTTTTGATTTACTTAAACCAGGACCAATTACGAATGAAAAAATAATAGCAGGTATTGTCAAGGAGATATTGTTAGCTTTAGAATATTTACACAATCAGGGTAAGATTCATCGAGATTTAAAATCTCAAAATATTTTGGTAAATAAGGAAGGTGATATCAAATTAACAGACTTTGGAGTTTCGACTCAATTATCATCGAATTTTTCTAAAAGAAACACAACAGTTGGTACGCCTTACTGGATGGCACCAGAAGTGATACTAAACAATCGTGGGGGTCACAGTTTCAAAGCAGATATTTGGTCTTTGGGTTGTTGTTGTTATGAAATGTTGACTGGTAAACCTCCTTTACAAAAAGAGCATCCTCCATTGAAAGCTTTAAGATTGATCTCATGTTGCCAACAAGAAGAAGATTTCGTTAAGTTGATTAATCTATCTCAATTAAATATTGATGCCCATTTCAAAGACTTTTTGAAATGTTGTTTTGTTGAAAACCCTAAAAAGCGACATAGTGCTACTAAGTTACTCAGACACCCATTCATAGTCCAAAATCTGATTGATCGAAACAAGTCCCTTAAACAATTAATTTCAAAAAAATTTTTATGGAACCAGCTGAATAATATTAACAAGACCCAAAATTTTTATGCTTCAACGGAAATCTATGATAACGAATTGAATTGGATTGAAAATGACGTTGAGGTAAAGAGTGTGAAGGACCTGGATAGCTTTTTGATGTTTGATGACAATATGAACATTAAATTTGATGACTTTAATGCTTTAGATAGAGAAAAACAAGTAGATGTGATAATGAGACAATTAGAGAAGATTTCTTGTAAAGCAATGAAGGAGATAAATAGTGAGTTGAAGTTGAATCCAGCTGAATTAGAAGTATTGGGAAGGTTACATTCCCAAATGAAGAGTCAAGAGAGAAACATATTATGTCTGTATTTGAATTGTATTCATGAAGAGCTTTTCAAAGAGAAAAATAGAAAATTAAAAGACAAAACATATCCTTCGAATACCAATTTTTTGGAATTTGATTATTATCTGGATAGAAATTTGAAAAATCGTCCAACTTTGAAAAATAAAGCTTTCACTAAATTCGATGAAATCGAGGAAAATTTAATGAACTCATGGTTAACTAAAATGAAATAGTAATTTAGGTATTTTGTAATTTAGATATTTAGTATTTTGAATGTTTTATAAGTGGCCGTAGAACAATGAATTTTAGAAGAACTGTAGCTCTTGAACAACCCAAAAGTATTATTGAATTATTTGATTAAATTTAAAGAATCTATTTATCCTAAACTAGTCAGCTGATTGTTCATACACTTGCTTTTTCATTTAGTATTTCTTCAAGATGCAAGCTTGGTGCTTTTGATTTTGCATCAGAATCTTGTTTCTCCGTTTCAGCCACATGAATGACATCTGTCGTGAATAAATCATCTTGTGATTCAAGATTATTGATAAAGGAATTTGTTAAATCTAAATTGTAAATTGATTTTGAATAATTTGATGAACATTCAGTCAGATGCAAAGTCATGTTCAATTTATTATATTCTAATGATGGATTGGAAAACATTATTGATTTTCTATTAGTTTTCTCTTTATCAAAAGTCTCTATATTCTTTAATACAGAGTTTCTATAATTCTTACTATGCTGAAGTAGTGTAACAGTTGATGTTGAAGATAAGGTGGACTGCAAATTGTAAATACTTGATTTCTCTGAATCGAAATTGGATGAACTAGAACTGTTGTTGATAGGTAAACTATAATTTGTAAAATAAACTTCTTTTTCATTTTTGGCTTTCAAACTGTAGATCACATGAGTTATTAGTCTATAACTTATTATACCAATTAATACGGCTAAAATTATAGCTCCAAATATTATAAAAACTAGGTTAGTTGGTAAATTGGAATGATGAATTGATGGGTTTTTTGTAATTGGAATGATTGCTTGATATGTTTGTTCTGAACTTGAACTCAAAGTCGGTAAAGATTCTAGGTCTCTGACATTGTTCAAAACTCTAGTTTTATGTACAAAATGTCTATGATTGTTGTTCGTACTTGTAGTCAAACCATATAATCCTAATACAAAATATAGGAGAAGTATCATCAATTGTTTAATATTCTTATAGTCAGTTGAATTAAGTATTATGATCAAAATTTAGAATTTTAAATCATCTAACTTACGACACCATATTGTTCTTCTTTTAAACTAGAATAGATTTTAAACCATTGTACAGATCACAAAAATATATTTTCGATTATTTAATAAAGACGTGATGAAATTCAAAATAACGCGTAGTAGCTTCTAATTTTCAATGCACCTATTTTTAAAGCAATAACTAGAAGAATTGACATTCAAAATAAGGTTATGAGTATATTTGTTTATGAGATTCTCTATTCCCACGAAAAGTCGTAGCTTCTCAATTTTCATCAATCCTAAAAATTACTTTAATCTTGATACTATACAATAGAGTTAGCTAGTCACGTGACAGATCATGTGCTTTAATTATTTTTCTGTATTTTTACATCAGAGAAAAATTAAGCAGAATTGTCAATAAACAAATGAAGCATTTAGAGGAGGGTACGTTTATAGGATTCTCTGAATTAATTGTTAACATGACAAATACTAACTAATTGTCAAGGATTTGATCCTAAAACTTTGAAAGTAGCTGAGTTGCGAAAAATTTTGAATTTACATGAAATTCCTTATTCAGCTAGTGATAAAAAGTCGGTTTTATTAAAATCATTCAATGAAAATATAATTCCAAAAAAGAATGAGTTGTTAAAAAAGTATAACGATAAGTCAAAAATTATTAGCGATGAAGGATTTATTAATGCGGATGAAAGTGAGAGTCAAGATAGAAGTCATGTATCGTCCAACAACGATGACATAATCCTCGATAGTGAAGATGATGCTGATAATGAATTGACAAGAGCTTCGATTAAAACATTTACAAATTCAGGAGATGAAACAAAGCATCTGTCTAACAGAAACCAAACAAAACCATTAAAGTCAAACAAAACCAACAAAGTTAAAACTTCGACTATAATACCGAACAATGAAAAACAAGCTGTATTCGATAAATCTTTAAAGTCGGATGATGACATTAAATCAGAAGATAAATCTACATCGTTTAGCAATGAGAATGTATTTCAATCTGCATCATTGTCCAACAAAAAAAGAAAACATGAAGATGAAATCGGTAGTGATAAAGAATTGAAAGTAAAAAAAGTATCCAAAAAACTGAATATTCCTAAAGTAAAAGCAGAAAGTAAGAAGCAAGAATCATTGGTCGAATCACCAACACTGCAACCTAATAAGTCGTTTGAAAAGAAAATTATCTTGAAGAATGATACAAGTGACAATTTATTTGATTCATTAGAGGAAGAAACGGCACATTTTGACTCAGAATTAAAAAAAATCAATGAGAAAAAAGTCAAAGATTCATTAGGTATCACCATCCAAGGGTTTCAACCACCAAGTATATCTAGTAGTTCTACTCCTAAAAAATCGATCAAACAAGAGTTAAAAAGTATTGATAAGAAGGAAAAATCTCAAAGTCCAAACGAAATCAAACCTTTAAAAACACGAAATCGACCACAATCTACAACTCCTTCCAAGATAAAATCATCAAGTAAGAAGTCCACTCCCAAAAAGTCCCCTATCATCATCAAATCAGCTTTAACACCAAAACCAAGATTGATATCCATCAGTTCCCAAAATGACCAAGAGGATGAAGAGAATGATAACTCAGTCGATGATTCGATCATTCAAATTGTTCAAGAAAAATCTAATAAGAAACAAATTTCAAAATCAAAGTTATCAACCAATCTTATAATTACCTTCCTTGTATGGATTATGGTGGTGATAGTGGGGCTTTTTGGGTTTTGGTACCACGAGCAACAATATTTAGTGGGCTACTGTGGACAAGAGATTGATCAAGTTTCATTTGGAGAATCTAGCAATTTATTTTTAAAGCAACTTGGTCAAGTTTTAGATTCATATTGTAAACCAAAATGTGTTCAGTGTCCTTCCAATGCAAGATGTTTTCCAAATTTCAAGTTGGGTTGTTTTGAAGATTATGTAGAATTTCAGCCTTGGTATGAATTTATTGTTCCAGGAAGTAAAAGATGTATACCTGACACTAAAAAAGCAGAAAAAATCAATATAATGATCGACGTTGCTTTAGATTTGCTAAGAAGTAAAAATGCAAATATTCAATGCGGCAAAGGTTTAATTGACGAAGACAGCGGTATATCAGAAATAGATCTATATGATATATTATTGTCAATGAAAGCTCCTTACATTACCACCAAAGAATTTGAGGAAATTTTCAAAAAATGTCTTGAAATATTAGTTAAAGAAGAAGACATTAAAGTTACAAGGCAAGTACGAACAAATTTTCACCATACAATTTTTAATTTTGATTTAAATACTAACTATATTTTCTAGCAAAAACCTTCAATTATATTCTCCAATGAAACTTCAACTAACTACTCGAAGACAGAAACACAAAAGGAGAACAAGATTTTTCGATCAACGTCCTTATCAAACATTAGCTTGAAATGCCAAATTCAGAATAGTATCCTAAACAGGTTGATTTTATACAAAACAAATTTGATTATTATTTTCTCATTATTTTTATTTTACAAATTTCTACAATACAAGTATAAAAAATATCAATTGAGTTTGATAAAAACAAGCATTATTTATGAAGAGGTTTTAAATAGATTGATACAGCAATATAGACTCTCAAAAAATAATAGTAATACAAAGGCATATATTGGATCCAATCAATTGCGAGATTTGATATTAAAGAATGAAGAAAATATTGGTCAAAGAAATAATTTATGGAAAATAATTGTTGAAAAGATAGAACGAAATACAAATGTTGCAAGTAATATTATTGAACTGCATGGTGAAATAATCAAAGTTTGGGAATGGATAAGTGATGTACAAGACGTAAATTGAGTAAGTAGCTATTTAATATATACGTGTAGGTATTATGTTCCAGCATGTAATGCATAAAGGTTTGGCAATCCCCAACATGAATAATTGAGTGGTTTAGCTATGTAGCATATTCCCTCTGTCTCGATACCATCATAACCTTCTAATCTATCCCAAGTAGTACCAACAATGTAACTTGTAGGAAATATTATCCCTTGTTTAAAGATAATTGATTTAATCAATAATACCGCCCCGCCAACTGAATCTAATGGTACCACATAATTCAAATCGTTTTTGTTTTTTTCGTATTCATCCTTATCATTATTCAAATAATTTTCAAAATGATACATTTTATTTTGTTTGTCTTTAGGAGTATAATCCAAATTATCCCAATTATTACTATCCATTTTTTTCAATTGATTTTTATTTGGTTTTGTTCTTTCACCTCTCCATGAATTCTTATCATAATCCTTCATTCCATTTATATCGATCCTAGGAACGATGATGTCTTTATCAGCATTTATCATAGTACTCAAAAAAGTTTTAGGATTTTTGAACTTTATAATATCTGAATCAACAAATAGTACATAATCTTGAGTGGTTAAAGTATTAGAAAGTAAAAAGTTTCTCAATTTTGCTATTGTTCTTCGTCTTAATCTTTGAAGTGAGTCAGAATGACGATTTTTTCTATCTATGGCTTTAGCTGGATTTAGGCTTGGATCAGATGTTTCTAAGGATGGTGCAAATATTAAATCAACATTGTTGATGGTGTTGATGATTTTCTCTTGATTATTGGATGAGTCCAAATAGTTCTCGATTTTTTTAATTTCCTCTTTATCATTACATAAAACACCTAACGAAACGTTAATGTTCGACTTGTCTAAAATTGTCTTTATCGTTTTAATATATTTATTAAATGTTCTTCCAGAAGAGCCATAAGAATCTTTATCATTTATCAAAGTGAGAATTAAAATAGAATTCAGGTCGGTTTCAGTAAACTGGGAATTCTTTTCATTTGAATGTTCGTTCAAAGAATAACTAATCTTTTTGTAATCATATTTCATATTTTCATATACTGTTTTAACATACTTTCGGCTATCTGCTAATTCTATTGGAGGATTTGTCTCAAGTGAGGATTTGATTTGACGAATTAATGAGCTTGATGTAATTTGGTTTTGCTTCAAATATAAAGTAGTTAGCTCCTTAATTGATAAGAATTCTTTTTTTTCAACAGATAAGGTCTCATTTGTTATAACAATTGATGAAAATGAATCGTTCAAAATAGAAAATAACATCAACAAGAAAACCATCAACAAACCTAGAAGTATAAAACAGACACGTTTTTTTTTTATAATGATCATCGATTTTATGATACTTCTAACTTATGAAATCAGATCAAGGAGTTCTTGATCATGTCTCTTGAACGAGATAAATAAATTTCTTGATTATAATTATGATTTTTTTTTTTTCTTTTGAGATCTGAGATATCGTTATTTACAAAATTTAAAGACCAATAATAGTTGTATCATTGATCATCCTTAAAAATGACACCTCAATAAAATAGAATCATTTATTACGAGTACTCTTATCTAGTGTTTGAATTTTTACAATAGATAATGAATAAAGAAAAAAGTCTTTGAAAATTTACTAATCAATTTAACTTGCTAACTTATTTTTAAAGAGCCAAACAAGGAAATTGAGTTTCATTTTGAGCATAGAGTAATTTGACATTATGATTTGATATGTTTCAAAATTTTCCCCTCATCAATTTAGCCAATTCTCATTTTTTTAACTATTTGGCAAAAATTTGTAAAAATACATTACTTATGGCTCGATCTTAAAGAAGTCAAAAATTCATTTAAACAAAACATAAACTTTGCAACATAAACTTTGCAACAGAAACTTCCAAATAATTTTCTGTCGTAAATTGAGAAGAAAGAGTTTACAAAAAAATGGAACACATTGTATCTCTTGACTTCTAAAGCAATTAACAATAAAATTTATCAATCTCCTTGGTAAAGCCTTTACAGTAGAATACACAACATAATAAAATATAGTAAACGTCGTAGAACACCAAATAAGAAATGTATGATAACAAAACTAACAAAAGAACGAAATAATTACGTAATGCTCAAAAAAAAAAAAAAAGAAAAAAAAAATTGAAATCTTGCTCTTCTCAGTATCTCTCGTTATATTTGATTCGGAGTTTTGCAGAACGACTTATTTCAATTGATTTTAATTCTATTATTTTTTTGTCTTTCTTCATTTTCAACTCTAGAATTAAAATTTTATTTTAAAGATCATATACTATAAAATTGGTTTATGCTACGATTGAGACAACGATTTAATAGATATTTCTCTCATACTTGTTGAATTTCAAATTTATTGATGAGCTATATCGAACCTTCACTAATTAGATCTCATAATAAAATAAAAAAAATAAATAAATAAAATAAAAAAACAGAAATATTTTTCCGAAATAATAGAAAAAAATAAAGCTCTAACTATTTGGAAAGTACGTAATAGTAGAAGATTTAACATAACATAATTAGTAACAAAGTTGTTGGGTTCTGAATGTGTGTTCATCTTTATTCGTGACTATAATCTTATATGGTATGATTGACCGAGTTCAATTAACTTAAAGTAGGATCATTTTGATATAGAGAAAAATTTCTTATAGATCCAGACTAGGTGCAAAATTATTCTAATATACTCTTTATTGACGATGTTTCGCTTAGTTTATGATAAGTCAACAACAGTGATATTATGTTGTACAAAACAAAATGAATCAAAAAGTAATGTTTTATTACGTAATGGTTTCAATTTAATATTTAAAAATTATATCATCGAATCCTTTGCTTAAAAAATTTGGAATACAATTAGTATGATGGAAAAAACGACGATGTAACTGATTAAGTAATTTATTTTTATTTCTTTTAATTTTTTTTTTTTTATGTAATAGAAATCGGCAACTGTTTGATAAAGTAAGATTCATATATAAATCAACAACAATTTCCACATTTTTTAATCAATTGATTTATAAAACTTACAATTGTTTTTCTTTCACTAAATTTGTTTAAATTTCCATTTCATTTATAAACTCAAACAGAAAATTAATATTAAACAGATTTAAAATGACTACTACTACACCATATCAAATTCCACATCCTTTTAAAGTTTCAATTATTGGTTCAGGTAATTGGGGTACCGCTGTTGCCAAATTAGTTGCAGAAAATACTAGTGAAAAACCAGAAATATTCCAAAAAGATGTCCAAATGTGGGTTTTTGAAGAAGAAATTAATGGTAAAAAATTAACAGAAATAATAAATACTGAACACGAAAACGTCAAATACTTACCAGACATCAAATTACCAGAAAATTTAGTTGCCAATCCAGATATAGTTGATACAGTCAAAGATTCAGATTTAATTGTATTTAATATTCCACATCAATTCTTGGGAAGAATTGTTAAACAATTACAAGGTAAAGTTAAACCAACTGCCAGAGCAATTTCATGTTTGAAAGGTTTAGAAGTTGGACCAGATGGTTGTCAATTGTTATCTACTACTATCACAGATCATTTAGGTATATATTGTGGTGTCTTATCAGGTGCTAACATTGCTACTGAAGTTGCTAAAGGTAGATGGTCAGAAACTTCTATTGCTTACACTGTTCCAGATGATTTTAAAGGTGAAGGTAAAGATATCGATGAATTTGTATTAAAACAATGTTTCCATAGACCTTACTTCCATGTTAGAGTCATTGCTGATGTTGTCGGTGCTTCAATTGCAGGTGCATTGAAGAATGTTGTTGCTTGTGCAGTAGGGTTTGTAGTTGGTGCCGGTTGGGGTGATAATGCGAAAGCTGCTATCATGAGAATTGGTATAAAAGAAATTATACATTTTGCATCATACTGGGAGAAATTTGGTATGAAAGGTATTTTACCACCAAATCCAACAACCTTCACTGAAGAAAGTGCCGGTGTCGCAGATTTAATAACAACTTGTGCTGGTGGTAGAAATGTTAAAGTTGCCAAGTACATGATTGAAAATAATGTTGATGCATGGGAAGCTGAGAAAACAGTTTTGAACGGTCAATCATCACAAGGAATAATAACAGCAAAAGAAGTTCATGAAGCTTTGGAATCATTTAAACTTCAAGATGAATTTCCATTATTTGAAGCTACTTATAAAGTTATATATGAAGGTGGAGATGTTAACGACTTCCCAGCATTATTAGAATCTGATGATTAATCAATTACGGAAGTTTAAAACTGCCTTACAAATAGAAGGTAATTAAATATATAATGGGTGTAATTTAAACAAAAACCTCTTGAATTTAATAGTAGTCACTTGTTTTTTGCGCAACAAATTTATAGGTTTGCTACCGAGACGTTATGATACCTGATTTTACACAATTAAAGCTATAGCAGTATTCAACTAAGTGATCGGATTCGTAAAGAAAAAACTGAGATTAAGTCAAAAGAGGATATAGTATTTGAAAGTTGATAACCAATCTTGTAACCTCAATTGAAAGCAATTTCTCATTCATCGTGAAACACGGCTTTTTCAATATTATATATATTTTCTGGAGTAATTAGGTCTTCGGCCAAAATCAAAGATTATAAGTATTTGATTTTTCCGTACTAAAAGCAGTATACGGGTAACTTATTGTTGGTAATATTGTCACAGCCATTGTTGTCTCTAGTTTTTTACAAAACTTATTCGGTTTTAGTTCTTTCAATACATTTCCAAAGATAAAACGATGTAAAAGAATATAATCGGATTTTGTAAGAGATTAATTTCTACTTTCAGTTTATTGTCTTTAGCCCCAAGTTACAATAGTGATTGCCATGCAGGTCAAATCTATAGAAGTTGAACTTCTCATTAGCATCGTTCAACAATCATTTGAAAGCTTTGATCAAAATCAGGTCTTATAAATAGGTGTTTAATTAGCCGTGCCACAAATTAGGTTGCAACTTATTGACTTTTTATATTTACCTTTTCCATTTTTGAAACAGATTGTACTAAAGAAGGTTTGTATTTTCTTTTGATCTTAATATCTCCATTTTTACGAAATACGAGCGGGAAAAAAAAATGGTTGCAAAATATTGTATATACAGTTGAATTTACAAGACATGTAATATAATAACAAATGAGTTTCAAATTTATCTATTATAGTTATGGTTTAAGCTACAAAACATTTACATTAGCAACCATGTCTAATATTCGTGCATAATTAAGATAAACAAATTTTATGATTATAAAAAGAACAACTCAATACTACTCATTAATTTAAAAAATTAAGACACGTTTTTCGCTTTTATATCGCACTGATATTAAATTAGTATCACCGTTTTTACAACTATCCTCGCTTATCAAACAGACGAGATAATTATTATCATATCATGGTGATTGCAATCATTATCGCTAGTATAAATTTATCTTCTGTAAAGCGATGGTAATATAAGATATATGTATGGCTTTATAAGTGTGTGCGTGTTGAGAAGATTTTATATGAAATAAAAAAATCTTTAAAATTTCTTAAGATTTTATTTTTTTTTTTACAACAAATTGATAATCATTCATAATTTAATATCATAAACAACAAAGAAACAAAAAAATCGTTTTGGTAATATCACTATAAGAATAATGTCCATGAAATTTATTTTCAAGAAGCATAGCATCATATGAAAAACTCACACCTAGATTCGACACTATCATTTTATCATGATGATAATGATAATGATTATAGACATCAAAAACTTGATAATTGTAACTTGAAATACAAAACTAATTCTAATCATTATAGTGATAGTGACAAAAAAAGCAAAGATAATCACAATATGATCCATTCATTGAAAAATAAAACAAATTTGAAAAATGTTTCAAAGAAATATCAGCATGATTTAAATAAATCAAATAAGTTTCTTATAGAGAATGATTCTTTTCTATCAAAGTATGTTAAATCCAAAAATGTAAATACTATCAATCATTATAATCAAATTCTTCACCAGCATAAAAGAAAATCAAAACTATTGGACATTTATCAAAAATATTTGAAAACACCTTTTCATGAGGGGAATAACAATAAAGATGTTAAGGACAATCATTATCATCCTGATAACTACTATACTAATCGTGAGCTTCAAAGTTTTTCCAATCCAGATCAATTAAAATCGCCATACTCGTCTTCTAATAATAGCTCAAATCTAAAAAAGATCAATAATAATAAAATTGTGTCATCAAATGATGAATCGAAAATTCCATCCGATACGCAAGTCATAAAGAAGCAAAGGTCTACGAAATTTACGCTGTATAATAATACTGACCCGAATAATTTCAAAGATGGACAGAAATGTACAGTACAGACGCTACCCATGAATTTTATGAATTGTCAAATTGATCATTTGATTATTCTAATATCAAGGATGTTACAATCTTTAATATCATTAAATGATAAATCAGTTCCTCATTCAATTTCAAAGCCATTATCAGCATCATCATCAAATAATAGGACAAACAATTCAAACTGTGATCATACTCAAAGTGTCAATAATAACAATGACGTGACATCATTAGATTTCAAAAATAATGCGAATAGTTTATTAACAAGATATCATTCTAAGGTTCCTCCTTCAATATCCACTTTCACTTATTTAACAAGATTAACTAAATTCAATAACTTCAATACTGCAACTTTATTGACAACTATTTACTATATAGACTTGTTATCTCATCAATATCAACCATTTTTCACATTAAATTCTTGGACGGTTCATAGATTTTTACTAGTTGCAACAATGATTGCACAAAAATCTCTTGAAGATTTTTTTTATACAAATGATCATTATGCTAAAGTTGGAGGTGTTGCCCTTAGTGAATTAAATTGTTTGGAGTTGGATTTTTTGAACAGAATTGATTGGAGATGTATTCCTGGTAAACAAAAGATAAAACCGAAACACAAGCAGAAAAATAATAATCATGAATCAACTTATCTTCAAATTAGATATGCAAGAGATGTTTTGGATATTTATTATTTTCAATTAATAGAGTTAATGGGGAAAGCTACATCTAATGACAATATGGAGTCTCAATCTTTACAATTTATTAGAGAAAAAAGTATAAATGAACTTGATGACAAGGATAATGACACTAATCACAAATATAACAATGATTACAACAGCTATGATGATGATGACTATGATGATGACGATGAAGAGGATGATGATAATGTTCAGGGAGAAGAAGAAGATGACGACACAGCGGAAAATATCAATGAAGATGACAAATCTGCAGAATCTATGATTGACGAAGATGAAGATTTAATTCAATGTGACGATCATGATTATATGAAGATTAATGAATTTCATCAAAATGGTAGTATGCTTAGTGAAACTGATGGTGATAATGAAAAAGTGAAAGAAAGTGAATATGATGAGCATGAGAACAAATTTGAAAATATGCCGCAATTCAAGGAAGCTAAATTTTATGAAAAATACCGTTATAATAATGCAGGTCAAAATATTGATGGTAGTTCATCGCCTCACTTGAAGAGGAGGTATAGCTATGAATAGCGAATGAAATTAAAATGGAAAATGATAAAAATTCAATTAAAAGAGATCCATTATATCAAATTTCGAAATGAAATACAAAGAGACGTAAGGATGGAATATAAAAATCTATAGAATTATGTTGTAAAAATAAACAATTTATCTTTTAAAATCAATTTCATAAGAAAAATCCGATTGATTCATAGAGCATTTATATGAATCAGAACTTTTTGATCTTTATTATATATTTGAATAAATGTTGATCTTTTTTCAAATTAAGGATAAACAATAAATATAATTTTGTTGCAATTTTGTAAAAATATGAGCCTTTAATTTAGAATTTAAGGGCTAAATTTAAATTTCGATTTAAAGTTAAAATATAGCATATTTCAATTCAAGGCTTTAACTAAAAGTTAAATTTAGTTCAAATAAAACAAAACAATAGTTCAAAGTAATAAAAGAGTTTTTTTCTGTACTAAATGACATTGAATTGTCAAACAACTTTAAAATAGTACAGACGGATAAGATGGAACCAAGAAGAAAACATATAATAGAAAAGAAAAGAAAAGAAAAGAGACATCACATAAGATCTAGATGAATAAGTGGACTAAATGACAAAATGCATCAAATAAGTCATTAGCAGTTAAAAAGAGTTAAAATAAAGTTAAGATTTATGAGAATTGAATGATGTTATATATAGTAAAGATTAACTACTTGCAAAAGAAAAAGCAAACTCAATGGAAAAGACGTTATTAGGAAATGTAGGAGTTAGGATTTAAGAGGATAATATTTTGATGGAGATAATTACATAACACGAGCGAAGAAAGCTTATGTAAGAGAATAATTTAACGGTTTTTACGATGTTAACTACGTTATGAAATTTATGTTTAGTAAAGCTTAAATCTAAATTTAATTAATAGTACATGTAAAATTTAATTACTAACATTATTAATCCATCATTAAATTATAGATATATATAAATATTATCATTCCTCTAATTTCTAATTTTAATCAAATATCAATTGATAATTTATTCCTTTATTTAACTGAATCAAACACTCAAAGTATTAACATCTTAAATCATCATCAACTTTGCATTGAGTTCAATTAATTCCTTAGGTCAATTTATTATTCAAATTTTATCAACATGGTAACCTATAATGACTCTGATGATATTGATTCAAATACATCATCAATTGATGAATTTAGAGGTCATCACGACATAAACAATAACAAGATTACCAATGACAAAAACAATAGCAATTATCATAATAATACTGGATCGGACTCCTCAACCCCTTATGAATATGATGATAAAGAATTTGTATTGGGTAATGATGATAGTGAGAATAACATTGAAAATGATGAAATTAGAAGAAATAATTTGATTAAAACCATCTCATCAATCTCAAATCATGAATATGATGAAAAATTCGATTCTATATCCAAAGAAATTTCAAGACAAATAACAAACAAAGATGGTGAGTTTCAATTAAACTTGGATAATTTCAATTTAACAAAAATTTTGGCGAATTTTGTGTATTTTGCCAAAAAGCAAGGTATTGTTTTAAGAAATAGTGGTATTACATTTCAAGATTTAACTGTTTATGGTATTGATGAATCTTTTGCTGTTGTTCCAACCGTGTTAGACTTGTTAAAAGGTCCAATTGGTGGAATTCAAGCATTAATTTCAAAAATGAAAACTCCAAACAAAAAAATATTGCATAACTTAAATGGTTTTGCAAGACCTGGTGAATCTATTTTGGTATTAGGTAGACCTGGAGCAGGTTGTTCAACTTTTTTAAAATCATTATCTGGTACTGATTTTGATTTATATAAGGGAATCGAAGGTGATATTAAATATGATGGTTTATCTCAAAAAGAGATGATGAATAAATTTAAAAATGATTTGGTTTATAATCCTGAGTTGGATGTTCATTTCCCCCATTTAACGGTAGATCAAACTTTATCATTTGCAATTGGTTGTAAAACTCCAGATTTAAGAATCAATGGTGTTACTAGAGAACAATTTATTAATGCAAAAAAAGATATTTTAGCAACCGTTTTTGGTTTAAGACATACCTATAACACCAAAGTTGGAAATGATTATGTCAGAGGTGTTTCCGGAGGTGAAAGAAAAAGAGTTTCAATTGCCGAAGCTTTAGCTTGCAATGGTTCGATTTATTGTTGGGACAATGCAACGAGAGGTTTAGATGCTTCAACTGCTTTGGAATTTGCTCAAGCTATAAGAACTTCAACAAAATTATTGAAAACAACTGCATTTGTCACTATTTATCAAGCTGGTGAGAATATTTATGAAACATTTGATAAAGTTACAGTTTTATATAAAGGTAGACAAATTTATTTTGGTCCAATTAAGAAAGCAAAGAAATATTTTGAAGATATGGGTTGGAAATGTCCACCAAGACAAACAACAGCTGAATTTTTAACTGCTGTTACAGATCCTATTGGGAGATTTGTCAAAGAAGGGTATGAAAATAAAGTTCCTCAAACAGCTGAAGATTTTGAACAATATTGGTTGAATTCAATTGAATATAAAGAATTAATTAATGAAATTCATGATTATAATGATCAAATTGACCAAGATGAAACTAGAAAAATTTACTATGAATCAATCAATCAAGAAAAAATGAAAGGTGCTAGAAAATCATCACCATTTACTATATCATACATTCAACAATTAAAATTATGTGCAATTAGAAGTTATCAAAGAATTTTAGGTGATAAAGCTTATACCATAACCCTCGTTGGAGCTGGTGTTTCACAAGCATTTGTTGCAGGATCATTGTATTACAACACTCCTGATGATGTTTCAGGTGCATTTTCTAGAGGTGGTGTTATATTTTTTGCTGTTTTATTTATGTCTTTAATGGGATTAGCTGAAATCTCAGCCTCATTTAGCAATAGACCAATATTAATGAAGCAAAAGAATTATTCAATGTATCATCCTTCAGCTGATGCCCTTTCAAATTTTGTTATGACAATCCCTGTCAGTATAATAGTTAATATCTTTTTTGTCATTATATTATACTTTTTATCAAATTTAGCTAGAGAAGCTGGTAAATTTTTTATTTGCTTTTTATTTGTTGTTTTGCTTCATTTGACTATGGGTGCAATGTTTCAAGCTGTAGCTGCTGTTAATAAGAGTGTTTCTGGAGCAAATGCATTTGCTGGTGTTTTAGTTTTAGCTTCCTTAATGTATTCATCATATATGATTCAACGTCCATCAATGCATCCTTGGTTTAAATGGATTTCATACATTAATCCTGTTCTTTATGCTTTCGAAGCAATTATTGCATCAGAATTTCATGGAAGACATATGGTTTGTTCTGGTCAATATCTTACACCTTCGGGACCCGGATATGAAAATTTATCTTCAGGTGAGCAAGCATGTTCATTTATTGGTTCAGTTACTGGTCAAAATTGGGTATTGGGAGATCGTTACTTGAAGATTGCTTATACATATAGTTTTTCTCATGTCTGGAGAAATTTAGGTATATTGATTGGATTCTTGGCATTCTTTTTGACAATAAATGCTCTTGGAACTGAATATGTGAAACCAATCAGTGGAGGTGGTGACAAGTTATTATATTTGAAAGGTAAAGTTCCAGATCATATTGTTTTACCATCAGAAAAGAATAAGAAAGGAACACCTGATTTAGAGGAAGGACAAGAAGAAGTTCATGATTTGAATGAATTGAAACCTGAAGTAAAACCTAATGATGATGACTTGAAAGTTGAGGATATATTTGTTTGGAAGAATGTTGATTATGTTATACCTTATGACGGTAAGCAAAGAAAATTATTAGATGATGTTAGCGGTTATTGTATCCCAGGTACTTTAACTGCATTAATGGGAGAATCAGGTGCAGGAAAAACAACTTTATTAAATACATTAGCTCAAAGAATAGATTTTGGTGTAATAACTGGTGATATGTTAGTTAATGGTTTACCTACTGATTCATCGTTTAGTCGTAGAACCGGTTATGTTCAACAACAGGATATTCATGTATCAGAAGTTACAGTAAGAGAGTCATTACAATTTGCAGCAAGATTAAGAAGACCAAATAATGTTAGCGATGAAGAAAAATTGGATTATGTTGAAAAAATTATAGATGTATTGGATATGGGATGGTATGCTGATGCAATTGTTGGAAAAATGGGTGATGGTTTAAATGTTGAACAACGTAAAAAATTATCAATTGGTGTGGAATTAGTAACAAAACCTTCATTATTACTTTTTCTTGATGAACCAACATCGGGTTTAGATTCTCAATCAGCATGGGCAATCGTCAAATTATTAAGAGATTTGGCAAATGCTGGTCAATCTATTTTATGTACCATCCATCAACCATCAGCAACTTTATTTGAAGAATTTGATAGATTATTATTATTACGTAAAGGGGGTCAAACAGTATATTTTGGTGATATTGGACCAAGATCCCGTACAATTTTGGATTATTTTGAACGAAATGGGGCAAGACGTTGTAGTGACAATGAAAATCCTGCTGAATATATCTTGGAAGCTATTGGTGCCGGTGCTACAGCTGTTACTGATTTTAATTGGTTTGATATCTGGCAAAATTCAAAAGAAAAAACAGAAGCCGATGCTAAACGTGATGAATTAATCAATGACTCAAATAGAAAATCTGAAACTTCAGAGGATAAATCATTGACGAAGAAGTATGCAACCGGTTATTCTTATCAATTTTATCATGTGTGTCATAGAACTGCATTGATGTTTTTCCGTGATCCTAATTATGCTGCAGCTAAGATATTTTTAATGACTATATCGGGTTTATTTATTGGTTTCACATTTTTTGGATTAAAACATACAAAAACTGGTTCACAAAATGGAATGTTTTGTGCATTTTTATCTGTTGTTGTATCAGCACCGGTTATTAATCAAATTCAAGAAAAGGCTATAACAGGTCGTAATTTATATGAAGTTAGAGAAAAATTGTCAAATACTTATCATTGGTCATTAATGATCATTGCACAAATTTTGAATGAAATGCCATATTTGTTGATTGGAGCAGCTTTCATGTTTGTTTCACTTTATTTCCCAACTCAAGTTGATACCACAGCACTGCATTCTGGTATGTTTTATTTTACTCAAGGTATATTTTTACAAGGATTTGCTGTTTCTTTTGGTTTGATGATTTTATATATAAGTCCTGATTTAGAATCAGCTGCAGTCATTGTGAGTTTCTTATACACCTTTATTGTTGCTTTTTCGGGTGTGGTTCAACCTGTTAATTTGATGCCTGGTTTTTGGACTTTTATGCATAAAGTCTCTCCATATACTTACTTCATTCAAAACTTGGTCAGTTCATTTTTACATGGTAGAAAAATTCATTGTAACAATCAAGAATTGGCAGTTTTTAATCCTCCAAATGGTCAAACTTGTCAAGAGTTTGCTGAATCCTATATCAAAAGAGTTGGTGGTTATATATCCAATCCGAATGCGTCATCCAATTGTGGTTATTGTAGTTATAACAATGCAGATGAATATTTATTAACTATTGGTGCTAAGTTTTCGTATAGATGGAGAAACATTGGATTTTTCTTTGCTTTTATATTTTTCAATATTGGATTTTGCTTGGTTCTTTATTACTTTATGAGATATAAGAAAATTACAAAATATTTCAGTAATTTATCAAATATATTCAAAAGTAAAAAAAAATAAGTTGATTTGTTTGTATTTGTAAATAAGGATATAATAATTTTTAATAGATATAATAATTTAATTGATTACTTCAGGTATCTCTACGCATGAAGCTTATGATAAATCTAGTACAAATCTTTGGAATAAAACAAACATTGTATTAACTAATTCTGATGTAGTTTGAACATCATCACTTTTCGATGTGCTACCTTATGATCTCAGAAAGTTCTTGATGTTTTGTATTGATCATATCTCACTAAACACTAACTCAATTGTTTATCGTACTGTCCATGTAACATTCAACTGCGATCATTTGATCTATTCATGTGAACATTATAATTGGAAAGTAGTTCATGATATATCTTTACTGTGGATCAAACTGCGTATAATGATACTTTTAATTCAATAAAAAGAGTTTGGAATTCGATTCGAAGAGTGAAATTATGCTGCAAAACATGAAAATTTATAGCTTTAGGTTACACTTTAAATAATCTTTAATTATATCACAACCATCTTTTCTTGCACAATTTTCTCCATGTTCATGTTCTGTAGTTTTTTTTATGTTTTAAAGAGATTTAGATCTTGTTGAATAATAGTTTTTTGTAAACCCTTTAAACTTTTTGGATCACAACCATCAAGAAAATCTCCTTTGATCAAATAATATCTCAGTTTTCAAAAGATTCTGTATTAAATTTGGATTTTATAACTATTTGACAATTTGTGATTGAGTTTTTGCATCGATTTAGCCTCTTTATAGTTTATTTTCGACCCAGGAACTTGATCAAAACCATGATCTAAGCCTGTTTAGTTGCACATTCTAATGAGTTTAATCAAAGACATTTTCCAACTTATTTGTGAGCTAACCTATAAATTTACTTCAGAAAGCTATTTAACAATAATTGAGTCCATTTTGGTACTTTTAAATAATACAAAATTGATTTCCAGCTCTGAATTAAACTATTATTGAAGTATATTTTGAAACTGCCAAATCAAACATTTGTAAGATTCCAGCTCTTTCAATTAAATGTCTTAGAATTTTAACGTTTATTTTATTAAAACGTCAAGAGATTGTAAACATCCATTTAAATTGGCTTCAATTCATAATTCTGCACTGCCAGGTACATACAAACTAAAAAGTTTTGAATGAGAGAAAAAGTACGACCAACTAAATCTTCACTAGTCTTCATAATCTTTAGGAATTTATTCTAATTCTATTGAAAGACGTGAGTATTGACAACAAAGTGCATATATCAAAATAAATCATTATTCGTTGCAGTCGTATTCTAAAATTGACCAAACCTCATAAGAATGTTTTGAAAATCAAAAGCTACAGCTATATATTTGAAAATAAAAGCACCCAACAGGTCTGAGTCACTTTCATCAACTGAATGATAACAATGCTCTCCAGTTCGATCAGAAAGAACAAAGGATTTCAATGGTAATGTTATCTTTTTCCACCAATTGAATATGTAAATGTTTTACCTTCCATGCTTAACCATGTAATCAGCATGAGCACATGAAATATCAGTGTTTGGAGTCAATTTAAAATCTCCAACAAGTTTTGATATATCAAAACCACCTAAATGAATTTTGCCATGAGTGTTTTATTACCAAGATAAAAGGATAGCATACGTTTATAAGCAGCCTATGCAGCAATTCCATCTTTATTTGGAACGCCAGCACCAAAATGCCATAATCAAAAACCGCCACATGATCGTCATCAACAAAAGTAAAATTCTTAATCGTTAAATCGCAAATTGTTACATCATCTTGAACCTTTTCATCTTTTAACATTTCGACCAGTTCTATAAAAATTGATTAGAGTTATTTTATTAGAAATTTTTTAATATAATATTTTAAACACTAAACAAAAATTGTAATACAAAAAGATGTAAAACTTTTCAATTTGGTTTGATCAATTCAAATGAGCAATAAAGGTTTTTATCAACACTCATGACCGCACCAAAATTATTGAATTCACCACAATAATTTGGAGCACTGAAAATTGTAACAAGTTTACGTCTACTGAAAAATTCATAACCATCCTCAACCACCATATGACCTCTTACAATTAAATCTAATTTGAATTTAGAACAAAAGTATTCAACGTGCTTCCTACCAAAGCAAAATGATACACCACGATCATTTTTTGGCCAGTTATTTAATGAAAAATTTTTAACCAGAGGATCAGGATCGGACCACAACAAATCAGCTAATAAACCTTTATCAGGTACATCTGTGGGTCTTTTGATGTTTTCGATTTGATCAAAATTATTTAAATCTGGTGATAAACCTCCATGAACACAAAAAATTTTATCATTTATTGTGGCAGCAATTGGTAAAGTATTAAAAACATCAACAAAATTTTTCCAAAGTTTATTACTATTCAAACGTCTTTTACATTCATCGTAAAATCCATAAATCTTTGTGATATTAGCAGATTCATGATTACCTCTCAACATGAAGAAATTTTCAGGATATTTTATTTTGTAACAAAGTAATAATAAAATAGTTTCTAATGACTTTTCACCACGATCAACGTAATCTCCTAAAAACAAGTAATTCGACTGAGGAGGATAACCGCAACAATTGAAAATTCTAATCAAATCAAAATATTGACCGTGAATATCTCCCACGATTTTAACTGAGGGTGATAGCCTCAATAAAGTAGGCTGATCCAAAAAAATTTGTCTACTTTTACTAAGAATATACTTTATATCATTTGTATCTATGATAAATTTATCCTTAGAATTGCGTCCAATGGTTTTCTTTTTTAAAGATAATAATTTCTTAATGATTTCATCGATATCAATCTCTACTTTTTTATCACTAACATATGTTATTGGAGGTGAATCAGACAAGTTCGATGAGCTAACTGATGATTGCTTGGCTAAATTAGTTGAAATTTTTATATTGTGTTTTTTCAAATTATCTTTGGATAAAAGATTAGATTTTGTTGTCAACTCCAAAGGACGGGTTTCAGCAATTGAATCTAATTTGTTCAACATATTTGAACTCTCCATCATTTGCTTACTATTTGCTGGACTTGAATTGAATGACAGTAGCAGTAACAGATCTTCATCTTTGAAATCATTACCCAAAGATGTAAAAATAGGCGATGTGATGGAAGTACCCAGTGATTCTACAGACGAAGCCAACTCTTGATTTTTTATAATTCGTGTACGTGATATTTTATTATCTGAATCAAAATCAAAACTGTTCGAATCAATTTTATGAGGTCCATGTTGAGATTTGTGATCATCCTCGTGTGTCAAGTTGCTTAATGTTGCATTAGAATTGACAAATTTTGAGTCAGCTTCATTAAAAATACTTTGATTTATGTTGATAGCAGCCACCACTTCATATTTGATCTTCTCCTTGGACGAATTTATGACACTGGGTTCAGCTAAATTTTCTTTAACTCTATTGTTTTTGATATTATTTTTGACTTTGGATTTTGAATGAGATAGGGCAGAAGCCATCTCATCAGGTTCTAATTCGGCATTACCATTTGACGAACTATTATTTGATTTATCATTTGATGAGCTTGATGGCAACTTCGGTAGGGGATCATTTTTTGACGGGCTGTTTCCCATTTAGATATGTGGAAGCTTTGACTTAAAAACAAGAGCTTTGAAAATGGTAATTCCGACGATATAAGGATATTTTAAAATGAACGACAATGAAAATGCTTTGGTAATTTTTTTCTAAGTCGTCTTCTCTAGTTAATTTACCAATAAATATTCCAAAACTTGATGATTCGTATTAAAAATGACAAGGTGGTAATTAAATTATCAGTTTCAGTGTTCTTTTCCTAATTTTTTTAGAGTAATATCTAATCAAAAGATTAGAGCGTCGTGTAGATAAGACCAATTTCATTCTTCAAAGGTTAAAACATTTGAAAGAGTTCACACAAGCTCTACGAGTACAGTTTTTCCATTACCGAGTTGAGCTCGAAATAATGATAATTTGATTATGGAACCTATAAACATTATTGACACTCTTTTTAATCTTAAAGGTGAATCCAATTAATATGTTTCTTAACGCGCTACCCTTTCGAAAAGAGGTTATTTTCATCAAGCATAAGATAGTTGAAATTCGTCGAAATTTAATTAAACAATAATTCGAACTTCGTGTAACAAGATGTCTGACAAGGTATGGAAAGGTTTAAATCTCAAACCTATTAAATCTGCGGGCTGCTTAATAATTGGAGATGAAGTTTTAAACGGCAAAATATTAGATACCAATTCTTATAATTTTGCAAAGTTCTGTTTTAATAATTTATCAATTCCGTTGAAAAAAACTATTGTATGTGGAGATGATCAAGAGGATATTACACAATCATTGGAGGTATTAACGAAACAGAGTGATATAGATTTTATTGTTACATCTGGGGGGTTAGGTAGTACACATGACGATATTACTTACAAGGTTTTAGCTGACTATTTCAAATTAGATTGCAAATTAGATCAAGAAGTTGTGGATCGAATGCATAGACTAAGAGGCAACAGTATCAAGGAATTAAACTCAGATCAAATGAAAGCCTATTACAGAATGGCAACTATACCCACACCAACAAAGAACTCTAACGTGAGTGTTGAAAAGTATTTTGTTGATGAAAAGTTATGGTTCCCCATAGTGGCACTTAATCATCAAGTTTATATTTTACCTGGAGTTCCACAAATGTTCACAAGCTTAATTCAATCCTTAGAGCCCATTTTGAAATCAAGAGTGCAATCACAAAAATTGACAAGAAGGTATGTTTCAACGAAAACTAATGAGAGCAAACTAGCTCCATTTTTGACAGATTTGCAAAATCAATGTAATCAAAAATATGGCAAAGAAATTGTTAAATTAGGAAGTTATTCACATATGAATCTAGGCTCAGTAACCATCAGTATCGTTGGAAAAGGCGTTAACAATGACCAGCTATCATGGATCGTCACTGCATTAATTGAAAATCTTGGAGGAAAAGCTCTTGAAATATCGCAAGAGGATGAAGATAAAAACAGCTCTTGAAATATCGCAAGAGGATGAAGATAAAAACAGCTCTTGAAACTTAAACTAGGATATGACTATTGTTATACTCGATATGCTCGATATTTACTTTAAATTATAAATACTTAAATCATATAAATCGATTGATACACAAATTAACTCAAATAAAGATGAATACTTTTACACCTCATAGTACAATCTCGACAGCTCCATACTAATTTCTCTATATCAACTACCCCTTGATTACCGTCTTACAGTAAAATCGCTTTAAGATTTCACGGAATTTAGCGTAGAATTAATTGTGCAATATATAGTATGGATATTTAAATTACGTTTCACATAATTTTCAGCCTTTGATCTGTCACATGGTGAAAGTCTATTCCATTTTTCACTCTGTAAGATATGAACTCAGTTGCAAGAAGAAGCTCGACGTCCAATACAAAATTATGAGATATACGTAGCCAATCACATATTGGACGCCTCACTACTTGATCTAATTGCACAATTCTAATTAATAATAAGAAGCAAAGTCTTTAATCAATGAAGTATTATTCTAATGTGAAAGGATTTCGAACAACGTATATTACAATGATTACAACGACCCTTGTTTAATCCCTAAATAAATGAACTTAAACAATCAGTCAAATCACAAGGGAATCCACTCTATTTTATTACACTTAATCTAAGCTCTCATTTATACAATAACCAATACAATATTAATCTATGAATACTAGTTTTATTTCAATAACCACAGAACAAAAGCATATTTTAAGAAAACTTTGCTCATATGGTAGCGTTAATACTTAATATTTGACTTTAAAAATTTTTAGTTCATAAACGCACTGTGTGATTTACAAATAAACGCTACCTGTCATAAACTAATATTTTTATAAAAATCGTTGTAAATAAAAACGCTACCTAAAGAAAATTATTGATGTGTTGAAATAAGTGTATTCTCAATAAAAAAATAAAATTTTTTTTATCCGTCGATAATTTTAAACTGCTTCCACTGCACAAAAATAAATTACTTGTCTAAATTTTTTGTTTATTTTACATTAAATAAGAAAATTATATAATAATAAACACAAGTTAGCCAGCACCGTTGTTATTTGAAAATTGTTATACTAAACTATTTATAAAGTCACGTGATTGCATTTTTGTTTATGATTACGTGATAGATCACGTGACTTGTTTGTACAGTTAACAACAGTTAATAATCGATGAAAGCCATGGAGCTATTGGAAATGGAGCAAACAATTCAAATCCCTATATGAGATTTAAATCCAATTCTGTGCTATATTGCTTTGTTATATTCTCCACTTTTTGAGTTAGTGCTTCGTTATTTATTTTGAGTAACAAGGTGACATTGATTCTTTAACTACTAATGAAACAAATACAATCAATGGTAATAATGTTATGATATTTGCCCAAATGAAAGCAAATTGTAAAGCCAAGATGATAACCAAACTTATATAATTGAAAAATAAATATTCTAAATAAATGGTGATTGCAACAGATTTCAAATAATGATGTCAAAATCAAGTAGTTGTCAAAGTAAAGTTACTGAATTGTTGTAAGAGCTTTATCTGACATTGACTCTTTAGCCTCTATATTTTTGACTAGTGCTTAACGACGCTTTTAATGAATAAAATCTCAGCTATAAAGTGATATTATATCATAGAACTTTAATATACTCTGTTTATATTCTAATAACAATTGACATTAAGTACAAAGATAGATATTTCATCTTTGATATTTGATCTATAGTGGTTAACGTATATCATTAGATATACAGGGTTGTTTCTTAAGTTATATATTTGGCTTAGCTTTAGTATACTTCGACATATAGCGTAACGAGGAAAAAATGAAATACTGTTTTTTGATGCAATTCAGAGACCGGTTAAAAAATCAATACTTAGAATGATTTTACATTGTTTCCTTGAATTGAATTCTTAAATTCACATTTTGGATTTAAAATTGTGATTTTTAGCCACCAAATATTTACGTTTATGAGGTTGAATCAACATTTGATAGCTTCAATACTATAAAACTCCCAGCACAAACCTCTGAACTCTTTCTTTAACACTCTAAAGAAAAGTAGCAAATTTTGATCTATAATAGAATCAAAAATTGTCTATGTCAATCTTGATTTAGTTGCAAAAGAAACAAGAATTACGAGATTTCAATATATGAATCCACAACTCTTACCTTATATATAACTTAAATCTTTAGTAATACATCAGTTTATACATGGAACATCTTCAACCTGAACAATAATTCCACAAATATTGTTTTTGCTGATACGTGTGGTCATATTTAAGTTTATCTCAAGTCAACTTAGTTCAAAATGATACAATAAGAGTCATTTGATTTAGAGAAATATACATTTATTTGCATTATAAAATTTGATAATGTAGATTGATAATGTAAAATATTGTAAATTATGAAAGGTAAATTATGTAACATTTGATAAATCTTTTTTTATAATGGAATTATTATTTATTCTGTCAAGATTATCATTAGATTTTTCTTTGGCTTTATCATAAACCGAATCATTAAATCTATTATAGTTAACTAATATATCATTACCTTTATTATAATTGAAATGCAACATAAATACAATATTCACCTCGTCCTAATTAATTTTTTTCAAATCTTTTGAATTAAACTAATAAAAATAGCATGCAAGCTTGTGTTTCATTACATTATTAGACTTGAGTCGAAAAAATTTGGGAGGTTTTGATATTCGATATTGAAATTCTTTTTCCTACTTTATTTTTTATTCTTTATTTTCATTTTTTTTTTTTTTGCCCACGGCCCTTTGTCAGAGAATACAATTTGTATGATTATGCATTGACCT
The DNA here is from genome assembly GCA_030564645.1 of Insectozyma morakotiae. NCBI lineage: Eukaryota > Fungi > Ascomycota > Pichiomycetes > Serinales > Debaryomycetaceae > Insectozyma > Insectozyma morakotiae. Next base: position 212,616 of record JAKTYD010000014.1, read on the forward strand.
AAATAGTGATTATTTTGAAGTCACAACGATGTCAAACTTGCAAAATTATCATATATTGAGAGAATTTGTTAGATTTGTTGTCAAAGATTAAAAATAAAATATTCCACGTCAATCTTAATTTGGTTGCAAAAAAAGACAAAAAAATCAATTATTTATAGATTATGACAATGACGACAATATTCATCGAAACTTGGACAAGCCAATACACCAGGTTATTTAACCGCTCAAATAATCAAGACGGTCAACAACTACTCAAATTAGACATAAATTTACAAACAAATTGACCTTAAAATTTAAGAAAACATTGAAACTCAAGATAAAACAAAACGAAGATTAAGAAGGAAATACAAAAAAAGTAAACAAAAGGGCGAAGTTCCACCCTAGGGTTTTCTATGAAGACATATATAGTTTTTACCTAATATATACCATAAAAAAAAATATCCAATTGATAACAACACTTTAAGTGAAGAAAAACAAAAAAGAGTATGACAAAATTTTAATGTTTTGTGTAAAAAGAAATAGATAAGGATGACAAAATTTTATTTTCTAGGTTTTTCTATATAGTTTTTACATGTATATTACCCATATTTTCAAGTGTTAAATAAAACAGTAACAGTTTTGGTAAATTTTCAAGATGATTTCATACTAATTGTTAGCTTTCGTTTATTTAAAAGTTCCTCTAGATCATTTTTTCTATTTGTGGAACGATTCAGTTCCTTTGTCAAAACCTATGTTTGCAAAATCATTGATTCTATTCCGAATGCTTCACTATACCGCTTCATGTCTACCATTACATACATGAGAAGATGAACATCTATTTAAGATGACAGAATTGAGCAAAATATCAAAAAACATCAAGTTTTTAGTTTGTTTAATATACCGACAAGATCCGATTCTATTGATACCTTATCCAATTCACTAGTTCCAATGTCTTCTGATAAATCCAATTTATGAAGTTCTTTCAATAGTTTGATATCAGATTTTGTATGTACTGTAGTGTTATTGAAATTATCTTCAGCATTCAAATAATTAAAGTCTTCTAAATCTTCATCAAAAATTCCAAGACTTTTTCCGTCGAATTCACCAAAAATTCCCTCATTTATCTTATTCCAATCATTATCAATTTTATCATTTGATTTTATTTTATCTTCAAGGAAATCTTTAAATAATTTCCGTTTTTTTATTGTTTTGTTGATTCTAGCATTTAATTGGCTCAATAATAAACCTTCATTTATATTTTGATCTGTAGTCATGTGTACCTTGACAGAATCTCTATCTATTTGTTTCATCCTTATCAAGACCAAAAATTTTTCTATCCACTTTACTAAGCTGAGAAATAATTCTGTTTCATCATTATTATAAACATTATAAATAAAACTCCAGATTATTGATTCGTGCGTATCTAATAATTTTTTTAGTCTCTCAAATAGCTCAAAAGAATTTATATAATAAATTTCTTCATTTTTAATTTTATTTATAGTTTCAACCAAGTCGTTCATAAATTTTTGAAATGAACGAAATACGATATGCATGTCTGATTTTGCAAAAACATTAATTAGCGGTTGATAAAAGATTTCAAGAAATTTTTTAATCAAATTAGTCAATTCTGGTTCTTGCCATAATTGCTTTATTATATGTTTATCTTTTTTCTTAATTTGAATTTGCCAGTATTGCTTTAGATTTATGTAGACTATAGACGCATTGACATCTTTATGTTTTGAAAGTTTGCAATGGTTGTCGTAAGAGTCAAATATTTCTTGTAATAATGGATCACTTGGGGTGATTTTTGGTTCGATTAAAGTGGTTGTTAAAATAGTAATTAAAAGATCTTGATCTAGCAGCAAAGATTCCTCCTCAATAATGCTTATACTCGCTAGGCTTAATCGCGAATAACATCTAAGCCTTTCAAGATAAACAGAAAACTTTTGCAATTTGTGTTCCAAAAGTTCTAGCTCCTTATTATAACCATTTAAATCTTCATTAAGTAACATGACAGAAATCAATGAAAGTAAATTGTGTGCTTCTTTCTTTTCTGCACCTAAACCAGCGTCAGTGCTTTTGCTCCAAAACAGTGGTAATGTGGGAATCTGGACTAAAAAAAGATTGATAATTTTAGAAACCACTTTCATAGGATTGGTATATTTCAATATTCCATAAACCATACTATACGGAAACATACCATGAATTTTTTCTACTTTTTTAAACCATTCATTTGAATTATCTTGACCAAAAAAAATTTGATTAATCGTGGCACTAATTTCTAGTTTACACCATTCGTTGAAAGTTTTTAATAATGGTGATGCATTTTTTATATCGGGTGTAGAACCAATCTCCTTAAAAAGACTTGTTATTGTATTTGGATATTTGATTAAATTCTGTTTAAAACTTTCAAAATTTTTAGTTAAATCCAACATCACTTGTGTTGTTTGACGCTGAAATTCAAGCTGAGTTTCGAGTAAAGTTTCTTCTAAATTTCTTCTTTGTCTATAATCAATTTCATCACTTTCAGTAAGCTCGATCTTTGGACCCGAAATAAAATTTTTAAAAATATCGGAATGAACAATTTCAGGTATAAGTAGCAAGCTACGCATATAACCCCTTAAAGATAACCTCAACTTCTCCTTAACTAGAATCTTCGTTTGATCTTTATATATTTGAAGTTCAGATTTTTTCATTGAATCTTTTTGGACTTGATATCCTGCATCCATTTTATCTTTTTTGGGCAAATCCATCATGTTTGTCATCAAACCTGGAAAACATTTTTTTAAAGACTTCTCTAATTCCCTGAATTGTTGATAATATTTACTAATAAATTTATTTGCATAACTATTATCAGATGTTTTGATTACCACCTGTATTATAAATTCATAATGATGTTGATCATGTCTAGTGAAAGTGATCCAAGTTGATTTTTTAGGTTGTGGGATGTTTCTAACAGCCAAAATATTTATATAATGATGGTTTGTAAATTTAAGTTGATCATATTTATTTAAATCTGGACCTAATCTCAAATCATTGTTTATAGTAAGATCCGCCTGTTGTTTGATCTTTAAAACACCTTTGGATTGATAAATCTTATCTATTTTCCCAACATCAGAAGGCTTCAAATGATTTTCGTCGTTCAAATAAGCTAGTTCTTGATCTGTGATTATAATTGAATTGTAAAATAAAAGTAACCCTGACAAGATTTTTTTACTAATTTGCTTGCGTTTACTTACATTTTTTCGCTCAGACAGATTGCTGATGGCTTTGCTGTTGAAACTTTCAATAAAAGGTTGTACTGTATCCTGCCAAAAAATATTTTGAAGTTCATCTGAATTACTTGTAATAAATGGAAATGTAGCTAGCATTTCTTTGAAAAAGAAGGATAGTAATGGTAGCTTGAGTAAACTCTCATTAGAATCTAATGATTTGAAAGGAGCACCTAATAATTGACAACAATTGATATCATTCATTTGATATAATTCATGAACTAGCATACTTTCCAATAAATATTTTTTAAGAAAATGTTCTTGAGTGGCTGTAAGAGAGCTCAAAACGATTGATCCATTGTTGACAGTATTTTTTTCATCTGGTGGCATTATTGATACCTTTTCTTTCAAATAATGAATCTTTAAATGTTGATAATTCTCATTATATAATACATTACATAATAGTTTGAGATTTTTAGTTTTCTCATCTCTTTTTTTTTTCTAATATTAAATATTTTTTACGAATTTTTAATTACATTAAGTTAGCCTATTAACTATAAAAAGCTAGCTTCGAAATGGGTACTCAAAAAAAGGAAAAACAAAGAAGAGTAAGACAAAATGATGTGAGGGATGGGAATTTGAGAGTCAAAGGAGAGAATTTTTATAGAGATGCCAAGAAGGTAAAACATTTGAATATGTATAAACAAGGTAGGGCAATAAGGAATGCTAAAGGTGATATTATAAAAGCAGCAGATTTACAACTGACTGATGCACCAATTGCAAGAGTTGATCCAAACAGAAAATGGTTTGGAAGTACAAGAGTTATTGCTCAAGATGCTTTGTCACATTTCAGAGAAGCGATGAGTGATAAGAAAGATGACTCTTATCAGGTTTTATTAAAACGAAATAAATTGCCTATGTCATTACTCAATGATAAGGATATCAACAGTTCACCAATTGCTAAAATTATAGAAACAGAGAGTTTTGAATCCACTTTTGGACCAAAACAACAAAGGAAAAAACCTAGAGTGGCAGCTTCAAGTTTAGAAGACTTGATGAAAAATGCGGAGACTGATTCAAATCAATATGAAGAGAAACAAGAACTCAATTCAACATTAGGTCTCATGGGAGGCTCTATTTTAGATAAAGATGATTTTACCCAAGAAGCCAAGGAAGCTATATTTCATAAGGGACAATCCAAAAGAATATGGAACGAACTTTATAAGGTCATCGACTCTTCTGATGTGGTTATACATGTTTTAGATGCAAGAGATCCACTAGGTACAAGATGTGAGTCCGTGGAAAAGTATATGAAAGAGGAATGTGCTCACAAGCACTTGATTTATGTTTTAAACAAATGTGATTTGGTGCCAACATGGGTAGCGGTATGTATCAAGTTATTTCATTTTAATTTTAGTTTTTCAAAGAGGTTTTTTTTTTTCATTTATTTTAAAAACCAAAGGCTCTAGTCAGGGTGATATTGCAATTCATTTTGAATTAACTAAAACAATATTGTCTGTTACGTCTTTGGGATATCAAAGCAGCTCGACCCGTGTTCAACCAAGTTGGTTTTCAATTATCGTTTTGATAATTGAATTTAGTTCACAATTTTTCAGTAGTTTTTACTGATTTTTTTTAGAGCTGTTTCAGTTTTTTTTTTGAGTTGAACCTAATTTGACCCAAGGGTCTTTGTTAAAAATTAGCTTCGTAGTGTAAAAACTGACATTTATCAATTTAAACTTCTTTGAAGAGAACGAAATTAAAATTTTTTTCACATTAAATACTAACAATCATTTATTAGGCTGCATGGGTAAAGCATTTGTCTAAATCATATCCGACTTTGGCATTTCATGCTTCCATCACAAATTCATTTGGTAAAGGTTCTTTAATCCAGTTACTTAGACAATTCTCAACTTTGCATTCAGATAGAAAACAAATATCGGTTGGTTTTATTGGTTACCCAAACACGGGAAAATCTAGTATCATAAATACATTAAGAAAAAAGAAAGTTTGTCAAGTTGCTCCGATTCCTGGTGAAACTAAAGTCTGGCAATATATTACATTAATGAAACGTATATTTTTGATTGACTGTCCTGGTATAGTACCTCCTTCAGCAAAAGATTCAGAGTCAGATATTTTGTTTAGAGGCGTGGTTAGAGTCGAGCATGTATCAAATCCGGAACAATATATACCTGATATGTTGAAGAAGTGTGAACGAAAACATTTGGAAAGAACATACGAAATTAAAGGTTGGTCTAAGTTTGAAGAAGATGAATCATTACTTGAGCAAGCCAGTACAGAGTTTTTAGAATTAATTGCTAGAAAACAAGGAAGATTATTGAAAGGTGGTGAACCCGATGAAAGTGGTGTTTCAAAACAAATATTGAATGATTTTAATAGAGGTAAGATACCTTGGTTTGTTCAGCCACCAAATGACGAAGAGATTAGAAGTGGTGAAGATAAAAAGGCTAATTATAAAAGAAAGAGAGCAGAGAAAGAAGATTTAGGGAAAGCAAAAAAACCAAAGATAGATGAGAATGATAATTAAGTAATGTTTGATGTTTGAGGGCTATGGGTGTTTTATTCAATTCATTTAGGTAATTCTATAGGTACAAATTTATATTTCTTCTCTTTGCATCAAGCTTGAATCTATAAATAAGAATGAAAAAAGTGATGAAATATTATTTCCTTAATTTCTGCTATAAGTTTTACGTCTGCATTGTTTTAGTTTTATGTATTAAAGTCTATTTTATTCTTTGGAAAATGGATATCGCTTTTCACTCAAAACGATTCTCCTACAGTTGAAGGGGCTTGAAACTCAGTGGCAATTCCATCTGCTTCCTTCTGATGGTCATTTGATAAATTGCCAAGTCCCCATAATACGCCTTTGAATCTCAGCATTAAATTCATGTCAACTGATGAGCGCCTCAATAGCTCTTTAAAACATTCCATTGATAAATATGCATGTAAAGTTGACGTCAAATGCTGTGTGTGATATGCATTTGTAGTACTCGATGCAGAAGCAAATTGTTGTCTGATAGCTGGAGAAATTGGTAGTAAATGCAATTCTTCAGCAAGATATTCGATTGAAGGTTTGTTGTTTTTTTCATCATTTGAATTTTTATTTAAAATTTGACTACTGATATACTTTAAATCATAAAAATTTGGAAAATATTTATGACACCACCAATAAAATTCATTTTCATCTACAGGTAAACTTGAATTCATGAGTAAACTTAATAAGAAACCTAAATCGTATCCTGCATGATAGGAAATCCAATTAACGTGTTCATCTAACAATAATCCACTCTCGATAATTAATTCCAGAAACTTGAAATGATCTACTCCTTGACTCATATGCAAAGGAAAATTGATTTGTGATGACTGTGATAACATAGCTAAATGTTCTTCATTATACATTTCTGTGACTAAGTCATAGACAAAATTAAATTGCCAAATTATATTCAAACTATGCATTTCATTATTTCTCATTTTAGTAACACAAATTGATAATTGAATCAAATTAAGTAAATCTGAATTGGTACGTAAAGTTTGGAAATGATAGTCCGAGGAAGACTTAAAAGTTCCAACTGGCCTAGCGACAATTCCAGGAATCTCTTGATGAATTGATACAAATACTTTGGAAGTTTTATCATTAACAAACAGTCTTAAATTTTGAAATTCGAGTTCTAAATTATTTGCCCATACTTCTTTCATTATAGGAATTTGTGTAGGTTGTTGATTAGCTTGATGCATAGATGACACCAGAGCTGAGTGATGTTGACTTACTTGCTGCTGAGCCTGCTGCTGTTGAGGTTGTTGTTGTAATTGTTGTAATTGCAATTTTTGTAGCACATTATTCAAACCAGAAGTATTTGGAGAATTAATAGAATTCGTGGAGTTACCATTTGTAATATTGGAGTTATTTCCACCCATCGCTGCCAATAATGGATTGTTGACATGTTGATGTTGTTGATGTTGTTGTTGTTGTAGATGCTGATTAAGAATTTGTTGTCTTTGAAGTTGTTGCTGTAAATGTAATTGAGTAATTTGGGGTGATTGTTGGCCCACTATAGCTTGATTAGTGCTTTGAGCTTGAGCACTATTCTGAGAATTGGATTGTTGTAAATATTGAAGATGTGGATTAATGTTCATGATGTTTTGTAACTTAAATTAGGTTTTTTTTTTTTACTTTGAAGAATAAGCATACACTACCATCGAAGAGACATCAAAGGCTAATGCTCATCTATCTAGAATCATTTCATCTTGAATTACAAATCAATTAGCTCAATGAGGGAAAAGCCATTACATAGTTGGTCATTTGGTCAAATTGAGCATATACTTCTTTCAAATATTTATTAATTAAATATCATTTAAGGTGCCGTATTATCATGATAGCTCTCTAGTGTGAGATTCCTACAATTGATCTCTATAATTGGAAATATTAACAGCATTGTTAGCTTCCCTTCCATTTGATATTTGGGAATTTTGAAGAAAATTATGATCTCCAATTTTCCGTGGTTTGACCAAATATTGAATCAAAAAAGCTATGCCCAAAACCAAAGCTATTACTGCTACAATGATATAAATTATTCCAAGGGCCATATTTCTACCACCGAAAATTGAATTAGTAGTTATGACAATATTCTTGGATCCACCAAAAATTTCTACTGGATAATGTAATTGTACCGACATTTGATAAGTCCCAGAAGACATGATACTTGTGGTATTTTTACCATACAATTTATAAAAATTTGGCAATGCAGCAGTTCTCATCCAATTTTGTAAATGTTCCCAATTTTGTAAATCTGGTATATTCTTACTATCATATCCATTAGGAAACATTTTATCCCAATTAGGTGGTGGCACAACATCTTCAGGTTTATATTTTGTATTTTTAAATTTATGATGTTTATCTGATGGCCATGAAATATCTTTCTCAGAAAATTCATAAGTCTCATTATTTTCAGTGCTTCTTGTATTTAATAACACAGGATAACTTATTGAATCATTGAAATATGAGTTCGCAATTAATCCGCATGGATATATTAATCTATTTTCACCATTATATTCTCTGTGTTTCAAAGGTTTGCAATTATCTGTAACATCGTCACTTGACAATGCTTTTCCACCCAATTGATCAATATCATAACTTTCAACGTACTTACGATGATTTTGGAAGAAATTAGTAAGCTTATAATACAAATATAATGGTGGCAGTAAATCTTTTGGTAGATTAAATTGTATCACACAAGTAGTCACTATGTCTTTATCATTGTATACGCTCGTTTCATTGACTAACTTCCATTTAAAATCCGGAGAAGTTGATGTTTGCTTAAAATGATACCCCGTAAATTTATCAGGAATGGATTTATAATTATCAAAATCTGCTAGATTTTCACAATTGGAATAATCAATGTTTAATTCTTGAACATTGTAAGTTGTATAAATAATTGCTATACCTAAAGGAGTGAAAATTATTGTCAATAATATTAATAAAGGTATAACAGATTTAGGAGTTAATATAGGCTGCCATGCTTTTAGTCTTTGTTGTCTAAAAGCTGTGTTTGGTGGTTTTCTAGATTTATTTATTATGGAATTATTAGACTTCGAGAATCCACTCGATTCTACCTCTAAATTATCATTCTCATTGCTGTTATATTCTGTCTCACTGTTGGAATCTTTCCTTCTATGCAAAAAATTCATTATATTAAATTTATCAAATATTTTGGATTCCAATTTTTTTTCCTCAATAATTTAAATAACAACATCTTTTTTGATTTAGAGATATTTCTTGACATTTGTCATGCATCAACTTCTGAAACTGAAAAATCAAGGATATTTCTACAAAGTAGCTTATTGGAAATGAATATTCTTATCATTTGATAATGAAATCTTTTGAGCCAATTAAACAATCTTAAAAATATATTGAAGTAAGACTAAATCGTAAAAGTTACTAACGAACAACCCAGTTTATCAAATAAGTTATACAAAGTTCGTTTTAAATACAAGATTAGCCTATGCTAGAGACCATCTTTACGTCTTTTTTTTAATTGATAAATCTAAGTTGAAGCTCAAGATATCAACATTCTTTTCACCAAAAATTTAATTAATCTCCATAAATTGAACGATTTCATATAGACTCATTTTTCTAAAATGATCTGATGATGGATATTCAGATTACGAGTAATTTCATTAATACTGGATGTATCAAAACACGTCAAAAAAAATTAATAAATAATATTCTAATAAAAATATCGAGAAAAAAGTTAAAACTTATTTCTTCCTTCTCAGAGATTTTGATCTTCATTTTATCAAACTCGAAAATTTAATAAGTTAAACAGTATTTGCATATCCAATCTTTCAATAAATGAGTTCCAATTCGTCATCGGAAGATGAAATAGTATTATCAAAATTAAGAAAATCAAAACCCAAATCATCATCAACATCCCCGAGCTCTGACGATGAAGATAATTTACCATTGGCATCAACTAAAATCAAAAAGAGAGTCCATAAGAAAAGCATTGTTGAATCAGATGATGATTTTGAAGATAAACATCAAGATCAAGAAGAATTATCAGTAAAATCAAGAAAATTATCAAATGGGACCAAAAAGTTAACCAAAACAGTTGTTAAACAGACGAAAAAAAATCCAACACCAAAGACATCCAAATCAGGGAATGCCATAAAAAGAGAAAAATCTGTTAAACCAAAGAATGAATTAGAAAAACAAACTAAAACAAAAGAACAAAAGAAAGTTAAAGAAGAAGTAAAAGAAGAAGATGATGGTTATAAATGGTGGGAACAAATGGATGAAAACAATGGCGAATTTAAATGGGAAACACTAGAGCATAATGGGGTTATATTTCCACCACCTTATGAACCATTACCGTCATATGTCAAAATGTATTACGATGGTAAAGCAGTCAATTTACCACCTGAGGCAGAGGAAGTTGCTGGGTTTTATGCTGCATTACTTGAAACTGATCATGGAAAAAATCCTATATTTCAAAAAAACTTTTTTCAAGATTTTGTTGAAGTTTTAAACGAATGTGGTGGTTGTGAAATTGAAATCAAAGAATTTGAAAAATGTGACTTTAGTAAAATGTACGCATATTTTGAAAAAGTCAAAGAAGAGAAAAAGCAATTGACAAAGGAAGAAAAATTAAAGATTAAAGAAGATAAAGAAAAATTGGAAGAACCTTATAAAACTTGTTTATTAAATGGTAGAAAAGAATTGGTAGGTAATTTTAGAATTGAGCCTCCTGGTTTATTCAGAGGACGTGGTGCACATCCTAAAACTGGTAAATTAAAACGAAGAGTTCATCCAGAGCAGGTTACATTGAATATAGGTAAGGGAGCAAAAATACCTGATCCTCCCGTTGGTCATCATTGGGCAGAAGTCAGACACGACAGTGAGGTTTCCTGGTTAGCAATGTGGAAAGAAAATATTGCAGACTCGTTTAAGTATGTTAGATTTGCTGCAAGTTCATCAATTAAAGGTTTATCAGATTTTAAGAAATTTGAAAAAGCAAGAAAATTAAGAAATCATGTAGATGCAATTAGAAAAGATTATAAAAAGTTATTGACTGCTGAAAAAACTAAAGATAGACAAATGGGTACAGCTATGTATTTGATTGATGTATTTGCTTTGAGAGCCGGGGGAGAGAAAGGTGATGATGAGGCAGATACAGTTGGTTGCTGTTCATTAAGATATGAACATGTTACATTGAAACCTCCAAATATAGTTGTATTTGACTTTTTGGGTAAAGATTCAATTAGATTTTATCAAGAAGTTGAAGTAGAAAAACAAGTTTTCAAAAATTTAAAGATTTTCAAAAAACAGCCTAAGCAACCTGGTGATGATTTATTTGATCGAATCACCCCTGCAATGGTAAATAAGCAATTACAAAACTATATGGATGGTTTGACTGCAAAAGTATTTCGTACATATAATGCATCCAAAACAATGCAAGATCAAATGGATTTATTGGATCCAAATGAAGGAACCGTTGCTGAAAAAGTTGTGAAATTCAATGCAGCTAATAGAACTGTCGCAATTTTGTGTAATCATCAACGTACTGTCAGTAAAACTCATGGAAATACAGTTCAAAAGATTAATGAAAAATTGAAAGAAAGTATTTGGCAAAAAATCCGAATGAAAAAAATGATATTACAATTAGAACCAAAATTAAAGAAAAAAGATCCGAAATACTTTGAAGAAATTGACGATTTGATCACAGAAGATATCGAAATTATTATGAAGTCAATTATTGAAAGACAAACTGAACAATTGGAAAAAAAAATTATAAGGGATAATGAAAAATTAAAGGTTGAAAAAAAGCCATTATTAAAGAAATCAGATTATAAAGAGAAATTTGACAAAATAAAAGAATTGGAAAAAGAATATAAAAAAGAATTGAAAACAGGTAAACCAGAAGTGGCAACAAATGCAACTGTTGAAAAATTGAAATCACAAATCGAGACTATAGAAAATCGAATTGTCAACATATCTATGCAATTGAAGGATAAAGAAGATAATTCAGAAGTTAGTTTAGGTACTTCAAAGATGAATTATATTGATCCAAGATTAACTGTTGTATTTTCAAAAAAATTTGGTGTACCAATTGAAAGATTATTCCCTAAAACTTTAAGAGAAAAATTTAAGTGGGCTATCGAATCTGTTGATGAACACTGGAAATTTTAGAAAATCCATAGAAATGAATATAAGTATAAATGATGCGTAGTTTATATAGTCTATAGAGTTTGATCTCTTTCCATAATATTATTTTTGTATTTCTAAAAGACACCTTGTAATAGTTCAAGATATGTATTGATAATTTCTTGATTTATTTTTTTACGCATCGGAGTAAACAAAAAATTGGGTCGCAAAACCGAAGTAATTTGAAAAAAATTTAAAAGTATTCAATTGTTACAAAAATACTTGGCTGAACGTTGATGAAATTTTCATTATAATACAGGTTAGATGAGTAGTTCAAAGAAAATTCAATATCCATTTTGGTACGGTGGGGCATCAAGTATGGCAGCATGTTTGGTAACTCATCCATTAGATTTAGCTAAAGTAAGATTACAAACTGCTTCTAAACCTGGTCAATCGTTAATATCAATGATATATCAAATTATAACTAAAGAAGGATTTTTTAGAATTTATTCTGGTTTAACAGCTTCATTATTAAGACAAGCTACATATTCAACTACAAGGTTTGGGATTTATGAACTTTTAAAAGATAAATACGTTGAATACTCTCATAATCCAAAACCTACAACTTGTATACTATTACCAATATCAATGATATCTGGTGCTCTAGGAGGTTTGGTAGGAAATCCATCCGATGTTGTAAATATTAGGATGCAAAATGATTCAACTTTACCAATCGAACAAAGAAGAAATTATAAAAATGCATTTGATGGTATTTATCAAATAATCAAAAAAGAAAACGTGACATCATTGTTTAGAGGTTTATATCCAAATTTAATAAGAGGGGTTTTAATGACAGCTTCTCAAGTGGTAACGTATGATATTGCAAAAACTTTCTTAGTTGAGAATATTCATTTAGATCCATCAAAAAAATCAACACATTTCAGTGCATCTTTAATAGCTGGTTTAGTTGCAACAACAGTTTGTTCACCAGCGGATGTTGTCAAGACTAGAATTATGAATGCAAAAGGTTTAAAGAATGAAAATGCATTTACAATATTGAAAAACGCTATTAAAGAAGAAGGTGTTAAATTCATGTTTAGAGGATGGTTACCATCATTCATAAGATTAGGACCTCATACAATTGTGACTTTCTTAGTATTAGAACAATTAAGAAAATTCAAATTAGGTATGTAAAATAATTTATAGACTAATAGACTAATAGAGATAGATTAATAATAAAAAAGACTATTTATATTTGAATTTAGGCTTTGACCTCAATGTTATCTAATTCTGCTTTTTCAAAAGCTTCTTTTTCAGCTTCTAATATATATGGCATCAAATAATGATCATCTTCTTCTGGTTTAACAGCTTTATCAGCTGGTAAAATATGATGTGATAAAGATAATTGATGAGCAGTTATTAATCTGTTAATTCTTGCGTATGATACATCTTCAGGTAATCTTTTAAGGGCTTTTTGCATTACTGGTGTTTCTTCTTGAAGTAAATCATTGAATTTTAAACCCATTTCTCTATAACCGGCGTATGCAACAAATTTTTGAGCAATTGGTGTTATAACTTTTGCTAAAGTTGGTCTTGATAATATGAAGTTAGCTGTCTTAGCTATTGAGGTAAATGATTGAGGCATATGGGGATTGTATTAATGGCTTTTGATGACAACTTATTTTTTTTTTTTTTCTTTAACTTTTTGGTAATAAATTTTATCAAATTTAATTGGTTAGAGTTGTAAACTTCCTAAATAGGCAACATGTATCTATTAAATCTATGTATATTTTTTTAGTAATCATATTCATTAGAAGCTTTATCACTTGTATTTTCAAATCCCACATCTTTTAAAACATTCAATGGTCCGTACTCTTTAATCAACTTTAAAGTGTCTTCATCTTTACACAAAAACAAACCTTGCACACCACAAGAATTAATACCGACTTTATCTTGAAATTTCCCCTTTGATCTGGGAACCATATAAACGTAATCAGTAGTCATGATAAAATTATACGAAATATGATTTTGTTCGTTTTGTCTTAATGTAGTGAGGGATTTTTGTAATAAAGATGCAAATAATTCTGATAACAAGTCCTCTGTAACATCTTCATTTTTAGGAATTTTTTTAATAAAATTTGCAAATGGTAAATGTTCATTTTGCAATGGCTCATTTTTTTTCAAAATTGGTGATGGACTTTGGTTTGATATGACATCAGTATACGGCTTGAATTTATGTTTTGAGGGTAAAGTCATGAATTGAATATGTTTGTGAGGTTGAGAAGCACCACTTTCTGGACCACAATTATAAAACGCAAACCAGTTTTCTTCTTGAGGTTTCAATTCTTCTAAATTAAATAATATCTGATAAGTTCCATAAAGCTCACTAGGTGATAATGGAGTATTTTGAGATTTAAATTTTTGAGTTACTAGCATGAAATGTTTTGGAACAACAGGGAACTTATTGAAAACAATTTTAAATTCGTTATTAATCCCATAATTCTCAATTATAGTCAATTCAGGCTCAGGCTTTTCAAAAGGATTTTCATTTCTATCACCTTTTTCAGGTCTATGAATCAAGGAAGTTAATAATGTCAACTGTACATCTATGTTTTCATCACCAGCTTTAATGGTTTCTATTTGATTGATTGCAGATTCTCCATTGAATAAAATGTGAGAATTTTCTAAAGCCTCATTGTATTTATTAGTTAACACTTCATAAAAGTTGTCATCAATTTGATAGCCAGACATGATAAAAGTTATATTTTTTGGCAACTAAATATTTTTTTTTTTTATGAAAATGTAAGAAAATAAACAATGGATCAAGAAGTGATAAGTCAACAAATTCTAAATAATCTAAAAAGTTTATCCAAGGATAGCTATGGTAACCAGCTGTTATTAAATGAATTGGCAGAATTGACACAACATGGTATCTCCGAGGAAATTTTAATGATACTATTGGATTTAATAATCGATACTGGTGTAACTTCAATCAAAATTAAAGACAAAATTTTTTTGGTAGAAAATTGTTTGAATCCATTGGGAGACCTATCAATTGATGTATATTTCAAAATTATTAGTGTTTTTGGAATAAATCAAGTTTACTATGATGATGGTGAAAAATTAATAAGTAAAAGACTCAATGCTCAATTCCAGTTGCAACTTTTGGATTGGTTATTAGAAAATTATACATTTGTCAAACTTTCAGCTGTCAGATCCGGCTCTTTTTTGCTAACACTTTTAATTAAAAGTTTATCCTATGAATATTCAAGATTCCAAGTTTCAAAATTGATGATTTTAATGCTAAAAGACAATGAAAAAATCATTATTAATTTTAAAAACAAAGACATTTATTATAAGTCTGAAATGTTGAAGCTGTGGCATATAAAACAGGTTGTCGATTTATTTAATAAATTTCCATTCGATATTTATTTACGAGAATTAATCGCTTATTTTAAAATTTTAAAACCGGATTTAGATTATATGGTTTTTTCTCAAAAAAATTATAAAGTTTTAAACAAATTAAGTGGCGATTTGAATTTAGTGTATGGTTGGGATGACCAACATCATAATGATCACATTAAAAAACCAAAATTAAATAATGTTGACTCTTCGAGTTCAAACCTTTCCAGCTTTGCAGTTAACACCTCATCATTGATACAGAATATTCTAAGTAGATCCAGTAAATTAAATCCATACTTAATGTTAAGAAATAGCTCAAATGATCCACAAAACACAAAACTATTGATAATATTGATTTTAACTAATAAACAATTTAAAATTAAAATTGATAGTTATATTGATTATCATTTGAAAAACTTGAAGTTCAATGACTCAAAAGAGATGGAGTTATTTATGGCTCAAATAGAAAATTTGTATGAATTGAGTGATGGCTCAATCGATTTATCACTGGTGACGAATTTTGTTGTCGACAGTAATGTAAATGATACAAACTATTTCACAGAACTTTCATATCGATCTCGGTTGTTAAAATTTGTTAGAAATTATGATACTCAGCAATTGGTCAGAATGATTGAAAATGATACCATGTCATTAAAACAATTTCGCATGGATGCTCAAGAGATAAATCAAGAGGCATGTAAGTTATACGTGGAAAATTTATTGGATCTTATTTCTTTTGATGAAGACGTAGAACTGATAAATCAGATTATTCCAGAATTGTGCCAATTTATAATACATTGTGCTTCTTGTTGGGATTATTTAACGAATAGGATATTGATATTCATTCAAAGCTTAGGGCCCGAAACTATAGATCAATTAAATGACGAAACTATAGTATTAAGCAAACCGTTAATATACTCATCCTTATTGAGTGGAAATCTAATTTATTTGAACGATATTTGTCAACATATAGCAATTGGTAAAAATCATGAATTCAAGGATAACAAATTTAAGTTAATTCAAAACTCATACATTATGGATACGGTTAACATGTTATGGAGAAACAAGTTTTTACATTTTGATTATAATAATTTAAATTCTCCACATAAAGCATTATATCTAAATCCAATTTTTTTAAATCAAATTGCAACATTTCATATATTTAATAATAATGAATTTTTAGTATTTGAACGATTTGGTGAAATATTTGTCAATCCTGCAACTTCATATATATCAAATAAAATATTAAGGAAATTAGAAGATGAAAATATAAATCTAATTGATATAAGACATGAAGGACCACCGACAAAAGAAAGTTTGGAGAAATTATTAAATGATAAGAATAATAAATGGCTTGAAATGAGTTTTGATGAATTAAGATTAAGAATTTTACAAGAAATAGATTTATTAGGATTCAACGGTATTGGAAATTTATTATTCACATCTTTGAAGACTTTATCAGGAAAGAGAAAAAGTAAAGTAGATTAGTAATTAAATTCAAAACAAAATTGATATAATATTATTATACTCTAAGTTATAAAATCATAATCGCTAGATTTAATTATATAAAACAAAGTTAGCTTTACCGGAAGTAACACCCACGGTACAACCATCGCCTCCATTACCATTGTATTTACCATTTTCGTAAACACATTTACCACTTACATTTCCACCATCTTGAGCCTCAATGCTAACTTTGAAATTCAAGGAATCATAATTATTTGGATTTGGAATTAATGATAAATAAGCAATACCATTTGCATAACCAGCACCAAAATTCAATGGAGCCCAATTACCAATTCCAGAACCTGGTGTACCCCAAGCACAACCTGTTTGCCAATCAACACCAGCATTGTTAACATAATATTGAGCAGATGTTGCACCACCTCTCCAAGTGTAATAAGTACTTTGGTCAACAACAGTGATTGGAGATGTAGAACCACCATTGACAACAGTTGGAATAACCATATTTTCGGTACCTGGATAATCGGTTCTACAAATAGCAACTGTTTGACTCAAATTGTTAACAACATCAGCTTTATCAACACCCCATTCACACAAATAATTTGATCTTGAATTGGTTTTGTATAATTTACCATTCTTACAAATTAAACCACCAACAGAAACACCATTTGCTGGTTGAGATTGAGGCCATTGTGTTTTTGACATACCACTTTGACAAGCGTATGAACAGTAAGAACCTTCTTTACATTGACCACCAGTAGAAGTGTCAGAATTATAGATACCTGACCAACCACCAAAACCTAAATGATCTAATGAAATAACACCTTGGCCAGAAGGAAATTGATCACAAGATAAAACACCATCTTGAAATTCTTGAGTTGGATTTTGATAAAGTTGTAAATCACCATCTATTGATGATGGTGTAGAGCTTTGAACTGAAGTAGAACTTGGAGTTGGTAAAGATAATGTTGATGGTTCATTGGAAGTTAATGAATCATTTTGAACAATTGTGGTTGAAGATGATACATTAGTTGAAGTTGTTGATGATTGAGAAGTTTCATCAGTTGACTCAGTAATAGTAGTTGGTTCAACAGTAGTGACTGGATTACCTTTAGCATCAACGGTAACAGTGACATAAGCATAGTCATAAACAACAGCTCTTTTATGTTTATGATGACCATGAAAGTTGGTTTGAGCACAATCTTCATCTACTCTTTTGTTTAATTTACCTTCATGAGGATTAATATTGTTGATTGCAGGAGCTGCAAATGAATAAGCAATAAAAGCTAAAACAATTGAATTTGTAAACTTCATTTAAATAAATTGATTGATAATATAACTTGACGATCTAAAAAATACGATATTGATATTGAATCTAAAATGAATGTAATATAATTGTAAATTGAAAGGAATGAATATGATTCAAACTAAAGTAACTTATATGAATTAAAAATTTAATGAAAGGAGTGACTAAAGGTTAGTTAGTTGAAATTAAGTTTTTCTTCTTATGATTTTAATGAAATCTAATTCAATCTAATCTAATCAATTGGAAAGTAAAGGAATGAATGAATAAATGAATGAATATAAAAAAAGGAGGAAAATTTTTTTGGTCAAGAGTTGTTGTTGATAATATGTATAATAATAAAATATAATATTAAACAATTTTAGTACAGAAAATTGTGTGAGTGTATGGGTAGTGCAAATCGGTTAATTTGTTTTGTTTGTTTATTTATTTCTTGAATAATTTTAATTTTTTTCGTGTTTTTGTGACACGCAATTAATTATTTTTTTCTTACCTTTTTCCTGATTTATCAATCACCAGTAACTCTCATCACTCCCTCTGGCATTGATCTTCGTCGATGTTACTCTGGGTGTGGTACAACGGTGAGATATCCAATGGTAGAATTGCTTTTCACCTGGCAACATTTGTAGTCTAAGCAATTTCAAGTGTTTAAAATTATTATTATTTTCATTATAGCCAGCTTAAATTTCAATATTATATTATTTCAATATAATTATTGGAAATCAAGCAAGTAAAAATTATTATTTAATATTAACTCATTTTTGATATTGATGAAACTGGGCTTTTAATAGAAATTTCATTTACTTACTAACTCTTATTAAATAATATTATGTTTTTCCATTTTAAAGTCTCCCCCTTCTTTTTATCGTACAATTCATTTTTGTTTACTTGATTGAGTATTTATTTTTATTTCTTTCCTCCCATCGAGAGACTTCTTTTGATGGACATTTAGATTTTTATTAACTACCTGATTGTGTTGAAAAGACAGTTGTAAAACCATTTTTAAAGATTGTTCAATCATTAGTGAAGTTGATCATAACTCTACGTTAGTACTATTTCTCGTATTATTTTGATGTAAATTGCTTTTGCTAATTACGATGTTAATTAAATGTTTAATTAACAATTTTGCAAGCATGACGTAAACATTTACTGAATTTCTGTTATTATGTTAGAAATATATCTCCCTATATTCATCTAGGCAAAGATTTAAGTGAGAAAAGCAATTATATTCTAAGTTAAATAGTACTATCATCACTGTTTGTTCTTTTTAATTGCTTGAGTTAAGTTTGTTGTTTTAATTTCACGTTTGTATTTACCTGGAAGGGCTTTGCAAATTAAAGCCAGCACTTTTAGTTTGATTTTGGTAGCTTTTGTATTCTCTAATTTGTTTTTTTTTTTTGAGCGCGCAACACTCAAACAACAAGCGTGCACAAAATCAAATAATATTAAATAAATATTTAAAAAACTGGAGTTCGAAACCTCGTTTGAAGCAAATTATGAATCTTTAAACTTAACGGTTTTGATTTTTTGATTCCTCGATTGTTTATACTATTACTTGGTTTTGTTATCTTTTCAAGAGAAATCTTAAAGAAAAGAATAAATTTATCGACGATTAAAGGTTTATGAATGCTAAGGATCTCTCCTCTGCCTCTGTTGTAATTGCATCGTTCCATTTCAGTGTTCTAATTTCATTGTAATTCCGATGTACGGATTCTTCGCTGGGTTCAAATTTTAAAGGAAGCAATTCAAACTGATTATCACAGTCACGTATAGATACTAGAGTGAAGCTTCATCGATTTTTGATCATCGCTCATATAGAATGCTTGAATCTTGATATAAAGTCAAATGGT
Organism: Insectozyma morakotiae; assembly: GCA_030564645.1. Taxonomy (NCBI): domain Eukaryota; kingdom Fungi; phylum Ascomycota; class Pichiomycetes; order Serinales; family Debaryomycetaceae; genus Insectozyma; species Insectozyma morakotiae. The sequence goes on from JAKTYD010000014.1 coordinate 232,488, forward strand.
ATGGATGCTCTAGATCAGATAGAATGTTTCAAAAAGATAAAGAAAAAACCAGCATAAGTTCAATAATTTCTGTTTTTTTTGAAAAAATTCAAATTAATGCAAAATTTAATTTTTGTACTTCTCCAAAATCACTTGATACTCGCTAGAATTCTATACTTCATGTCTTAGTAGCAAAGTATTGCAAACTTTAATTAGAAATGAGAATTGTTTTTAAAGTTTGTTTAAAACGCATATAAAAAATTAACGTATATTTTTTATCTCTGAAACGTTTACCGACCAAAATCTTTTGTAGCGATTCTTGCATAAACTTTTCTAGATCTAAGTTAAATTTGTTCTTAATCTTAGGAGATCTTGAGCTCATAAAGGAATAAAAAGTCAATCTTATATTAGATCCAAAATTTTTAATTTTTTTAAACACGAACAATTTATCTACAAAAATATGAATTTAGTTTGTAACGTTGGAGATTACAAATGGCCAAATCAAAGTTAAAGCTTAGCAATACAAAGCTCAAATAAAACTGATGACATCAGTCTGTTCTTGCGTCGTACTTATTGCTCATTATGATCAAAGTGATTAAGTTAGCTGATATAACTCTACTCAATACCGAAGTTTTTTATAAGCTTCTAATGTCAGTATTACTTATGCTCACCATGCATTAATTAATGGTGATTATATTTCAATAGATATTCTATTTGTTCTAGTGTATGTTGGAGCTATCGTTATCCTACTCTTGTTTATCTTATCCTTATTAAATATTGAATGTACTCACTTTCAATAATAACATCTTTAAAGTAATAATTTGTGAGATCAGGTATAGCCATGAAAGATAATGATACTATATATATAACACTCTTGACCTAAACTAAACTATTAGGAGTATAGAATTCAAATAGACTAAATACGAAAAGGAATGCTCAAACAGTTACTAGGTAAATAGGGATATCTTACGTAAATTACCATTAAAAAAATTAATTAAAAATACCAGATTAATACGATTATTTAAAAGCTAAATATCTCTGTTTTTAGAGAAAAGTACTGATGTTTGTGAATGCATTACTTGCAGTATTTTTTTAACGATGTTAACATCTTTTTAGGTCACCTTCTTGTGCTTATTCTAAATGGTTCAATCATCAGCCTTATGAGCTCATCTATCTTCGGAATTATATTAGATGTTGTTCCTATTGCTGCCTCCAGTGTATTTAGCTACAAGTGCAAGTTACATAGCATTAATTTATTGCATTATTATATACATATAAATTATGAATCTCCTTTTTGGTTGTTATATTATTTTTTATCATTACATAGTGCATTCTTGTTTTTAAACAAAATTCAAAGATTTTCTTTTGAGCAAACTAAGTTGAATGAAATAGACATTTGACGTTTTTCTTATATCTGTTCAATGATAGCATTAAGGAAATTTATTAGGTAAAGATTTACAGTCTAGGTTTGAAGTGTTATAAATATCAAACCAAAAATAATAACTTATCATGTATCATAACCGGTAAACTATTTCTGTACCTTAGTTCGATCGTATGTGATGGCACATCAAGAATGAATTTTACCATCGAATACAAATATATATTTGTTGACTACCTATTCAAATAAGTTTACTATAATATTTTTCATGATTATTAACAGAAAATTCCAAAGGCGATCGAATACATCTATATGATGTTTATATTTTATATTTTTAGCTTAAAAGAATTCAATTAAAATTATTATCGCAAGTATTTTTAAATATTTTAGTTATGATAGTATGGTAGACATCATATCATAGAAAATACTTGGCATTGTTGCCTTGAATCTTAAATTCAAAAAATTAACTTGACACATTAGTAATATATTTAGTTGGGCAAGATACGTATGAGATATGCAGTGTGATTTATAATTTCTTCGCTCATAACTGAAGACAATCAAAAGCGAACAATTGTTGATAATATGAGTAGTTTTGGAATTCCAATTAAAAAGTTGATATCAGAGTCTTTGACATGCATGAGGTTTTTTTTTTTTTTTTTTTTTTTTTTACTTTTTATTTCCTGTTTTTAATATTTTTTTATAATTTCTATATCCAAACAT
>JAKTYD010000014.1:234574-345155 GCA_030564645.1 Insectozyma morakotiae
TTTTTTTTAGAGTCTTTTAAATGCATAAAGTTTTTTTTTTTTTTTTTTTTTTTTTTTAACTTTTATTTCATGTTTTTCAAATTTAATTAAAAATAACCATTACTACGTTCATCAATTTGATCATGATTAATAGCACAGAATCTGAAAATAATGCAGATTAAGATGCTTCAGAAACATGTATACAAAATTGTCTCTATCAATACAAGAATAAGTATCGATTAAATCTTAAATTTTTCATTTAAACAGGGTCAAAGTTTTAATTTATGATTTAAAATTGGGTGAACTGAATTTCATGTCACTTTAATTTAACAAAATATTTTCTTGAGGATAGCATTATACATTAAATACATATTTAACCAAAATTGTTTGTACTCTTTTTTTTAAATTAATAACTCGATGAGGAATCGGAAAAGTAAAAAATAATTGAGATTAAATTTACACAAAAGCTAAATTTAGAAATAGGCGAGAGTTAAAATAATCATGTGGCAAATTTTGATCTTAAATTAAATTCCCTTTAAAAATAGATAGATTTAAATAAATTAGTCGATACTCTTTGATAATTATAATTTATTTCAAGTCGATTGTTTGGATGAAAACTAGAAATGTAATTTCGTCACGTAATTTACATTTTGAAATTTATTTGGTTATTAAAAAAAATTATTAATTTTGCATCAAAATTTGTTCTATGCATATTTACCAATTTTTACATTTTCCAATTAAAATTTCCCTTTAAAATCTTTTTTTTACAAAATACGTATAATTCTTAAACTGACATTTTTCTATGTTGGATAAATTAAAAAGTGAAATTTATTTGTAAGTTCTATGCATAATTAATTTATTCGCTAGTGATTGATTCTTTAGTATTTTTTTTTTTTTTTTTTTTTAATATTTGAAATTATATAAGTACATATTTGATATCAAATGAATCTTTACCAACCAACAAGATACTTAAACTTTTCAATTTTCTTCATTCCTTTTTTTCTTAAATTATAAGATCGATAATTTGAGTTTCAGCCCTGATCTTTCAAATCAAAACGTTCACTTCTCAATTGGGTTTCTTCAAATAAACAAAGCTTACAAGGTTAATAATTTAAATAAGAAAACTTATATTATAAAGTCATTTAATTTAATTTAAATTTTAATACCATTGCATATATTCAATACGCTGATTTGATATTTTCAGATTATAAGATTCAATGAACATATATAATTTCAGTAAGTTCAAAAACCAGTAACAATTGAAAATAGTATGGACTTTGGTGACAACAATAAAAAAGATAAACATAAAGTATCACTACAACAGAAGAATTATTTACTGGAGCCAATTTCAGATCTACCGCATTCACAACCTTACAATATAGATCAAGAAGCAAATCAACAATACAACAGTCACCCTCAAGATCATTTCAAGACAAAATATTTAAGCCAACAATCTCAAGTTATTAACAACATATCACAAACTCAATTGCATTCTATCGACGAAAAAGTATCTAGGCTGAATCAACAAAACCAAAATCAAGAACATTTAGATCATAAAAGTTTAAGTAATTTCAATATTGCAGAACAATCTTCATCATCTTTAAACTCAAATAATTTGATTGAACCAACAAGTAATGTTTATTTATCCAATAGCCATAATGCTCATTCAAATCATCCTGGAGTTACGTCATCAGTCAATTATCATACAAACAATTCACAGTCTATACCCACTCGGCAAACTGAGCCTTATAAAAATATCAACACTTTCAATATGATACCAACATATATTCCAGAAAATATGGAACATCATTATATTCAACAGCAACACTTTCAAACTTCTAATTACGAATATCAATATCAAAATCAAAATACAACTCAAAATATTCAATTTCAAGATAGACAAGATGTATTTTCTTCCATCAATATGCCTTTACCAACAAACATAGATTTAAACCAATATCCAGACATGACTACTTTAGTGAATTCAAATGAAAATATAATTGTACCATTGGTAGAGAATAGATTTGTAGATTTAAAAGTATGCACAGTTTGTGGGAAAAGAATTACTAGAGATATGCAAAGACATTTAAGAACTCATCAAAGTGACTCGAGATTCAAATGCAAATTTCCCAAAACTTATTGTAATCATAAGCTGGGAAAATTCAATAGACCATACGATTTCAAAAAACATTTACTTAATCGTCATTTCAAATTTGATGATCCAAATATTAAAAAACTACACAATCTAAGTGACAAATTAGATCATCCAGGTACTTGTATTTGTGGAGCGAGGTTTATAAGTGGAATTTGGTTAGATGAACATATTTTATCAGAGGACATAACTAAACAATGCTTATTTATAAAACAAGACGGAGAATAGAATTATTTTTAAACTTTATCTATATCGATTCATGTAGGATCTGATCATACTTTGATTATAATTATGTATATATTTCAAAGTGAATGGTTGTAAATAATCTTATAGAAATTTTTCATAATAAGAACCCTTATGGCGTTCATAAATTGATTTTTTTGTTCTTTAAATAATAAAGAAAGACAATGTAGAACCTCCTTTTATTTAGTCTGGAATTTCATCTTTTGGTTTCAGACGCTTTTGTTTTTTTTTTTCTTTATTTTTAACCAACATGCATTTTTGATCAATAAGGCGAAATGGATTATTCTCTTTATCTTAGAGGAGAATTTAAAATAATAAATCAATTTTGAAATCAACAATTCTTGAACATTATTCAAAATAAAAGATTAATTAGATTTGATTGAATTTGCTTTGAACAGTTTAATTAATAAGCATGATGCTGAGCTGTTCTTTTAACAACTGATTTACTGACTTTTCTTTTAGCATTGTACTTACATTTGTTTGATTTTTTCTTTACTCGATTTTTCTTAAAATGGCGTTTGAGAGGATTTAATTTAAAGCAGACTGCATTATGAAAGCACAACAAAAGGGTTTGAAGAAGTTTCAGTTAAACACTTTTTTCGTTTCTTATTTGGCCTCAGCTTTGTAACAATCTAGAAAATTTTTTTGCGATAACTTTATAGTTCATGATTTATCTAAGTATAGGCTGTTTCGCATAAACTAACATGCATTGTACTACCTTTAAAAGAATAAATTTATAAAGCGCTTTAGCTTTGATCTATTCCAAAAGAGGAAAATTCGGTTGATAAATCTCGTTGAGGTATTAAACTATTCAAAAATGAAGCTCAATTATCATTATATAATATCATGATAAATTTCAAAGTTTTGACTTCGAAAAATCAATACCGTTATTGTGAAAAAAATTGAAAAAGTTTCTAGATATACTTTTATTAAATAATTGAGTTTTTTTACTAAAAATTCTAATAGAGTTGTGTCAAAGGATCATAGAAAGGGAGATCGAAACAAAGAAATTGATTCCGATCACAATGAGGATCAAAGGCTCTTCCCAACTAGTGATATCAATGGTAACATTTAACTACAGGTAAAGAGAAATTTATATATATACCAATCTTTTTACACTTAAAAGCACAACCATCTTCAAACCAATTTTTTTTGAGCTTTGATTCATTTTCATTGCCAATGGATAAGAAAAGAGAAGCAAAACTATAGTTTTGAAATATTATTGATTTGTTCTTACTATCCTGATACTACAAAAGATTCAAGGTGAAAGGATCTAGAGTTATAATCGATTGAAAATAATGAATAATCTTTCGAGTTTGATGATGGGTGATTTAAATTTACACTTATTTATCAATTGTTGATTTGATTTGACACACACTTTGACTTAACAGATTCGAGGTTAAAAGAAAGTAGAGAAATGTTCGGAATAGAGTATAAAATCTCTTCGATATTAGATTGTTTTCAGCTATTTTTTTTCAAAAATATCGATGATTACGTGCTTTGCAAGAACTAAGGTCATCATTTTTGAAAATCATAAATGGCTCGAGGATAAATTGATCGCGCAATCTTCTCGATAGCGAGTCTCGAGCAATTTGTTTGTGTATTATTGGAGACATAACTAATGAATGTTATATACCAATAGCGTTGATGTTTCTCATTAAAATATGTGTTGTATCATGACCAACGTTACTAAAAAACAAGTCAATGGTTCTACATACTATTCATTTGTTCGCTAACTATAAACTAGTTTGAGAATTGTAAAACTGCAACAATCATATTCCTTTCAAACTAATTTTTGATTTTTTTTTTTTTTTCTTCAAATCAATCTAAAAAATATAAAATAATAGTCAATCAAGTAAAATAAAAAAATAGAAAACGAAATATAATAATTTGACACTTCGGTATTATGAATCCATATATAAATAATACTCATTACAAACTTGATGATGAAACGGACTATGATCTATTCTTGAATAACAATCCAGGATCTAATCATTATATTCAAAATCATAGCAATTATGAACAAATATTCAATCAAAACCAACACCACGATCGAAATGGCTCAGCTTTACTATATCATGAACAGCCTGCTGATCAACAACATAAACATCAATTACCATCACAACAGCAGCAATCCCATTTATATGATCAAAATTCATACAATAATAATGTACAACCACCATATCAATTCCAACTGCAGCAACAGTCTTATGAAAATCCTCAATCGACTCATGAATTATACGGTATTGACAATCAGTTTAGTCAAAAAAATCATATTCTGAAGCCCAACAACTCGAAGAATGAACCAAATAAGTTTACATCGCCATCCTATAATTCAGAAGATCAATATCAACATCAGTCAAAATATTTTACTTTGAACGACTTGCCTAGACCACAGGCTCAAAGAATTAATACAGCTCCATCTTATCCATCGCTAATACAATCCAAGAATAATGATCAGCAAGAACAAAACCATGAAGTACAAAAAGATGACAACAATCAACTGCTTTTTACACAGCACTCATTATATTATCAAAAACAAAGTATTCCCAAAGCTAAAAGAGGTAGACCAAAGAAAAAGCCTGGGTTCCATTTGAATTTAGAAGGTATCAATAAGAAGCCCATTCATAATAGGCTAATATCTTCCTCACAATCTGATTCAGGAGCTGATTATTGGAATCGAACGCCAGGAAATAATAAAAGCTTTATACCTCAAAGGATATCATTTATACCAATAGATCTGCAAAAGGATAAAAAAAACTATGAGAAAGAGTTGGAATTATCAAACAGTTACAACCAAAACCATATGATACCGTCATTCAATTTGACACCTTCAATTGAACCACCTAGCGAAAGGAATGGCTATTTTGATTTGGATAATACACCTAAGAGTACTATTATAAACTCTGGTGGGTTTTTTTCACCAGCCATTAATGAAAATTCCGAGAATGCTTTTAGTCAAACATTTGATGATTATTTGAAAGATCTCGAAAGAGATTATCATAATATGAATGATGGAAAATTATCAAAAACAAACAATAAAGTATTGGATCAATCACCTTCACTTCAATATCGAAATAATCATGACTCTGTATCTCAAAAACAACCACAAACATTAAATGAAGTCTTTGCACCACTATTATTTGAAACTTTAGAATCTTCACAATTAGATTCAACATCAACTAACGATTTTGTTTCTCCTGATGACGCAAAGCATTCTTATCTTAGCTCCAATGATGAGAAAAATCCTCAACAACTAATAAGATTCAATGTTCCAGGTGATGATGAACATGAAGCTAGATTGAGCTTACCAAATTTACGCAAATCAATATCTAATCAAAGTGTTAATAGTGCCGCGTCAAATGGTTCTGAGCTGGCTCAGTATTCGACAATTAATATTGCAAACAACAATCAAATAAAACCAACAATTGTCAAAAAAAGAGTTTTAAAAGGCGCTGTTTGTCAGATTTGTAACAAATTTATAAGTAGAGATTTAACTAGACACATGAGAATTCATAATGAAGTGGGTAGATTCCAATGTGTTTATCCAAAACATATGTGTAATCATAAAACTCAAAACTTTAATAGACCCTATGATTACAAGAAACATTTGTTACACAGACATTTTATGTTTGATGATCCGGAAGGTAAAAGTGCAAATAAATTAACTGATAAACTACCAATTACAGGTGCATGTAGTGCTTGCGGGGCAAGATTTGTTGCTTCGGAGTGGTTGGATAATCATGTATTGACAAAAGATGAAAAGAAAAGGTGTGCCTATATTGATGAAAATTTTATTAGTATTGATAATTCGTAAATCCCTTTATAAAATTTGTAGTTAAAATACTATTTACTATTCTCCATCTTTTTATTTAATTTTTATTCTTTAATGTAAAAATTATTATCGTAAGGCTGGATCAATTTTATTGGCTATTTTCTGAATATTTTCCAGATCGGAAAATAAAGCCATATTGGGAATCTAATTTTGGCATAAAAAAATTTGCTCGTTTTATGCGCGAATGATAAAAAGTGAAAATAATTCTAATATGTAGTAAAGATTCTCAAAAGGGGTCCTAATAATTTGCTCAAAATTGAATTTTACTATGAGATTAAATAATTTTTCATGTTTGAAATCAATTAATGTTTTTGAATCACAATATAATTGAAGTTCATTGGCATATCAAAAATTATATTAATGATTTAATTTAATTGAGCAAATTTTCAATTAACTAATTTTTATAATTATATTAACTCATTCACATTATCATCTTCTAAAATCAAATTCAACAGTATATATAAATACTATCTAATTCGATCATTGAACAAATTTAATTAGAATCAAAAAAGAAAAAACGTTATCTCAACTATGAATTTCAATCGTCGTCACAACATGGGCTCTGCTACTATGAGTATGGATATGGCATCAAGTACAATGGATATGGTGATGGAAACTGCAGCTGCTGCCATGTCAGGAATGGACCATAGTGATTCCGATATGATGGGGATGCATATGTGGTTTACAACTCAATTTAAAGATTATCCAGTTGTTTTTAAAAATTTAAAAGCTTCAAACAAAGGTGAAGCTTTTGGAATATTCTTATTTTTATTTGTGATTGCATTTTTATCAAGATTATTAGAATTTTTAAGAAATTACTTAGAAGAAGTGGTTTGGTCAAATAAAAATTTTGTTGAATTTGAAAATGGAGTAGTTAATCATTCAGCAAATTTACAACCAGTTCTTTCTTCTCAACAAGGAAATTGCAGCATGGATAAAAATTCAACTAACGAAAATATAACAAATTCAATAAATTCAAATGATCATGAAAACGCTGGTCCAATAAACAAAAACAAAAATTTATCTTTTGCTTCATCAACATTCAGAGATTTTATTAGACTAATACTTTGCATTGTACCTGATTTATTTGGTTATGCATTGATGTTGGCAGCTATGACTTATACTTTGACATACTTTTTTGCAGTTGTTTTAGGATCAGGTATCGGTAGATTTACATCTGAAAAATTAATGGAAAAGTTCAGAATTAAAAATTTAAAAACTAAAAGTTGTTGTTAATAATCATGTAATAATATATATAAAAAACTATGAAATTTATGTTAAAACATCGTCGATTTTTTTTAAAAGCTCATTATGTTTGTTTTTATTGAATTGAGATCCATTGCCATCAGCCAATTTCTCACTGTAAATCAATCGAGCCAAATTTTTGTAATCCTCTTTTGTAAAACCTTGTTGATTAATTTTAATTCGATTAATTAAATTGAATTCGTTCAAAGTAAACATTTCAAAATAGATTGAAGATGACGATAAATCAATAAAGTCAGAAGCAACTTTGACTGATAAATTTTGCAACATATTTTGAAGCAATGAGATATTTAGCAAAATTCTTTTAATACCATTATTGTTTACTTTTTTGATTTCATATGACGATTTTATCATTAAATAATTCAAGAAAACATCAAATCCCCTAAATATTAATTTTCTAGTAGATTCATCAACTAATTTTGACAACTTATCATCAACTGCAGAAACTTCTTGATTCAATTTGGAGATATATTGATCTGGATTACCGGGTTCAGTGGAAAGAGCCCAATCCACTTGAGTGCAAGATAATCTGCTATAATAAATTGCTTTGCATCTCAACTCATACCTAAATGCTAAAATGATATGATCTCTAATAGATTCGAATGTACTGACTACATCATTGAATTTTGGTATATTTTCAGAATTTAACGCTAGATATACGTTATTATGTGTGGTATCTTCAATATCTTCCCTTGATACTATAGATGACCGGCCATTTTCCAAAAATGACCAATTGTACCTTAATTTATCAACAGTTGAAAGTTTCAGGATTTTATTATGTTGGTCTTCATTCTCAATACTGTAATTAGATTCTTTTTTAATGGAAGGTAACCAAGACAATATCCAACAAATGGTTGAAAATAAGTTTATAGCCTGTGAATAATTTTCATTGGTTAATAAATCATTAATATTTATATTTCTTGAGCTGGATTCTAATAAAAATTTGGCTTCTGATTTAATTAGGTTTTTATTTTCAACTTCGTTTTGCGTAATATTCTGTAATAAATAACCACTGACTTCTAGTAATCCAGGTTTGTTCATCCATTGATTTATTTGGGAAATATTTTGAGATGAGATATGCTCATTCGTATCAATCTCGTTTATTGACAAAAATTCATGGTATAGTTTTGTATACGCTTTAGCATAACTTTTGAGTACTTGTAAAATAAAGCCGGAAAATTCATTCCTATAATAAAATGAAGTATTAAATACAGAACATAGTTCTAAAAACAATCTTTTGAAATTAACTGCATTCTCATATATTGTAATCAGTCTCAAAAAGAACTCTTCTGAAGTAACATTTTGACTATCCTGTTTAATAGAGGTCAAATTTAATAACAAAATTTGAGACTTTTCATTCGGTTGATTTGTGTATGAACCCCCAACATATTTACTGAATGTTGACTCAATTGCATTTTTTAAAAATAGTTTGAATGAACCCTTCATAAACTCATCAAAAAACAAAAATGCTAATTGAGGACTTTTCGATACCAATTTTTTTTGACCACTCAAGCCAAATTCATCGAATACTCTTTGAGAACCATCCACAAAAATTAATAAAAATTCTAGAATGACTCTCATATTTATTAAACTCTTGGGTACCAATACTTCCACCATCGCATTAAACGTCTCATTTTTGATATAAGGTGTAATTATAGAGCTTGAATTCAGTCCACTCTTATTTTCATTGAGATTAAATCCAGGGAAAACGTCAGTTAATATATCAAATATTTCTTTGGAGTTCTTGGAAGATGAATCATAATTGACATCTTGAAATTGGAATAAGTTTAGCCAGTCTTGCGATTTCTTATTCTCAATTTCATCTTTAGATTTATCGTCAATGTTGAAATTTGCATAATGATTATTCTCATCAGATATATAATTCAACATCAAAATTCTCAATTCTTTTCTTATTGTATTCCAAACTGATGTCATTGATTTAGATAGTACGTCTGTCTTTGGGTCACCATTAATTTTTGAACCTCGTTTATCTTCCAAGTTTTGGCCCTTTCCAAGTAAATTACAAATTTGATTGACAACTTTATGTTTTTGTAATACTGCTAAACTTTTTAAAAAAATAGAACCAAATAATTCTTGTAGGACAATAACATTTGACTCAAAAAATCCAGAATGGACCATAGGAACAAAGATAGATACAGATTCCTTGTATTGTAAATTTGAAAGTTTGGATAAAGCTTGACCATTTCTTAACTTTACTTCCTCTGTAGTCCGATTAATTAAACCATGTAATTCAACTTGGATTGAGTCTGTCAAAACCGTTAAAACTTGATCTAATTTAGATAACTTCGAAGCTGTAGATAGCAACATATAAATATAATAAAAGGATTCCGCACTTGAGTTTGATGTTGATTCCAACAATAATTTGTAATCAATAATTCCATTTTTTTGGGTGCTATGATCATGTAGTCTTGATAATTGACTATTCAAAAAAATCTCAGCTGGTTGTGAAAAATAATCAACTATTTCATTAATGTCTAAATTGGCAGAATTATTTACATATTGTTCCAAATTCATTGAATTCAATAATGCTGTTAAAGAAGATAATTGTGAGTTATTTGCACTGGTTAAATTTTCCCACGAAAAAATTGAACTGTTGGAGTTGTTTCCATTTAATGAATTTGATCTCGTATACTTGAAATATATTTCATTTTGAAGCTCCTCAACAATCATATCAAATAAATTGTTTGACTGCTGCTCCAAGTAATTTTTTAAACCACCCATAGCTGATAAAGACCAAAGATTGTACTTTTCAGCTATTTTATATCCATTAGATATAACGTCATATATCTCATGAATCTTCTTCTCTATGATTAATTGATCAATAGAATTAGGAATTTCATTTAATTGATCCATTGCATCCAATATTTCAATAAGATTCGAATATTTAGCCGAAGTTTGACTTAAATCATTCAACAAATCAGATCTATCATGAATTTCCTTATTTGAATTTTCTAAAAATTTTTTGATTTGAACAGTATCTTGTTGAGAATCATGTAACGTACTTAGTAGCATATGATATGAACCAATATTATTATTAAATAATTCGTAATGTTCTTCAGTAACATTTTTCAAAGCTTGTTCTGCATTTTCTTTTAAAAGTTTGAATTCCTGTAATTTATGTGCCATACCCACTGAGGTATCGTCGAGAAGGGATACAGCTAGCTCAATTGGATTCGATTCTAAAGTCAGAATTTGCGGCCAGTCATATCTGATTGTATTGTGAACTTCTTTAAGCGCATATATTGACTCCTCGATTCCTTTCAGTTCCTTGTCATTAGCTATTGTAAAAGATAATCTTCTACTAAACATTTCTTATAATTGAAGACCCCAACTAGTCTTTGACCGTAATTGCAAAACTTATCTATTGAAATAATTAATAGTTGTGTTTGATAATGCTTATCTTTCTTTGCATGTATAAAATGAATTATACTCTCAATAATGGTGGTACTTGATCGATTATTTTTCGTAATCAATTTTTTTCGTACTACATTTTTTTAAGTGAGGTTCATGGAAAGTAAATCAAATAATGTTTCAAATATTGAATACATAGTTTTGGAAGAAGACGAAGAAGAGGATTCACTGATTGTTATCCACTCAGCACAACCCAATGCACACAAGATAGCCACTGAACAAAAGACGTACGAGGTGATTGAAATGTATGTTTTTTTAAAGGTATAATAATCGAAGTCTTTACTGACCGAAATAATAGTATATCAAGTGATAATGAGAATGAGAAGTCAGTCAATGAATTATGCCGTCAATCTAGTGAACCGAAACAGAACCTTGATCAAATAGAAATAAATTTCACGGAAGATACGCTTTCATCATTAACTCAATTAAATAAACGTTCTAATGAACCTAAAGAGATCATTTTACCAAAGGAGAATCATCAAACGCGTAATCATAATTATGGCTCTACTTTTGAAGTTGATAAATCAAATCAAAAATTAAAAAATTCTACTAAATCGAAATTTCCAAATTCATTTAGTTGGTTGATGACCGATGATGATACTGATGATGAAATACTTGATGTGACCATTGAGTCTATTTCAATGTCTCAACCCGAAGCTTCTGGTAAGCTTCTTTCAGAAACACCTCGATTAGCTAAAAGATCTCAAAGTACTTCCGATACAAACGTCAAATCGAAGAAGCCCACAACCACCAAAACTCAGAAGTCAAAATCAGAAGTTTTTAAAACACAATCTAGTGGGTTTCAGTACACTGAAAAAGATTTGAGCGAAGTCAATAAAGTTACAAGAAAGAAAGAGGATATATTCAAAGAAATACATTTAAGTTTGGGATCTGAGCTATTTGAAATTTTTGAAAAACAAAAAGATGAGCTCATGCTGCAGATTTTTAATGGAGGTTATGATATACCCTTGGTATTCTTTAAAAGAATTGTAAAAGCCAATTATGACGAAGAGCAGGATATATTTATTCCTTGTTCACCAAGAGAAATCCTCGAGAAGACATTTGTAATGATATACAAAGCGAAAAAGTTTTTTATTAAAATAAAGAACAATTCATTAGAATGTGATATAACGAAAGCCATAAAATATGCCGAACTGATTGCATCAAATAATTACCATATTATAATAGCAATAGAAGGATTCGATCAATTATTGAACAAAATCAAAGCTTACGAGCAGAGAAAATTCAAAAACCAAGTTTTAAATAATATGAACCATGAAGAAAGTATCGCAAGAAATGTCATTGATAATGAAATAAATCACTTTCCCACATCAAACGAAATTGATTTCATAATTAACAAATTCCAACTCAAATTTAGAATCAACTTTTTCATGGTGAGAAGTTTTGGCGAATTGATTGGCTGGTTAAACTCATTTACTTATACAATTGGCTCTTCTTTATACGACAAATTTGAAAGAAATAAAGATTTGGCTAATTTAGGATTAGTTAAATCCGGCTCCGATACAAAGTCTACATTTTTGCAATCGCTTCAACATTTTTCATTAATGACACAGAAAAGTTCAGAATTGGTATATTTATCGTATAACTCGATGCGACAGCTACATAATCAATTACTCAAACTGGGTACATTAGGTAAAGATGATTTAGGTCGAAACATAGTACCTCCATCGGTAGATAAATCAATGTTTAAATTTTTTCAAGCTGATGAACCGAATGAAGTGATAAATCAGTAAAGTATGACAATCAAATGTTTTATAATTATTGAAATTAACAGTTTATCTTCATTTACTTTTGTAAATAAAGATATACAGTCAATTGCCCATTTACTTTATTTGATTTAAATCTTTAGCTTTCAAATTTATATATCTATCTAGTAATCTTAATAGAAATAATCGATTTCAAAATAATCAAAAATCTTTCATTTCTGAATATTCTTGATAATCTTGAAAAATGTGGTCAGATCGAAGTTTATCCATGAACAAGTATTATTTCATGAATAATTCAGTTATGTATCTAATATGGATGTTGGGTGTGTGAACTTTGATGCCCAACACTAATGATTGCCAATTGAACAATTAAACTTAATAATTCAAAGGCAATTTAGATTTAAAGGCACTTTAAGACCTGCTCCAAAAGCTGCTAGGCGATACGCCTTTAAATTCATCTTTGATATCACTCGATACTATCTTGGGTTCACCAGATAAAACCTGTTTAAACTCATACGAAGCCAGACAAAATTTTTTAGAAAAGTCAATTTCGTTTTTTTGTGTAGGATTTTATAGGAAAAATGACTAGAGATTCTCGGTGATTAAATACTGTTTTACTTACTCTTTATTATACAATTCTCATTGAAATAATCAACTAAAAGCTTCTTTAATAGCATTTAAATCATCTTCGTTTAATTTTTCACCAAGATCTTCAATAGCTCGTATACCATTTGTAATTTCTGTTTTTTCCTCTTTATTAAATGGATATGCCAAACGATCAAGATTAGATATGATATTCAATGTTTTGTCAATTATGTTAATGAGTGAATTTGCATTCAAAAGATGTGCTAAATCCATGACAATGTTCTTTTTGATAAAATACTCTTTAACGTTATTATCTAAGCCATTTGATAATGTCGATGATATCACTGACAAAATTCGTAAAGTATGTTTCGATTTATTTAAGGTTGGATCAAGTTGTATCAAATTTAAACCATTTAATTCTTCGAATTTTTTGAATCCAGGTGGAAAATCTCTTATTAATGATGAAACGGCAAATAAAGCTTTTGATTTTATAGATTCATCATTTGAATTTCCCAAAACTATTATTAATTTCAAACCATCTTCATATTTTAAAAAATCAGTTTGGGATTTTGTATTGTTTTGAACGGCTATTCCAATTATACTTAATATCAATACCTTAATTTCATCATCAGAGTCCTCAGCTCCCAATATTTCTATTATTGATGGCCATAATTTTAAATTTTCAATATTATTAGCATTGTCTAGATTCTCAATAAGCATTTCAAAGTTTTCTAATGCTACAATTTTTGATTCTAAATCAGCCTCAGAATTTTTAACAACTGCAATACTTTCCTTCATTAAAGTGGCTTCATCGGGGCCACCAAATAATTGATTGAGTGTTTTAGGATCAGGATTACCAATTTTTGACAAGGCTTCTTTATCTCCTGCTTGTTGAGCAATAGACCAATGAAGTAGTTTTTCCATATTAGATGATTTAATCTAAATTGATTTCAATAAATTATAAAGATTTTAATTCTAAATTTCTCTTTTTAAATGCGACTTTAACAGAATCTACCAGAACAAAAATAAAAAGAAAAAATTATAAATCTATTCTATTTAATTCTATCTTTTAATGTCCTACTAATAAAAGCTATTTCATTTATTTAGTTTTAAAATTTGTCTATTATCGACATCAAAGATATTTTCATCGTCAAATTCGTTATCATAATAAGATAAAGCAGGATTTTTTAACCCTATTATATCTTCATTTTTTGATACAGTATCAATTTCCTTGATTAACTTTATCATACTATTTTCCCCATAATTAACTCCATAAGCTGCACTTATTGGAATAACTCCTTGAACCCAAGCATCCACGATTCTAGCTCTTTGTTTAGTACCAAGTCTTGAAATTGGAAATTCTCCTTTTTTTATGAATGCGACAATATCTATAACAATGTGATGTTTACTTAAAACAGTATTCACAATCAAAGGAACCAATGAGGCAAAATATTTTGAGCGTTTGGATTCACAAACTACGATTGTGAAATCAGCACATCTAAAGACACATGAACCATTTTTATAGATATCTGAATGACATGTTTCAATTGTATTTTCTACATCAATTGGAAAGTGGTGTAATCCCATCACTTCAAAAGTATCAGCAATCTTTCCTAGCACAAACAAAGGCTGGAATGTTGATATTTCTTGTTGATCATCATTTTTGTTTGTATTTTTAGTAATTGAAATATGATGAAGGAAACCTAAATCTCCAGTTCTTAAATATGTAACACCAGGATTTCCTCCTTCAATGACACCTGTAAATTGTGTTTGACTAAATTGATCTACAGGTCCTTTTGGACCATTTGTAAAAGATGTAAGATTTGCTTCTGAGCATACCCAGATTTCACCATATTCACCCTCTTTACATATTTTTTTGGTCTCTGGATTAACTATAGCAATCTCTGTGCAAACAGGAACCATTCCTGAATCTTGAATATGTAATGCATTTGGAACTTCTGATTGATTAGTTATAGATACAAATCCTTGTCTTAAAGCAACAGGATCTAAATAAAGATCCACGGGAGCAACAGTCATATAAGATCTTGTTGAAATTATAGGGTTGAAATAATGATTATGCACAGTTGACATTGAAGCCGCACTTAGTTTTGTTGATTGAAAAACTTTAGAAATTTTCTTTAATAAATCGACTTCAACTCTATTCTCAGTACTAATCATCATATTCTTCAAGTAAGATAAGTTAAATCCTTTAGGAGAAAATTTGATAGCTGCATATTTAAGCATTTGTTCAGTAACAAAAACATCTTTAACTTTATATCTTGCCAAAGTTAAAAAGAAAGCTAATGGATTTTCTGCATAAGTGACCGGTGAGCTTAAATAAGTTGTTGTTCCCAAAAAAACCCCCAACAAACAAGTTTGAACAAACCCTATACCTGAAGCATGACGAACACATCCAACAATTGCCGATTGTGAATTCAAATTACAAGTTTCCTTAAATACTTTGCAAATTCCAATAATTGATTTATTACTTAAAGTACCTCCTACTCTATAATGATCAGAAGTAAAATTTAACCAAACTAAAGCTGTTGTATCTGAACCCCTTTGACTTGTTGCCGTTTGAAAAGCTGAGATTTTTGAATTTAAGGATGTCAAGTTTGAAACTTTCGTGATCTTAGATGTATTCTTTATTCTTAACGATTTCACTCTTTTATGATTAATCTTTTTCAATGAATCCGCTATAGATCCACTCTTTAGAAATTTTTCCACATCTTCATTGACTAAGATTTCGGAGATATCAAAGTCTCTTATAACTCCAACAAAAGCAGGAAAATCTTCACCAATTCGGTTTGAATCAAAAGGTAGCATTGGTACCGGTATAACTCCACAAATAAGGCATGCATAAACAGCAATTGCAAATTCTTCAGAAAGTGAATACATTAAAATAACATATTGCCTTGGTTTAACGTTTGTCTTTTCAATTAGATATTGACAAACAGCGTAGATACGTTGTTCAAACTTTTTCCAAGTTAAAGGTTTATTTTTACCATTGGAAACAACATTTTGATATGCAATACCATCTCCATTTTTTGCAACTCTTAATTTTAAAATATCCACTATTGATTTAAAATCAGTTAATACAGCGCCTGTTTTTTCGTCAATCGATTTATCTCTATAATCTATTGTTGAATACTGATCTGGAAAATTAGCTAATGCTTTGTTTCTTAATTCTGAAACGTAGGGTGACCATATACCTCCAATTACATCCTCACCATGTGGAATCATACTTATTGATTTTTTAACGAAAAACTTGACAAAATCAGCACGTAGTGAACCTTCCAAAAACTTCTTTTTGCACAACATATTAGCAATTTCTCGACCTCCACTTCTCATGATTTTGGGCAAAGTATCACAATCAACCACCAAAACACAATATAATCTCAAAGAATGTCGTTTATATAAAGTATCAAAGCATTTTTGAGCGATAGCATTCAAAACAGGTTCATTTAGTGGTACCCCATTATTGTAATCAACTTCTCCAACTTTTTGTTTACTTGCGCTTGTTCCATTCGATCCATTAGTACTGTTCGTTCCATTATTCGAATCGTTATTATTTGAATCCTCGATAGATTTTCTGATGACTTCAGCTTCAACTATCGCAACAGGTAAGTATTCACTACCTATAAAAATATCAAATATTGTACAATCATAAATTTGTTTCACCTCACTAGCTAATGTAGCCAACAAATGAGACGAATAATGATATCTTGAGCCTGAACCAATTTCCAATTGCTTGTTTAATTTCCAATACTTATTTTGATCTATCCAACTTAGTCTTTGTCTTATACGATCTTCATATAAACCCAAAATATATACTTTCCCTTTGTAAGTGAAACCAAGTAATCC
This sequence comes from Insectozyma morakotiae, assembly GCA_030564645.1. Taxonomy (NCBI): domain Eukaryota; kingdom Fungi; phylum Ascomycota; class Pichiomycetes; order Serinales; family Debaryomycetaceae; genus Insectozyma; species Insectozyma morakotiae. Next base: position 251,655 of record JAKTYD010000014.1, read on the forward strand.
AGTTCTTAAAAAATCCATTTCTAACAAGCCATTTGGACCTCTACATTTGGCGTGAAATATCAGTTTTGATTCTTTTCGTAATCCATAAAATCCACCAGATAAACAGGGACTATCTATCCATATTTCTCCTAATTCTCCTTTGTTAACCAATGTAGACAGTTCGGGATTAACCACAGCTAAAGTAGAATCAGGCAAGGGGTAACCAAATGCATCAACTCTTAAAAGATCATGACTTATCTCCTCTGATGTAGAAGGGTTGGTTTCAATTATTTTGACAACATTTCTTGAAAGTGCTTCTTTATCTATTAAGACTGATGATAATTCATTACAATCTTCATCATCAATTGGTACACCTAACTTTTCTTTTCCACCAATCCAATCTCTTAAGGAAATAACCATCCCACCATATTCACTTAGTGTTAACATAGGAATAATTGCATTTTCTGGACGTTGACATCCTAAAGGTCTTAAGTATCTTTGAGCTAATATCTCCATAAATTCACCATCAATTGTAAGAGCATTTACCAAGACCCATTTAACTGATGAAAAGTCAACTTTTGTAGTCTTGGAGAAATATCTAGTTGAACTTGGTGATTGTTGATAATCATAAGTAACTCTTTTTAAACCTAAATAATCGGCTAGCAACAATGATGCTCGAAATTTGGAAATAATATTAGCATATAAACCTTGAATCTCCATTACTCTTTGAGGTGCCCAGATAAGCACATTACCGGAATATACCGTAAATAAAATACCCAATATGATACCTATTGAGAATCTGATATCTAGCGTTGCTAAAACAACCTTTTTATTTCCTTCAAACTCTTTGAAACTTCTTTGTAATCCGCCACCAGATTCTGGTAAACTCAGTAAAGCAACATTCAAACAATGCATTTGATGTGAAACTGTCCTATGACTCAAAGCAATACCTCTTAATTCTCCAACAGGAGATCTTGAAAATTCTACATATGCCAAATTTGTATTATTATTATTGATGTTATTGTCATTATTGGTTTTAGATTTTTTAGAATTTTGATTTTTCAAATTCCAAAACGATATTTCTGACTTTCTAGCTGAACCAAATTCAGTTGTTCTCCATCTATTTAATTTCGATGGCCAAGTAATTCTTTGGTTTTGTGCATTCAATCTGTCCAATTCTTTTGCTACAGTTTCTGAATATAGTAATAATTTAGATGAAGTAAAATTTATTATATTTAATACTTCATTTAATGATATATCTTGGTGAATCGGTATAGCGGTCACCCCTGCCATAAAACATCCAAATAATGCTACAACAAACTCTGTCACTTCTCCATCTTTATACAATAGAACAACAGGATCATTGTTTTTTATTGACAATTTGTGCAAAATTTCGTATGCAACTTTCACCGCTTTCAAATATAACTTTTCCCATGTAATGGAATTCGTTTCTTTACCTCTAGAATCTAAGACCATGAAAGCTAAATTTGATTTATAAATATTAGCTCTTTTGGTTAGTATTTCAATTATATCTTGTGAATGAGATTTAAGTAAAGGTGAATTCGATGATCTGTTATTATTTGAGCTATCTAATGAAACTTCATTCAAAGATCTTCTTGGATTAAGTGGTAATTCAAGTTTTGACGGATCCACAAACTCTTGTTGCTTTTGATCTTCATGAAGTTTATTTATTAAAGTCATTATTTCTTCTCTTCGATTTATATATGTCCATTGATCTATAGTTTTGTTTATTAGAAAATCTTGATCTAATTTTTGTAATAAAACTACCATGTCAGGAGGCACATCTCCACTTCCATTTCCAGCTGGTGAAATACTCGTTGAATTATACATCATTAAATCAGGATCATTTGTTGACAAAGTTCCTTCTGGTTTTAAAGTTGCGAGAGATGCTGACCTTTGTCTTGAATTAACATTAAACTTATTTGAATTAGGATTTAAATTGCAGTCATAAATATTATCATCATTAGAATTATTATTTTGAAACTCTGAGTCTGTCTTGGAATTATTGAAAGGATTGTTTTTAGTAAAATTATTAAGGTTACTATTATTCTTAGACATCTATTTCGAATAGATTAGGTTGGTTAAAAGTAGTCTTTTTTTTTTTAATTATTATTCAATTTTTATTTCTAATATCTTACATAATGAAACATCTAAAAGAACTAATTTTTTCATCTATTAAATGATAACTTTTAAGTTCTTTAAATGAATAAAAATATCACTTTCATAAGATTTGCGTCTAAGGCTACGTTAGAAATACGGCAAGACAATTTCAAGGTTTTGAGAGGATTAACTAGACAAGTTTCTAACCAACTAAATACAAAAAATAAAACAGAAACCAATCGCTTGATAAGTCCTGATATAGCATCAGATCAAATTATCAAAAATTTCAAAGCTGATAAACTGAAATTAGTAGAGACTCATGAATCAAACAAGAAAGCACTCCCATTAGAATTTCGAAAAAAATTAGGATTAGTCTCGGATCTACTTTTGCAAAATTCAAGTTCGATAAATGAATACTCTTTAAGGGACTCAAATATACTCACAAATCAATGGAATATCATCTTCGAACAATTAAACTTAGCGGGTGGTTTTGAGAATGTCCCACAGAGTGCAATAACCGAATTAATAAGATCAATCCCTAGAAAAGAGCTTAAATATTTTATACCAACTATAGAAAGATTATATCAAAATGCAGAATTGAAAGTTCCAAATAAAGTTTATAACTATTTCATTAGATCTTTAACAATTGGTGGATCTGTCACTAATTCTGAGTTAACATTGATTGAAACTTATTTGAAAAAAATCGAACAACAATCAGATCTTAAGATAAATCATTATGAGACATTGATATATGCTTATGTTAAAAACAATCAAATGAGTAAAGTAGAATTGGTTTTAGAATTGATGAAGCTGAAAAAAATTGAGATAACGTCATCCATTTTAATTGCAATTATGCAAGGGTATATATTCTACACCAAAGATTACAAAAAAGCATTACAAACTTTTGATGCTATGAAATTTGCTTCTGTGAAAACACAACCAAAAGAAAGGGCATACTCTGATATAATAGTAGCTTGTGTGATGAATAAGGATCTTGAGAGAGCTTTGGATTTATTTGAAGAAATGAAAGAAAAAAAGCTTAATGTCAATCAAGGAATACTTTGTAGCTTAGCCAAAGGATGTTCAAAACTGAAAAAATATAAGGAATTTGCATGGAAATTTTTGTTTGAAATTTATGAGAAAAATTGGACACCTAATTTGACTACATTTGAAAGTATGCTTTACTTATCTGCTCAAGATGGTGATGTGGCCTTAACTAGAGCATTGTTTTATAAAATGTTGGAAACAAATGCTGTAACCTTGAAAGGTTTTATGGCATTATTATTGGCTTATTCAAAATTCGAAACTAATAAGGAACAAATCCCTAAACTCATAAATTTAAATGCAAAAGGTCGAATTTTCAGAGAAAATATAATCAATGAAATTGATTTTTTGAAACCAATCAATGATTTTCCTTTTTTACCTTACAAGGAATTGAATGATCAATTAATTTTAGCCGAGTCAAGTGCTATCTGGGCATATATGATCTTAAACAAATTTAAATTTCTTGATAAAAAACTAGTTACCTTATATTTGAGTATTGCTAGTAATTCGGGTTCTTTGAAAGATTTTGAGGATAGATTTTTGAATACAACATATTTGGATGATACTGGTGCACCACTGAGCCGTGAAATTACTGATAATGAAATTCCAGCAGAAAGCAAAAATGAAGCTTTACTAGAATACCCCTCAGATCCAAAATCAAAATCATTGATCAAGTCCCCAATTCTTTCTAAGTTGGAAAGTACCGAAAATTTCATGGTACCAAGAGATACTTTGATATATATCATTGCTTTACAAGCAGCAGCTAAAGCCAATAGTGTTGAATTCATACAGAGTATTATTCATGAAAGAGGAAAGTATAGAAAATCACAACAATTCAAAACTTTATCACAAGATTTGCAAAAAAAACTTGATTTTGATTTTGCTTTTTCACTTTGTGAGGCCTATACTAAATTAAATATGTTAGATGATGCACTTGCAATAATTTTATCGACTGAAGACATTTTCAATTGGAATAAGTTGCACTTGAAAAATTTGAAATTGAAAGCAATTGAAGCAGGAAATTTAAATATCGTCAATGAATTACAAAATATTCAAAAAGCTTAAAGAAATTTCATAAACATCAAAACTTCTTGTATATAATGTGTATAATGTAACTATCTACAATTTTTTAATCTATTTAAAACACTATACCAATCATATTCGGTTTCTTGATAATTTTTTTGATTTCATTATTCTTTAATATTGTTGATAAAACTTCATTCTTCAGTAACTCTTTTAATAAATTTTCCAGAGATTCTTTGTATAAAGTTTTGTCTGCATCAATTTTCACTTTGTACTTTCCATTGACAAAAATATTATATTGTTGACCAATTGATTCGATAGGCGAGTCCATTGGGAATCGTTCATGATATATTGACTTGGTATTACCTAATCTACTCCAACATTCTTCCGATGTCGAAGGAGTTATCGGCGACATGCAAATTAGCAATTTGGAAATGGAATCTTCCAATAAATTCTTTTCATATAATTGAGGATCTTTCATTGAATTAAGTAGCAAATTAGTAATTTTCATCAAATCAGATATAACCGTATTCAACGATGAAGTTGTTTCAAGTGATTGATATATGTTTTGTACAAATTTTTGAATTTCATTATATAAGCCCAACTCATTCGAATTAAATTTTATCATTTCATATAATTTATTGTTTAATTTGATGTTTTTGAAAACATGTCCATCCCGATTTTCTTTAAATTTTTCTAATGGCATTGTTTGGAAAATTTCAATTAAACGAAATACTTTTCTTAACCATCTATCTATTCCCATGATTTGTTCTTCTTGCCAATTCAAAGTATCTGGAACAGGTGCCAGAAAAATCATAAGTGCTCTTGTAGCATCAGCACCATATTTTTTAATACATTCACTTGGATCGGCACCATTATATTTAGATTTGGACATTTTCTCGTAGGTTATTATTGGTTTTTCCTTAGAATCAATTATACGTGGATTATTAACATCACTTAAATCCAACTCTTCTGGTTTTAAATATCTTTTAGTCTCTGGTTCAATGAATGTTTTACCATGAACCATTCCTTGAGTAATTAATTTCTTGATAGGTTCTTTATCAAAGAAATCTCCATTCCATACTTGGCAATCACTTAGAAATTTCGATACAAATCTCAAATATAATAGATGCAAAATTGCATGCTCTACTCCACCAATATACAAATCAACAGGTAAATTCTTTTTTGCTTCATCTCCAATTATAAGTTTTTCATTCTGAGGATCTAAATAACGAAAGAAATACCATGAAGAATCCATAAACGTATCCATTGTATCAGTCTCTCTTTTTGCATCACCTCCACATTTTGGACATTTACAATTATAAAATTCACTCAATTTTTCCAATATATTACCTTTATTAAATTTATGATTGGCAATGGTTGGCAAAAGAACAGGTAAATGTTCTTCGGGTACAGGTACTGAGCCACATGAGTTACAGTGAATTATTGGTATAGGAGCACCCCAATATCTTTGTCTACTAATTAACCAATCTCTAATTTTATATTGAGTTGTTTTTTTTCCTAAAGATAACGTAGCTAAATTTTCTGTCACTAAATCAATTGCTTCATTCACAGTTTTACCTTTATATATTCCAATATCTTTCAATCCATTTGACAAAATCGAATCATCTTGTAAAACCCCATTTTTATGTGAATATGGAATTTCATTTTGCGATTCATTATTTGAAATGATTTGATTTACGGTTTTCAATGGTTCATGAAGTTTCCAAAATTCGTAATCTCTTTGATCATGTCCAGGACATCCCATAACTGCACCAGATCCATAATCATCCAATACATATGGAGCGACATAAACTGGTAACAGGAAATTATTTTCTTTCTCATTATTGACATTCATAGGAATAGAAGCTGTAACATTCTTTAATCGCAATCCTTCTTTTGAATCAGATTCTAAATTTTTGGCATCTAAAATAAATCTTTTCAACTCAGGATCTGATTTCAGTAATTCATTAATTATAGGATGATTTAATGATAAAGCTAAAAATTGAGCAACAAATAAAGTATCAGCACGAGTAGTAAAAATTGTCACTTCTTTTATTTCTTCACTAGGTAACTTGATAGAAAATTTGATTTCAGTTCCATTTGATTCCCCAATCCAATTTTTTTGCATTAATTTAACCTTTTCAGGCCAATCGTTTAAACTCGATAAATCCTTATTCAATTCATGTGCGTAATCAGTAATTTTAATAAACCATTGTTTAAGTTTTCTCTTTTCAACTATAGCACCACTTCTCCAAGATTTACCATTTTCGTCTACTTGTTCATTAGCTAAAACCGTTTGATCAATTGGATCCCAGTTAATTTCTGCTAAATTTCTATATGCTAAACCTTTTTCATACAACATCAAAAAGATTTTTTGAGTGAATCTGTAGTATTCTGGTGAACTTGTATTCACTTCCCTTTCCCAGTCAAAATCAGCTAAAAAAGTTTGCATTTGTTGTTTCATTTTTGCTATGTTAACTTCGGTCCATTGTGAAGGAGCGACGTTTCTTTCAACAGCTGCATTTTCTGCAGGTAGACCAAAAGCATCCCATCCCATAGGATGTATTACTTTATGACCATTTAATCTTTTAAATCTTGCGATAATATCACTAATTGTATAAACTCTAAGATGTCCTAAATGCAAAACTCCTGATGGGTATGGAAACATTACTAATAAATAAAAAGGCTTTGTTCCATTTTGGTCATTACTCAAATGTTTCGTTGGGTGTATAGAATCTTTATCAAATGATTGAGTTTTCCAGATCGATTTCCATTTTTCATCTAAATCAGGAAAATGTATCAGTTTAATAGATGACTCTGTTATTTTTTTATTGGAATACTTTCTAATAATTATACTAGCATTATCAAACACTTTCGGTCGTATCATGATAAATGAACAATTTATTAATTTGAATTAAAAATCTTGACTTAGTTACCACTCGATCAAAAATCTAAAAAACAAAATAATAACATTGAAAAAAAAAAAAATCAATTAAACATCAAATAAAGCAAACATTCTAAACCAAATTAAATCTGAATATTCAATATGCCAGATAATAGGGTCACAAAGCCTAATAGTAAATTCAAGAAACCTGCTCCATTCTCAAATTATATCTCAAAAGTTAAAAATACTTTACTTAAAAAACCAAAAATAATAGATTATTTATTCAATTTTATTGATTCAGATAAAGTAGACTCAAAAGCCATTACGAATGCGCAACTAGATGATCAACAAGTTTCTCAAATGGATTTAGATGAACCGTTGTTAAACAATTTCATATCAGAAAAACGCAAGTCAATAATTGAAAGCAACATATCATCTCAAAATATTATACCTAGATCATCTAATGTTGAAGACTTTATAATACCAGCCAAAAATCGATCTTACCTGACAATATCATATAATCATATAAATAAGGAGGAACAATCAAAAAATGTACCAGAAAAAGTTTTTGAAGACAAGGTTTTAAACAAACATTTATCGACAGTTCAAGCTGATGACGTATGGAATATATCCTCCAAAGATGATTCCCCCTTGAATGATGTACTTTTGAACGAAAATTCAAATGCAATAATTCACCCTGAACTTCTTGAAAACCAGTCAAATGTATACTATAATGAAGAAGGAAATGTGGCAAGACCACCATTTATTAATTTGGATCCAAAAGAAAGACATCAATTGCTACAGCTAAAAAGATCTATTGAAGCTTCAGAGTCGTTGCAGAAAAGAATAAAGTACATGATCAATCCAAATGAAACCTCAAGTGAAGTTATAAAAGGAACAAATAAAGTTAACCTTTCCACCCAGACTCAAGATTATGGTTCGGTAAAATTGAACCTACGAACCAAATTGAAAAGAAAACCAGAAATCAAATACCCAAATTCGAAAAGATTAAATAATAAAAAAAGGGGCTTTTTTTTTGAAGATCAATTGTATGATTTCAAACAAACTGACGCATCAAACCAAACAACTTCAAGTTTTAAAAGTCATTTGGGTGAAGTTGCACAACCAAAGTTCATAGATAATTCAAAAAATGATAAAATGTTTAGTTTCCCGTCTCAGTCTGAAAAAGATGATGGTATATTTCCAAAACAATTTGGTAAACTGAAACCTAAAGATCTCAAAAATAATAAACCAAACAACAACATTCAATTAGATTCGGAATATGTAAAAAAATCAGAATCCATTGCCAATTATATCAAATTGAAGGATAAAGTTGAAATAGCGGATAATACAAAAGAACAAATTTTGCCTTCAACAGGTTTTAAATTTGATATCAAAGAAGGTGATTTCAGTGAACCACGAACAGTTTTGAAAAAAGCAAACACATTTGGAAATAAACTGCTGGAGCCAAAAAATGTTGATTCAACAAAAACTGATACAAATGAAAAATCTAAGTCTATAAATTTCAATTTTGGATCAAAAGTTGATGACTCGACAAAACAAAATTCTGAAGGTAATAAATTTCAATTTGAAATCAAGAAAGTAGATGCCAAGACTGAATCAAATACAAATAGTTTGTTCGGAAGCAATACCGGAACTAAATCAAACCCAGGATTCAATACTTCATTTTTATCTAAAGAATCTACTGATAAAACATCTAGTTTAAATAAAAACGATTTTGAAAAGGCAGTGGAATCTAAAACTCCTCCAGAAACAGATTCAAGTAAAGTAATAAATCAAAATGAAAAATCCTCAGTCGAGAAAAATGAACAAGAACCTACCAAACCAAGTTTTTCATTTGATACTTCAGCAATAAATAAGAAACCTACTTCAAATGATTCCAAGCCAACATTTTCCTTTAATGTCACAAATGATAAAAAAAATGAAACGGACAAAGCCCCATCAATACCTAGTTTTCAAAACAAGAATGATAATTCAAACAAAACTAGTTCATTTGAATTTGCTGCTGGGATCACCCCACCTCCTACTACAAAACCATCTTTTACTTTTGGCAATTCTACTAATCCAGGAACATCAAATTTAAACTTATTCAATCAAAATAAATCATCAACTAACAGTTTATTTGGCACTAATGGTAGTAGTGGTATTAAACCAAGTACTCCTACTCCCTTAAATCAAAATCAAGGCTCAAGCTCGTTCAATGATGTAAAATTCGGAGGTAATAGTGCATCAAATACTTCAAGTACCTTTAATTTTAATTTTGGAGGACAAGCTAATTCAGAAGCTCAAAAACCAGCAAAAACTCCACTGTTTAATTTTACAGGAAGTAAAGAGCCAACGCCTGATCCAGCTAGTATATTTGGTCAACATCAAATTCCTTCAAATGTTAATAGTCGTGAAAATACACCATTTGCTACAAATACAATAAATTTCGGTCAAATGTCACAGCAACAACCACAAACACAACCATCAGTTTTTGGTCAAAACTTGATGGGAGGTGCTAATAATGTAATGTCTGGAACCAATCTCATGTTTAACGGGAATTCGACTCCAACTGTACCTCAACCGAATCCTAGAAGAATTATTCAACCACGTTCAAGAAGACGTTAGCCTGGAAATTAAGTTTGAATATTTAAAAACAAATCTTATGGATTTACATTTGATTGCAACAGAATTATCATACACATCAAGTATTCCTTTAATAATAGAAATTGTATTATCATCTTTCAACTTTTATTGCGCTACCCTCTTTTTGCTATTGATTCGAACCAATTAAATTTTATTGAAGAATTGATTATGTAATATATACTAAACTGAAAATAAAAAATTAAAAAAAAAACCTTTCGATTATAATCATTTGAATTAACAAGTTATCTATTCATTATAAAGAAAATGCCAATTGATCCAGCCACTTTCAAATTTGAAACTCCACAATTTGATCCAAGATTCCCAAATCAAAATCAATCAAAACATTGTGCTCAATCATATATTGATTATCACAAATGTGTTAATGTTAAAGGTGAAGAATTTGAACCATGTCAAATTTTCTTCAAAACTTTCACTTCATTATGTCCATTAGACTGGGTAGAAAAATGGGATGATCAAAGATCAGCTGGTAAATTCCCTGTCAATTTAGATGCTTAAACATTTTACTATCATGTCTTCAAAACAAAAAACCTAAATTTAATATCATTTCAAAGATAATATTGTATAATGAAATACATAATTAAAACTATGTTATCAAAAAAACTATATAGGAATCATATATCACATTTTTTTCACCAAAAGTCATCTTCCACCCAGTTCTCTTTTCGATGGTCATTACTCGACAGATTCAAACTTTCCTCTGTAAATAAATCTTTGTATGGGTCTCTTTTACGTTCCTTGTCTAATTGCCTTTGTTTTGACAAATTATTCAACTCAACTTCTTTCATACTTTTAAATTTTGAAATTTCATTTTTCAAAATATTTTGATCATTGATGAAGTTTTCAACAGTGACTTCAGTCTTGGTTTTATTTAAAGAATTTATAATCAGATTTTCTCTTTGTTTGATGAATACTTTCTTTACTAATCTAGGGTTCTTAAAACTAACAGTACCAACATCCATTGAACCATTACTTATCAAGTTTTCAACCGTTGTATATATGATTGTAATATTGTTTAATTTATTTCCCTTTATTGAATTTGCTTTGGTAAGTTGACCTATCTTGATAAGTAGATTATCTTCGATCTTTAAGTCATTAAATGATTTATTTTCAATGATTTCATCTTTTGTTAATTGTAAATATACATGAGCAGATGATAAATTATCAACATGAAACCAAATATTTTTATTAATTGAATGTTTTATCAAATGATCGTTTTCATACTTATCTTTACCCATATAAATCAAGATATCTTCTATTTTCTCATCATTCGATAAGAAATCGTATTCATCATCTGTTTTTTTAACTTCGGATTTTATCTTGAAATAATAAACCATGACTAAGAGTACAAAGAGTTTTAATAATAAACATTACTTTTAAACGAGTAAAAAAATAAATACTCGCAAAATAGAGACTCGTGATTAGATCCGACTAATATCAAGTACACAACAAATTGAAAGGTGCTTCAAAACCTTAGATTCGAAATATATCGACTAACATCTAGAGCAAATCTCAGTCTCTCTTTGACTCAAGATGTACATTTTCGAATCTAAATCAACTAAAAAAAAATTATGGTGAAAAAAAAAAAAAATCGAGAAAAAAAAAGTGAAAATTTAGTGAAATAAATTCAAAATTTGTTCTTTCAATTAGCATTGATTAGATATTCTTTAGGTATCAAATATCTTTCACTAATTTACTTTCATTCAACGGTAGAATATATATGAACATGACGAGCAACAATTACAGTACTACATTATTATCTCCTAATCCACCACAACAATATCATCAACATCATCAACACCAACATCATCAACATCAACCTCAACAACAACATTATCAACAATCTAATCCACCACAATTTACAAACTCAAGACAATCCAACTCAAGTACTCCAACTACTGTTTCCACATCTTCAGCAACCAATAATGATGGTGAAAATAGTACTTTGGGTCCTTATAAATTATCTGAAGATCGTGCTTCGTCAATTGGTTGGTACTTTATTAAATCATATTATGATTTTTTTGTTACCAAATTAGATGAAATTTACAAGATTTATCATCCAAAAGCTTCTGTCTTTCATGATTTATTTCCAGAGTCAAACAATGAAGCAGATGATGACAAATCAGATAATATCCCATCTGTTTTCAAAGCAAATGGAGCAGAAGCTATTAAAACATGTTTCCAGAAATATAATGAATCTTCATCAGTTACCAATAGAATCGTTATAACTAGTGCTTGTTTTCAAGTTTCCATGGGTGAAAATATCATTATTGTTACATTTGGAGAATGGTCAAGAAATAACTCACCTTTTAAACCATTTTCTCAAACTTTTGTTTTAGTTCCAGGTAAAAAAGAAAATACTTATGATGTTTCAAATGATATTTTGAGATTTATTGAAAGTAATGGGTTCAAAGAAAATGTTGAAGAAAATCAATCTGTAATCGATGTATCTAAAGTCCAAAATGATAAACAATCAAATGAATCAATTTCTCAAAATAAAGCTACAAATGAAGCTCAAAAATTGAACTCAAAACAAGAAAATTCAGATTTGGAATCAAAAATTGATTCAAAAGTTGTCGAAAACCAAGATTCTGTGCAATCTAAAAATGAATCTGATGTTGAAGAAAAGAGAAATGAAGAAAAAGAATCACCATCAACTAATGTTGATATTGATAAACTGGAGAATGAAGATGAAGATAAAGCAGAAATTCCAGATAATTCTTCATCAGAGGATATAGATGTTGAGACAGAAACTTCAAAAGAAGAAACTCCAAAAGAAGAAGATTCAAAAGAAGAGCAGTCAAAGGAAGAGACTTCTAAAGATCAAGCTTCAAAACCTTCCACACCGATGACTTGGGCTGATTTAGCATATCAAGCAGTTCCAGTTTCAAATTCCAAATCATCAAATAAAACTACACCAACAAGTGCTCAATCAAGTACTATAAAATCTACAAATGTTAATAAAAAATCAAGTGCATCAGCATCAGCAACTCCAACAAATACATCAAATAACGTAAATAATGGAAAATTTAGAAAAGAAGATTGGTTCCCAATATACATTAGAGGAATTCGTCAACTTGATGAAAAAGTATTAAAACAACATTTATCAAAAAATTTTGGTGATCTTAAATTTTTTAAAGTTAATCAAAATATAGCATTATGTGATTTTGTTGATCAAGAAGCTCAAAAGAAAGCACTTAGTGTTAAAGAAACTACATTAGATGGTGTTACATTTAACTTGGAGCCAAGAGAATCAAAAACTGGTAATAACTACCACAATAGTCATGGTAAAAAATTCAATAAAGATAAAGATAATAATTCAAAAGACATTAATTCAAAGGATAGATTTGAAAAAGTGGAAAATAGAAAAAATACAGCTAATAATAATTTTAATGGTAAAAAACTGCAAACTTCAAGCAAAAAAACTTCAAAACAAGGTAATAAATAATCAGAATAGCAATAGAATTTAATTATTTAGTTTCATAATTTAATATACTACAATTTGGTTGAACCAAACAATCAGTTAATAAATGTGTAATTAATTAAATCTTACTCTTTTAATTTTTTTGATTTGATAGGATTCTTTAGAAATGAGACATTGATCTTGCGTTGAAGAATTAATCAGCAATAGCCAGATTGTATATCAGATTGAAAATGAAGACCTACAATGTTACAATTTTTAACAATACGACAAATTTATAACAAAATCATAAAATTTCAATAATTAGACAAACTTCTCCTAGTTTTAGATGAATGCCAAGAGTCAGATCTCAATCAGCTAAAAGCCATACATAAATCATTTAACGATGCGAATAACATCTTCGAATAATAATAATAATATTTCAAAATTGCGTAATTTTGACTTCGTAAATTAATAAAGAGGGAAAATTAAAAAAGGCGTTTTAAATAAAATTCAATTGCAAAAAAAAAAAAAAAATCATATCAAGATATAAAGAGAGCTAAATTATGAATAATACAATACATCAGAGAATAGTGTAGAGAAACAGTTCAGATTATAAACACTCGAAGTAGATCTGATAGATCTATGAATTCTAGCATGGAAAAGTTAGATCTTCTTTACCCCTGATTCTGACATCGAAAAAGGAATAATAGCTTTCAATAAGAAATGTTTAAAAACCTCTATGGGAAAGATTGAACGACGAATAGAAGTTTAGATCTATATCTTCATAGAGCGACAAAAAATGAAAAAAAAAAGACAATCAAAAGTTAAGTGAAACATTCTGAGATAAATCGGAATCAACCTTAGGTTTGATTGATGGTAAGGCAATTCTTGATTATGGCTTTTTGAAGTCATTTAATAACCAACAAAAGAAATAAAAGACAACTAAACAGACTTGGAGGTGTAAAAAAAAAAAAAAAATTAAATGGCATTTTTACTATTTTTTTTCGCGATGAGATGCCGTTAGAAAAATTGTTACATTATTGGATTGATATGAAACTATTAACAATTAAAATTGTGATTAGATTTTTATGGAGAAACTATTGATAACGAGATTGTTCTCAGAATAAAGTTGAAATTGAGGTTTGAGAAATACAAAAAACCACCAAGTATTGAAAAATATCGATACATCAATATTCAATCTATCAAAAACAAAGAATGTAAAATACTGTATTATAAACGAGATCATGATTTTATTGATATATAATTGTTTTATTATTTCAATTTTGTTTCATAGAATAATTTTTATCTTATCAATTGAATTTATTATTTTGTAAGCGCCCTCTTCAATTAATACATTGCATTTTAAGTTAAATTGCAGATTATTTTCTTTTTAATTTTCTATTGTATCTCAACACCTTAAACATGCTAATAATCCACACAACTTATTGGATTATATATGGTATATATATAATTTGATCAAATTCCTTTTTCCTCTCTTGTTTGAATTTTAAATCTCAAAATTTCTTTAATTCTTTCTATATAACCCTTTTGAATTGTAAATATATCATCATACATACTAGTATAGCACAAGATGACTTCAAATGATATAGAGAAGTATCCAAATATAGATTCAACAGCATCAAATACTTCACATTTTAGAAATATTCATCCAGCAAATTCACTTAAATATGAAAATAAAGAAAAACAAACAGAATTTTTACAAGATTCAGATATTGTAAATGAAGATGAAGAATTTGAAAATAATAAATATGGTGGAGGTATAAAAAGAGATTTAAAAGCTCGTCATATATCATTGATTAGTTTAGGAGGTACTATTGGTACGGGGCTCTTCATATCTACTGGTAGTATGTTAGCAACATCAGGACCAGTACTATCATTGATTTCATTTTTATTTATGACAACAATTGCATTTTCTGTTACACAATCATTAGGTGAAATGGCAACTTTAATACCCGTCAGTGGTTCATTTGCACAATTTGTTACAAGATGGGTTTCAAGACCATGTGGGGCAGCTAATGGTTGGTTATATTGGTTTTCATGGTCAGTTACTTTTGCTTTAGAATTATCAGTTGTTGGTCAAGTTATTCAATATTGGACCGATGCAGTACCTTTATGGGCTTGGATTACTATATTTTTTGTCCTTTTAACTGCATTTAATCTTTTAGCACCAGTTAAAATATATGGTGAAGCAGAATTTTGGATTGCTAGTATTAAAATTATTGCAATTGTTGGTTGGATTATTTATGCTTTTATTATGGTATGTGGTGCAGGAAAAACTGGACCTGTTGGTTTTAGATATTGGAGAAATGGTTATGCATGGGGTCCAGGATATTTAGTTAAAGATGTTGCTACAGGTAGATTTTTAGGTTGGGTAAAATCTTTAATTAATGCAGCATTTACATTTCAAGGTACTGAATTAACAGGTATTTCAGCAGGTGAAAGTGCAAATCCAAGAAAAACAGTTCCTTCAGCAATTAGAAAAGTTTTATACAGAATTTTAATATTCTTTGTACTTTGTATGTTGTTTCTTGGTTTATTAGTTCCATATGATGATCCAAAATTACAAAATGGTAATTATACAAGTACATCACCATTTATTATTGCAATTCAAAATTCAGGTACAAAAGTTTTACCTCATATCTTTAATGCTGTTATTTTATCAACTATTATATCTGCAGGTAATTCTGATGTATATTGTGGTTCAAGAATTTTATATGCTTTAGCTGAAGCAAAAGTTGCACCAAAAATTTTACTTAGAACTAATAGATATGGTGTTCCATACGTAAGTGTTGGTATCACTGCTGCAATGGGAGCTTTAGGTTATTTAGCTTTATCTGATCAAGGTAATGAAGCATTCAATTGGTTATTGGATATTACAGCAACAGCAGGTTTAATTTGTTGGGGATTTATATCAGTAAGTCATATTAGATTTATGAAAGTACTTAAAAGAAGAAATATTAGTAGAGATACATTACCTTTTAAGGCAATGTTTATGCCATATAGTGCATATTATGCATGTTTTTTTGTATTTTTAATTACATTAATTCAAGGATTTGATGTATTTTTCAATGTTACAGCTAGTGGATTTTTTACAGCTTATATTTCACTTATTTTATTTGTTGTTGCTTGGATTTTTTTCCATCTTGTATTTTATGGATTTACATTTAGATGGAAAGATATTTTGGTACCATTAGATGATTGTGATATTGATTCTGGTGTTAGAGAAGTTGATGAATTAGTATATGATGAACCATCAAAACCAAAAAACTTATGGGAAAAATTTTGGGATGTTGTAGCATAAAATATTTATTGTTTAATTTTTAATATAAATTTAATTTACGATTGATTTGGAATCAATAATCTTTGTAGACATTTAACTATTGTAACAGTAGAAAGACATAAAAAAGAAGATTTAAATTTCAAAGATAATCACAAAGTTGAATTAACTTTACAGATCAAAATTTGTTATTAACAATGTAATTGTTCTTCTATTGGAATAACATTTTGCATTTATATCAAAAAAAAATTTGAATTTTGCAACCGCGCCCGATTTAGTCAACAGAATATTTACTACTTAAATTTTGAGGTTTTTTTTTGC
This sequence comes from Insectozyma morakotiae, assembly GCA_030564645.1. Lineage (NCBI taxonomy): Eukaryota > Fungi > Ascomycota > Pichiomycetes > Serinales > Debaryomycetaceae > Insectozyma > Insectozyma morakotiae. The sequence goes on from JAKTYD010000014.1 coordinate 268,398, forward strand.
AACAATTGCGGATAAAAAAATTTTGAAAATTACTTACTTTAATTATAATTTAAGGAAAGAATTAAAAGATATTACAAGATTAAACATAAAACAAGAAAAATTAATAAATGTTAAATCTATAATTAAAACAATTTTTTATAGTCATTTGTATGCTATATTCGCAATTTTGAAATTTACAAGAATTTTGTTATGAAGAATAATTTGTTGAAAATGTATTACTTAATAATATAGCTTAAATCAAAAAAAAAACTTAAAAAATTGATTAATTAATTAAATAAAATAAAGAATTCATATAGAATAATCAAAGTTAAATTTTAATTTTTTTTTTTAAAAAAACCCAATGGCAATATCAGTCTAATATTAATCTTTTTTTTTTTTTTAAAATTTTTACTTATACTACTTATTTAACTGATAAAAAGTTATCAATACAAGAATGGCAATTGGGTTGCCAACTGATCAATATCCAATTGAATTGCAAATTGCAATTATGATAATTCAATATGTACATTTCAATGTTATTCAATTAATAGATAAATTTTATTTCTTTCAAAAATTAAAATTATATTCAAGTTCAAATTCAAATTCAAATATTATGATTTTTGCATTTCCCAGAATAACTTTAAATAAGGATCAAAAAGGTGAAGGAGGAAATATTCATATTAATAATAATTTAAATAATTATAGTGATAATGAAAGTGTTGATCCAGAAGTTAAGGAATTGATTAAAGGACGAGAAGTTTTGACATTTGGTCCCGATGCATATTACGGAAACAATAATGGTAATTTAATTCAAAATAATAATATTTCAACAAATACATCAATAATTGATTCATCAAATGGTTTTAATAATCTTCATCATCAAATTCCTTCACATAATCAATCAACATCATCTTTAACTTCAAATACAATATTAACAAATTCAATTTCAATTTCAACAACAACACCAATTTCATTATCAATGAAGAAGATTAAAAAATTCAAAAATTTATCTTCAAATAATTTAAAACCACCAAATAGATTAAAAGAAATACAATTACAAATTTTAGAATTGGCTCAATATTGTGGTGATTTGGATCTAGGTACTAGTAATCGATATGGTGATGTTGATTCAACTTCAATTATAATATGTCTGAGTAGTGCAAATACAAGTTCTCGATCAAGTTATAGAAGTAGCTTTAGAAGTAGTTATAGAAATACTTCTTCTAGTTTTAGTAATGGTACTGATTCACCAGCAAGTTTTAGAAAACCACATCTTCAAAAGGAGAACAATTTATCTAATATAACATTTGGTATTAGTCAACAACAAGTGGAAGAAGTAGAAGAAATTGAAAGAAAAGAAGAGAATAAAGATGAAGAGAATAAAAATTTAGAAGAAGATAAAATTGATCAAGAGGATACTGTTCAACAAAAGCAAGAAAGAATTAAGGAATTTCAATTAAAAGAAGAGGAATGTCTTGGAAAAACCGAGTCGAAGATTATTGAAACAATGCCTCAAAGACCAGGACAAGCATTGGAAGTTTTAAGAGAAGATGTTGAAGATGAGTTAGAGTAATCTAGGGTAAAAAAGGATTAAATTTCAAAAACTTTGAGTAAACGAAGTTTTTAATATATAATCGTTAATACTAAAAATTTTGATTTCTATTTAATTTTGATATACGTCATTACTTATAACAGTTACCTGATTGTACATATACAAACCTGTTGATCTAAGTAATATCATGTTTAGATTTGATAGTAAATTTGTAAAGTAGAAAAATTGTAAAATTAATCATATTAATTAGTATAATAGGTCAAACACAACTGATCAATTTTTCAGAGATATACAAACCAAAAATGAAAGAGTTTCAATTATATTCAAATTCTTGATATCACTTTCTAATGTACTTAATCGAATAGCTAAAACAATTCTGGAGATCACGAGAAAAATCACGTGCCGTACGAAAACAAATCAATGAAAAAAAAAATTTACCTCTACTTTGATCATCAAACATAAATGTCAAGTACTAATATAGAATATACAAATCAAGTGAAAACTATAGAAAAAGAGCTAACGTCAATTTTTAGCAATATCAAATCTAATGAAAACTCAATTAAATCACTCCAGATAACAAAAAATGATTCGATTAAGCTTCGTGTTACACAAGTTTTAAATAATTTGCAAAATGATAATGATAAAAATCAAATAGTTCTACTAAGTAGTTACTCAAACAATATACCAAAATTAATAACAATTATCGAAATTGTTAAACAAAATTACAAAAATGGCAATAAATTACATCAATTTAATAAATTATCAAAATTCGAAAGTACATCAAACCCAAACATGAAAAAATCATCCGTTGATAAAATAAAAGATGAATTGGTAACAGATGAAAATGAATTGAAAAGGCAATTAAAACAGGAAGTAATCAATGAAATCAAAGGTCCAAAAATGTATAATTTACCTGTAATGTTTACAATATTAACGAATCAAGATGTTTCACAGGCTGATCTATTGAATTGGACATACCAAAGCGTGAATATATAATTTGAACAAGTATTATATTATTTCGTTTCCCCTCTATTTACTGCAATAATTCAAAATCTGAAAAGAAAATACTTTGATTATCGACCATTCCCCTTCACAATTTACAAATTTTCAAAGCATTACTTTACAACCAAATAATAAATAATTAGCCGAGATCAAATTAGTTCAAATTTAAAATAAATAATAATTTTTTTGCAAATTATTCCTTAGTGTTAAATCTAGAGCGTAGATCGAATTTTTATGTATAGACTCTAAAATATTTACGATCCCAAGATTTATACCGATAAATATTGTTCAATCAAATGAGTTTGAACCTTCCAAGCTTATACGTGACTAGTAGAGTCTCAAAAATAAAGAAATTCCAAAGTTTGTCAAAATGTAAATATTTTGCAAAAGGAGGTAAAAGTCAAGAAAAATTACTTACTTTTAAATCACATATCTGAAACAAACACAAAAATTAATTTACATAAAAACTTTATTTTCAAATTAATAATTTCAATGTCGATTTATTTTTTATTTTGCTTCATTTGAATTTATTCCAACCATTTATAAATTTAATTGATTTTGTCCTATTATGAATTTTTCATTTTTTTACTTTTGAGTTAACTTTTTGATTATGATAATTTCAAATAACATTCATGAAAATCACAAAGTTGACAATTCTAATATCATAAATAATAATCACAAAGTTGATAATAGAAATAACAAATTTAATTTAAAAGAAAAAATTAAACAGATAACTTGGAAAATTTATGATAAATGTTTAATACATAATAATGAAGATGAACTTGACAAATTAAGAAGAAATTCCATAAATTCAAATCAAATATCAATGAAATCATCATCAAGTTTGAAATTATCAAAAACAATATCTTTATCGAATCTATTTAGAAATAATACCCATAATAATGATAATAATGATAATAATAATAATCGAATTGAATTTTTTTCAGCCAATTTTTCAAGAGACAATTTGTTATCGTATCTAAAAGATGATTATAAAATTTCAGATATTGAAGACATTCTATCAATTGTTGAAAATGAAAAGGAATCCGAACGAAGAGAAATTATTATACCTCCATTACCAAGTGCATCATATGAAAATTTAAATAAATCAAAATTAGAGTCATTAAATTATCTTTATAAATTTAATAAATTTACAATCTAGCATATATACAAGTAATTTCTAGTTTTTCTATTTACATAATTCTGATGAATAAGCTGCAATTTTATAATTTATTTGATTTTCAAATTCAAAATCTTTCATAAATTGATTTAATCCATGTTTTGGTAATGATTGTTCCTTTTCTATTATAAACCTTTGAAATTTTTCTATAAAAATTGAATCTTGAGACATAATTTTCATGAATATTTTTAAAATATTTAAACTTGTTGTACCAATTTGTGTTGACCATTTTGAACCTTTTCTTAAACTTTTTAAAATCCAATTTGGATAATTTATATTTAACCAATTAAATAAAATTTCTAATGTTTCTTTATTTAATTTTAAAATTGAATATCCTAATAATCCAAGTTCAATTAATTTTGAATCAATATTATTATTTATAAAATTTAAAGTTTTATTTATCATATCTTTATTTAAATTATATGAAATTGAACATAATGAAATTGTTTGTAATTCTTGTGATGATTCCAAATTAGTTAAATTTAAATTTGAAATATTTGAATTTTTTATAAAATTTAAAACACGTTTATAATCATTCATTGAACAATTAAACATTGAACAATTGAAAATTCCTGATAAAAATTCTTTGGGTATAAAAATTGGTTTTAAATTAGGATTTAAAAAATTTTGAAATAATTTATTTGAAATTTTAATTGTTTTAGGATTTTTAATTGTTAGTTGTAATATAATTGATCTAACTTTCATTTCTGATTCATTATAATTTTCAAGATTAATTTTCTCTAAATTGTCCCACTGAAATTTTTTATATAATTTTAAATTGAAATCTTCAATTTTATTTTCAATTTTTTTATAAATTTCATTATTGAAATGTAAAATACAATCAAGATAATTTTGATAATAATTTAAGGCAACTTCCCAAACTTTCCAAGTTATATTATCTAATTCGATAAGTTGATTTAGAATAGTGAAATAATTTAGGAAATCAACACTGGATGAATTACAATTATTTATATAATCGTTTAAATCATTTAAAATCCGGATTAAATCTTCTGAAGATACCAAGTTTAAATTTGGTAATTTATCATAAATTACTTTATGATAGCCTTTATGATTAGTATTCAAATTAACAAAATCTTCTGCATCAATTTCTAGTTGTTTTTTTGTCATTAAAATAAACTTTATTTTATCATCTTTTGTTCTTATGAATAATGGTACTTCAAATAATCGATCATGAAATGAATCTATGGATGAATCTTCAAGGTACAATTGTTGTGTTATTATTATCTTTTGATTAGAATCATGAGTAACTTTTACAACAGGAAACCCATTTGAATCACACCATGATTGAACAAATTTGAATAAATCAATTGAAACTTGATCATTCAATAATTGCCATATTAATTCAAAACTGATTGACTTATCTTTATAATTATCCAAAACATGTAATTTAAAACAATTCAAAAAGTTTTTACCTTCACATTCAAATATAAAATCAATCATTTGTAATATTATCATACCCTTTTCATAAATATCCGGTTGAAAAATTGATGCAATTGTTGAATTTATATCAGTTTTTAAATCATTTCGATAATTTGATATACTTTTAACTTCAAACTGTTTTGTTTCTTCATTGAAATAACAATCTTTCCCATTCATAAAATTATCAAATTTAATGGATTCATTTAAAATATATTTTGCAACCCATGTAGCAAAAGCTTCATTAAACCATAAACAATTCCAATTATCAAATGAAACCCAATTACCCACCCATTGATGAACCAATTCATGAATCACCAATTCTTTAAGTTGATTTTTTTCTTGATCAGTAGCTGTAGATTCATTAAGTAATAAACTATTCAGTAAAACATTAATAACCCCCCAATTTTCAGTAGCACCATCATTCAAAAATGGTAAACCAATAAAATATAAATGATTCAATGGATATTTACCAAAGATAGTTTCTAATTTAGGTAAATAGGTTTCAATATATTTTAAAGCCAATTGAGCTCGAGATGTTTCTCCAATCATAGTATAAATTCTAACTGAATCAATTTCATTATTTATAGTTTGTTTAAAACTTGATAAATAATCTAAATCACCAATAACAAAACCTAAAATTGAACAATGAATTAATTTGGGGAATTTAAATTTAAAACTTTTATTTAAATCATCATTTTCAATTTGATTATTATTATTATTTTCAATTAAATCTCCATTACATATTACATGAAAATTTTTATTTGTTATTATTTCAAGATTTATATTAAATTTATGATTTAAATCTTCTATAATTGGAAATACTTGAGAAGCAAAATTTGGTTGGAATTGAGTTGCTAAAATGAAATTATTAGCTTGACCAGATATATTATCTAAATAATTTGTCTTGAATAAACCTTGTGTTGAATCCTTATAAGTTTGAATTGAATTAATTTTACCCATATAAGAAAGATTAAGAATTAAATTTGAAGTATTAGAATATGATAAATCACTTTTCAAAAAGACTCTATTAGTTTTTTTATCATAAGTAATTGACAATTTCTTTTGATCAATTGTTGCATTTGTGATAATCAATTTACTTGAATTTAAAATAATTTCAAGTTTATCATCAGTTTCATCTTTTTTGAAATGTGTATTTTTTTCAAATTTAATTGTAGCTTCACCGGTGAAATTTGGTTTTAAATGATTAATAGTTAATTTATAATTATATTCAATTGGTATGTAACTATTGATTTCCATTAATGAGTGTAACATTGTAAATCAAATTTAAATTAATTTTTGCAACAGATTTGGTTGTAAAACGAAAAACAAAAAAATTAATGTATTATAAAAATTTTCTTTGTGAATTAATTCACGTGACTAATCACGTGACATTTGAGTAATAACTGTTACGATTGGTAATATAAATAGTTGTTAATCTCAGGTCAGAACAATCATAATTGAACACACCAGTTATAGGATCATTTTCTTTTGAGACTCATTGAAAGTTGGGTTTAAATTAAAATTATTTTGTGGGGTTAATCAATCGGGTATTTGATAATAAATGGATATCAGAAAAATATGCAAGAAATAGATCCTAGTTTTAACCGAAAAAGATCGATCGAAAATAGATCTCTTTTGTAAATCCATGAGATTTCTCAAAATTGCGTTAAGCCACTTTACTCAAAATAACCCATAGAGCTTTAAGTGAACATCAATTAATTGCAAATAAAGATAATATTGGTTTAAGCATAATAAAAAATTATTATTATATACCAAATGGTAGTGTTTTTTAATTTATTTACTCAACAAAAAAATATTAGTGTTTTAGATTTTTTATTTTTTTTTTTTTTTTCACAAAATTTATTCAATTTTTATCAATTAATTTCGTACAATTCGTTAATTCATTCATTGATTATAAATATATATATATTTATATAAAACACCAAAATAGCAAGACCAAAATATTTCAATTCATTCCCATCTTTTTTTTGTATTCATTTTTTGATTTTCCAGTTACATAAGATAAATTGAATTATCTACTTTAATCTTGATCTTATCAAATCCTAATTGTCATTCCTTTAAATTAAATCATATCAATGGATAAAACTACAATAAACCATGACACATCAATAAATAATAATTCTTTGATAAATTCTAATTCCAATGATCCAATAATATATTCACCAAATCTGACACAATCAATTTCTAATCCACAATCACCTACTACAACTACATCCCAACCTCGTTCTCGTCACCATAGACTAAGTATATCTCATGAAGAAATAAATCTAGGTCTTGTCGATCCTGGTACCATAAAAATTGATTGTTCTGGTGCTTATATTGCAAATGATGATTTGTTGAAAAATTCAATAATTGAAGATAATAATACAAATTATGATGATAATAATATGACTTCATCATCTTCTTCAAACAATTCAAGTGATTTGGAAGATGAAAATGAGGTTCAAAATAATAATTCCACTGATGATTCTTCAATTGAAAATTTAGATCATACCAATCAAAATGGTTTAATTACAAAAAACAATATAAATTTACCAAAACATAATGATGAAATTATTCATATCTCTGTTGATATTGGTGGTACATTAACAAAACTAATATATTTTACAAAATCAAATAGAAATAAAAATGGTGGTGGTAAATTACATTTTCAAGATTTTCAAACTGAAAATTTTGAAAAAGATGTTTTAAAATTTATAATAAAATTAATCAATAAATCAATTTCAAATCATAAGAATGGGTTTGTTAATGAAAATGATCATACTTCAACATCTTTACCAATAACATATATTTTGGCAACTGGTGGTGGAGCACATAAATTTTATAATTTAATGACAAAAGTTTTTAAAAAAAATAAATTACCAATGAAGATTATTGCAAAAGATGAAATGGAATGTTTAATTAAAGGATTAGATTGGTTAATTACAAAAATACCACAAGAAATATTTATATATGATTTAATTGAATTAAAAACTAAATTTCAACCATTACAATTAGAATTTGAAATTTATCCATATTTATTAGTAAATATAGGTAGTGGTGTAAGTATGATAAAAGTTACAAAACCAGGACCATTTGGTTTTGAAAGAGTTGGTGGATCATCATTAGGTGGAGGAACTTTATGGGGATTATTAAGTTTATTAACAAATGCAAAAGATTATAATGAAATGTTGGAAATGGCATCTAATGGTAATAATGAAAATATTGATTTATTAGTTGGAGATATTTATGGTACAAATTATAATAAAATTGGATTAAAAGCAAATCATATTGCATCAAGTTTTGCAAAAGTTTTTAAAAAATTAAGATTTACAAATAAAAGTTTAACTCCTTTAGAAAAATTAAAACAATTTAATCAAGAAGATATTGCAAGATCATTATTATTTTCAATTTCAAATAATATTGGACAAATTGCTTATTTACATGCAGAAAAATTTAATTTGAAAAGAATTTATTTTGGTGGTTCATATATATCTGGTCATATGCAAACAATTCATACTTTAAGTTTTGCTGTTAATTTTTGGTCAAAAGGTGATATGCAAAGTTATTTTTTAAGACATGAAGGTTATTTAGGTTCTGTTGGAGCATTTATGATGGGACCAGCAGTTGAAGAAGAAGAGTAGAATCTGATTTTTTGTAATGATGATGAAATGATGATGATGATGATAATGTTGATTTAATTTTTTTTTCTATTATAAGCTAAATTTTTCTTACTAATATATACATTCATTTATTCATTTAATGATTGGGTCTCCTTGTTATAATCGATAATTTGTATCAATATTTTGATCAAATAATTCATTATAAGTTTCATTTATAAATTCATGAATATTTGAAGTTTGTAAAGATCTACCATATTTTTTATAAGCTTTTAAAGAACTTGTTCTTACTAAAGAACATGCACAAAAGCAAGCTAATAAATTAGCTTCTTCAATTGATAAATCAACTTTATTATCCCAAAATGAATTTAAATAATTATTTGACCAATTTATTAAAGTAGCTAAAGAACCAGTCAAAGTATCACCTTGACCACCTACTCTTTTAGAACTTGCTTGAAGATCATTAATCAAATGATTAGTCGAGTTTGATATAATATCTTTTTCACCTTTTCTAATAATAATTATATTTCCCAATTCATTTGAAACTTTTTTTGTTTCATTTATAATTTTTTCAAGATTATTTTCATTTAAATCAATTTCAATATTCAATTTATTTGCAATTCTTTTAAATTCCATTATATTTGGTGTTATAATTGCTTTTTTATAATTTTTAATTAAATTTGGTTTTAAAGATAATAAATATAAAGCATCAGCATCTAAAATTAAATATTTATTCATTACTTTGATTTCTTCAATTAATCGAATTAAAGTTTTTAACATTAATAAATCTCTACCAAATCCAGGACCAAGAACAATAATATCAATTCTATCTATTAAATTTAAAATTTTTGGTAAAATTTCATCATCAATAATTGAATTTAAAATATTTGAATTAAATAAATTTTCTTCAAATAATTTATTATTTTGTAAATTATTTAAATCATTTTCAAATTGTTGTTGAAATTTTTGATTATTTGATTTATAATTATTTAATTCAAATAAATATGGATGAATCATTAAATCAGGACTATAAGTTTTAATTATTGGACCAGCTTGTTTTTCACAAATGACATGACTTAAATCAGCACCAACGAGTAAACTTGAGTGAGATGAAAAATATGGAGCACCAGTATAATCTTCTGATCCACCAATGACACAAATTTTACCAGCTTGACCTTTATGAAAATTTGGCAACAATGGTTGAATAAGTTGTTGAGATAATTGTAGTAGCTCTTTTTGAGATTTTCCACGAAGCATATGAGAAATAAGATTATGAATTGGAGATGTTATAACTGAAATATAAGCTCTAGTAATATGATTTTGTTAGTTGCAATATGAAGTAGACACTAAATTGGTACTTAAATTACGATATCAGTGCTACCAGCTGAAAAGGTACCATTGTGCAGGATTGTTTACAATTAATTGCTCGGAGTTTATTACTGTAAATTTTACATATTAAACTAGACATAACCAGTAACAGACAATACACTAAGAATTAGATCAGTACGATACTGCGGTAATGAACGATAATTTTTCAAAATAATTTTGTTGAATTGATTACAAAAATTTCAATCAACAATATTGGACTAATCTCACTCAAAATGTTTAATTCAATCAACAAATCATAGAAAATGAGGTGCCCTGTGTATTTGTAAAATCGATACTTATTCTTGTAAGCTAGTGATGAAATTGTTTGGGTGTGTAATAATACTAAGAATGGAAGCAAGGTATGGAAGGAAGGAAGGACGGAGGACGTGGGAATGGAATTGAATTAAGACGACGAAGCAACCGAGATTCTTAAATAAAATTGCTAAATTTAATTTCTCACAAATTATTATTACATTATTACAACCTTTTACTATATTTTACAATAAGTTCACAAAATAGTATATTGATAAGAATTATTGAATTTGAAGTTTTAAAAGGTATTTAAGAATTGTTATTATTGAATAGTTTAATTGACTCTTAAAGCATATATTACACTAATACTCTACAATTCCATTCCATTTAATTGAATAGTTATCTTTTTTCTCTGGTTCTCCTTCATAAAACACTCACCCCAAAATTATATAATCAACCAATTGAATTTTAGAGTATCAAAACTATATATTATATATATAAATTTCAATTTCTAAAATAGAATCCACAATTTTTTTTTTTTCCCTTTTCCCAATATTAGTTTATTTCCAAAATTTATCATCAATTGAATTACTCTTTTTAATATGTCATTATCACAATTCTCATCAAAATATTTATCACCAAAATATTTAGTTCCTTTAGTTGGAGTTACTGCTGCTTCAATTTCTTTTATTAATTATTATCATTCATCTTCTTCATTGAATAATAATAAAAATATTATATTTAATGAATCAGGTAAAACTTTTACTGATTCAAATGAATGGATTGATTTAAAATTAGTTAAATCTGAAGATTTAAGTCATAATACAAAACATTTAACTTTTAAATTAAAAAATGATGATGATGTATCTGGTTTAATTACTGCTTCAATGTTAATGACAAAATTTGTTACTCCAAAAGGTTCAAATGTTATAAGACCTTATACACCTGTATCAGATCCTGATCAAAAAGGTACCATTGATTTTGTTGTTAAACGTTATGATGGTGGTAAAATGTCAAATCATATACATGATTTAAAAGAAGGTGATTCATTATCTTTTAAAGGTCCAATTGTAAAATGGAAATGGGAACCAAATCAATTTAAATCAATTGCTTTAATTGGTGGTGGTACTGGTATTACTCCTTTATATCAATTATTAAGAGAAATTACTTCAAATCCAAATGATAAAACAAAAGTTTCATTATTTTATGGTAATGTATCACCTGAAGATATTTTAATTAAAGATCAAATTGATGATATTGCAAAACAACATAAAGATCAAGTTAAAACTTTTTATTTTGTTAATGATAAAAAAAATGATGAAAATTATGATGGTGAAGTTGGTTTTATTTCAAAAGATTTTTTACAAAAAGAATTAGATAAACCAAGTCAAGATTTAAAAGTTTTTGTTTGTGGTCCTCCAGGTTTATATAAAGCTATTTCTGGTGCAAAAGTTTCACCAACTGATCAAGGTGAATTAGATGGTGCTTTAAAAGATTTAGGTTTTGCTAAAGAACAAGTTTTTAAATTTTAAAATAAATCAAATTGTTCCACTTTAGAAGATGATCAAAAACAATTTTGGAATTTGTTGTTTATAAAAATTTATAGATAATCAAAATATTATTACATATATTATATATATTCTTTCACTTTTCGCGTAGTATCAAAATAAATTTATCTCTATATGGTTAAGATTGCAATAGAAGGATGTTGTCATGGATCATTAAATCAAATATATAAATCTTTAAATAATAAATCAATTGATCTTTTAATCATTTGTGGTGATTTTCAATCATTAAGAAATCATGCCGATTTTAATAGTTTAAATGTTCCAAAAAAATATCAACAATTGGGTGATTTTAATAAATATTATTCTGGTGAGTTAAAAGCTCCAATATTAACTATCTTTATTGGCGGTAATCATGAATGTTCAACTTATTTAAAAGAATTGAAATATGGTGGTTGGGTATGTTTCAATATTTATTATTTGGGAGAATTTGGTTCAATTTTTTATAAAGGGTTAAACATTATTGGTTGGAGTGGGATTTTCAATTATCAATCATTTATAAATCCAAAATTGAATTATGATGAAGAAAGTTTCAAAAAATTACCATTGGATTCATCAACCATTAGATCAATTTATCATTCAAATTTAAAAAATTTTATAAAAATGTATTTAATGCAAAACTCAACCAATATTGATATCGTGCTCAGTCATGATTGGCCTGTTGGAATTGAACAACATGGTGATTTAAATTTTTTATTACAGAAAAAGCCATTCTTTGAAAAAGATATCGAATCAGGTAAATTAGGTAGTCCATTGAATAAATTTTTAATTTATCATTTAAAGCCAAGATATTGGTTTAGTGGTCACCTTCATGTTAAATTTAATGCTAATATTACTCACGAAAAGTATGAAAATAATAATAAAGATGAAATATCATTAGACATGGATGATGATGATGATGATGGTATGGAAGAAGAACAACTGAGGAAATCACTAAAACGAATCAAATCAAATGATGATAATAAGAACCCAAGAAGTAAGAGACTTTGTTTGAATAGTAATACTGATTTTATAGCATTGGATAAAGTTGGTAAAAATCGTCAATTCATAGAAATTAAAGAAATTGAATCATCAAAGTCATTACATCCTTCAAAAGATAAATCTCAATTATATTATAATAAAAGAGCAATTCTAATAAATAAAATTGTTGAAGAATTTTTCAATGAAAATAAACAATTTATCAAATCTGAAATTAATTATCATGATTTGCTAAAAAATCCATATGAATTTAAATTTTTTAATCAATTATTATTGCAGATCGATCAAGAACTAAAACAAACTGACTTGAAAGAAGAGGATTTGATTATACCGAATAATTTCAAAATTATTGCTCCAACAATTAATAACAATAAATTCGAAAAATCAAGATATTATAATAACAATCAAACTGATGAATATTGTACAAAATTCAAGATCCCGAATCTAAAATTGCATAGTTCTTAAATCAAATAGGTTGATTACTAAATCGATGATTACAACTTATTTTATTACCGCGATTTCAAAAATTTCAAATAGATTTAAAGGTCAATCCTGGCTTACGTCAAATTAAGTTTGCATAATGGAACCTATTTATAACTGACCAGTTCTAGTCATAAAGGTACTCTAAGCGTGATCTGATAATAAATCGATTAATTTATTTTAGTAGTGCGATGCTCAATATAGATGTTTTTTTTAATATCACCTTTTGTTAAGATTTCAGATTATCACCATTAATTAAACATGCCGTTTGACCCTCATAATCCATTAACGGTGTCACTACCTTATAATTTTATCAATCAAAATGATTTTCCAACTGAAATTATGGCAAATAGATTCAATGCATGGAGATCTATCATTAAAGAATTGGTAAATTATTTTAAAGAATATTCAAGTGTTCAAGAAGAAATTATTCGTCAACAATCAAGATTACAACAAGCAGTTGGATCTGCAACAAGAAGTGCTCAATTAATCACTGCAAATGCTAATTCATCAGCCAGTATTCATTCAAATAATAATCATCATAATCATAATCAAACAAGTAGTAGCAATAATGGTAATAGTAACAATAAAGAAGATTATGAAGCAATAAATCGTTTTTTCTTACCCGTTGGTAATGGATCAATTCAAGATATTCCAACTATACTATTCAAATATCATCAACAAAATGCAATTAATGGATCAAAAACTTTAAAAGAAATTAATAATTTAATTATTCCCAAATTGGAAGAATTAAGAAAAGATTTATTAATTAAAATAAAAGAGATTAAAAATTTACAAAATGATTTTAAAAATAATTTAAATAAAGAATTAAATGAAACTAAAACTTTAATTTCTCAATATAATCAATCAATTGAAATGTCTAATAAATTAGATAATGGATCTTTAACATCAAATAATCATCATCATCATCATTTAATTGAAAATTCTTCAACATCACCTGAAAATGGAAAATATGATCCATACCTTGTTAAAATTAAATTGGATCGTCAATTAAAAAAACAATTAGTTGAAGAAAATTATTTATATGATGCTTATTCAAATTTACAAAATGCTGGAAAACAGTTAGAATCAATTGTTGTTTTAGAAATTCAAAATTATTTATCAAATTTTTTATCATTAGTTAATGAAGAAAATTCAAATTTTAATAAATTTTTATTACCAAATATTAGTAATGGATTTCTTGGTAAAGAATCTAATTTTGAATGGGATGCTTTTATTGAAAGAAATTTACCAAGTATAAATAATATCAGCTCAATAAATAATTCAAATTCAATTGTTAAAAATGGTACTTTTATAGATTTAAATATTCCAAAAAGACATTTAAAAGAATTTTTAATTAAAAATTTTGATTCAAATTTAAATTTATCAATTAGAGAAGGTTATTTAGAAAGAAGATCTAAATTTTTAAAAAATTATTCAAGTGGTTGGTATGTTTTAACATGTTCTTTTATTCATGAATTTAAATCTAATGATAGAAAAAAAGATCCTCAACCAGTTATGTCATTACCATTAGATAGTTGTACTGTTAGTGATCATTCAAAAGATGATGGTAGATCAGATGGAATTTATAAATTTATTTTAACATCAAAATCAAATAATACTTTAATGAATAAAACTCATAAATGGGTATTTAGAACAAATACTTATAAAAATATGATTGATTGGTTTAATGATATAAAAAAATTAACTAGTTTACCAACACCAAGTTCAAGAGCAAGAAGTTTAGGTCAACAAAATAAAATTAATAATAATGAAAAAAATTCAATATCAACAGCTAGTAGTTTAAATAAAGTAATTTCAAGAAATTCATCAATTAAATCTCCTGCAAAATCAATCAAAACAAATTATACTTCAGACTCAAAACAAAAGCAAAGTATAAAACAAAGACCAATGTCACAAGCAACATCAATTGCTAATGCAAATAGATTATCTTCAACTTTTTCACAAAGAAATACTCAATCTCCAAGATTAACAAATATGATTAATAGTGATGGAACAATAATTACTCCAGTTGATACTCATGAAGATTTAAAAAAATATTCAACTAATAATTCAGACATTTATAATCAACATCAACAACAACAACAACAACAATATCCACAACAAATTTTACCTGTAATGTTACCAGGTCAACAACTGCCAACTCCACAACAAGCTCCTAATGCTCATTTAATACCAATTGATTCAATGGGTTCAACAGGTCAACCACAATTGATACCAAATTCAAATAATTTACCACCACCACCACCTTCTGGTTATCAATATTATTTACCAACAAATGCTCAACAAGCACAACAATTCTATGATCCAGTACAGCAACAATATTATACTATTACTCCAACTGTTCCAAATGTTTTACCTACATCAACCCAACAACAACAACAACAACAACCACCACAACAAACTCAATCAAAATCTCAACCACAACCTCAATATTTTCAAACTTCATCTCCTCAGCAATTTAGTAGTTCTCCACTTGGTCAGTCACCATATTTTCCTCAATTCATTCATACTCAACAATTACCATATCCTACATCAGTAAAAACAGATTTGGAAAGTCAAGATAATACAGTGAATCAGGAAGATTATCAAGATCATACAGTACAACAACAACATCAAACCCAATCTTTTAATCAACATCAAATAAGTAAAAGTAGTAATCATATACCTACGCAAATATCAACAGATGAAGTATCTACATTGAAAAGTGGAGAAGCTTATCATTTAAATACTGTTGCAAGTAATGATAAAGGTTCCATAAATATTGTAATATCAGATGAAGAAAATAAATAATGGGTCTCATATAGTTTTAAAAATATAATTAAATTTGTAAACTTATATTATTATGCTAAAATTATAAACTTTTCTCTAAACAACAACACCTGAGTTTGAAGCAATTCTTGGCCATAAATCAGCACATTCTTTAGCAACTGGACCAGTGATAGCTGAACCTTTCATTTCACCTTTTGGATTAACAATAACACCAGCATTATCTTCAAAATATAAATAAACACCATCTCTTCTTCTCCATGGTTTTGATTGTCTAATAACAATAGCTGGCATAACTTTTTTTCTTAATTCTGGTTTACCTTTTTTAACAGTAGCCATAACCATATCACCTGCAGCAGCAGCTGGTAATCTGTTTAATCTAGCACCAACACCTTTAACGGCTAAAACATATAAATTTCTTGCACCTGAGTTATCAGCACAATTCATAACTGCACCAACTGGTAAAGCTAACTAAAATGAGATTGTTAGTATATTTTGGTTCACTAGACGTTTAGATCTTCATCATTAATTCATTTTTTAGATTATTAATATTATTTCCATATTTGTTTGATCTAATTCAATTTTATTTGATTATGAGATGAAGATGACTTGTTATATTTCATTTTGGAGGTTGTTTACATACTGACATACGGAATTTGTTACCTGAAGCACCTGAACCTGACATTATGTGATTATGATTCTATTAATTTAATGATAAATTTTAATATATCTTCGATGAATTGAAAATTTTTTGGTAGGGAAATTAGTGCGACACCGAAAGTAAAACAGAAGTGGTAGCGTAAATAAATTTTTTGTGTAACAAATTTTTAGAAAAAGTTATAGCCCTAATGCTATAATCCGGTTTTATTTTTCTAAATCGGAAATATTCAAAAGATCAGGATATATATATATTTCAAGTAACAAAACCCCACGTTTCAATTTTAAGCAAATATCTTTTTAACTGATTTATGTTTGATTGGTAATGTACCAATTGGCCATTTAATATAAGAATTTTCAGCTGTTGTTTGACCACTAAAACATGAATACCAACCTGCAAATGATGAAATTGCTAATGAACAACCGCCACCTCTAATACATCGATTATTATTTCTCATAAATCCAGCAGCTAAAATGAAAAATGTAAAATCCAATGTTATAAATAAAATTATAAATGGTATTGTTGATTTAACAGTTACTAATGTTAATATACATGAAAAAATCCCCCAACCTATTAAATATAATCCAATTGCATTATTTAATTGAGATGAATCTTGTTGTTCATATTTTAAACTTATTTGAAAAGCAGGTATATAAATTGCTGCAAAACTTAACCAAAACAGTCCAAATGATGTAAAAGCAGTTCCACTAAATGTATTACCAATTGCTAATTCCCAAATTCCACTGAAAAATTGTATTGCTCCACCATAAAATGTAGCTAATCCAATAACCATTGCTGGTATTTTAATCCCCATTGCATTAGCTAAATATAAAGATAATACAAATGCAGTTAATGAAAATGAAGCTAATCCAATAGCTGCAGCATTACCAAATTCATGAATTGGCCAAGGTTTTAAACCAGGATTAAAAGTTCCTGCAAATGCAGGCATTAATTCATTTCTATGTAAAACTTTATTATCAATTACAACATGTTCATCATCAGAATACATACTTAATGATTGTAAAGATAATTCCGATGGTGGAGAAGATTGAGGGCCAGATTCAGTTATTGATGCAGGAACATTTTCACCTGTTATTTGAATTGGAGCACCTCCAGTTGTTGACTCAATTGATTGTCTTCGATTTGACATTTGAATTTTTTAAGGATTTTAGTTTGATAATGTAACTAGTATATATATGGGACTTTAAAAGCTATTTCATGTAGTAATTATCAGTATCATACGTTAATATGATTACATGGTCTTACATGATTGTTGATATATTTAACTAGATTATAATTTTTTTTTTTTTTTTATTTTTTTGGCCTTATCAAATGATTGATGAAGATGAAGATGATTTGAATCAAGGTACAATTTTAAAGATTCCATTGGTGGTTGAAAATGAATCAAATCTATCTACAATTTTGAAATCTCATATTTGGTGTCATATTTCAAAAGCAGATTATAAGCCAAGTGATGATCCAACTTTTATTAATATATCATTGATTTGTAGTTGGAGTTATAATTATTTTCATAAAACCATAACAAAGGATTCATTGAAAACAATTTTTAAAAAAACTTCAAATTTTAATTTGAAATTTGAAGAGTACCCAAAATTATTTCAAAATTTATTCCCATTAGATTTAGAATCTTTAATAGATTCAAAGGAAAAAAGAAAAGAGTATCCTTATCAATTGACAAGTAAGATTTCAGATACATTTGGTAAAGATGAAGATGGAGCTGATGATTATAGTACCTCAAAAGAATTGATGCTTCAAATTAAAACAATATCAAAATTACCAATAACAGTAGGGGTTATTACATTAAAACCTATAGATTTAGCTAATGATAAAATATTATTCAACGAAGCTAATTTGTTTAATTGGTTTAAAGTATATGATTATCAAAATGAAAAATTAATTGAGTGTTTAATTGAAGAGAAATTAAAATATGAACAATTAAAAGATGAAAATTTTGAATTTAAAAATGAATTTGAATTGGCTAATAAAGAATTTACAAAAATTACTAATAATTTGGAAAATGAACTATATCAAGCATTAAATTCAAAGAAAGACAGAATTTTTGAATTAATTAAACAATTTGAACCTAATCAAATAAATTCAGATTTGATTAATTTCAATCAAATAGTTTTGACCAATGAAGGAAAATTTAATTCAATTAATAAAGCAAATATACCTGATGGGTATATTTCAAGGAAAAGAAAAAGAAATGAATCTAAAAATTCAATAAAAAAACGTCAGAAAGGTAAACAAAAAGAGGAAAGTGACGAAGAGGAATCTGAGGAAAACCATGAAGCAGAAGAGAATACATCTGAAATCAAAGTCAAAGAAGAACCAAAAGATGATGATGATTTAATAAAGGATGGAGTATCCATAAAACCTCCTCGTTCTCCGGAAATTAAAGATGATTCATTGCCAAAAATCAAACAAGAATCATTCTCATACAATCCAAAAAGTGCAAAAGCAATTGTTAAAGATGTTTTATATTCAGAAGATAATGAAAATGAATATGATAACGATGAGTTGGATGAAGATTATGGAAGCAGTAATGAAGATGATGCAAGTGGTTCGGAAGAGCAGGACATGGCTAAAAAAGATGAAAATGCAAAGCCTAAAGTCAAAGAGAAAGATTCTAGGAATAACAAAACTGAAAAAGAAGAAAATGTAAACGAACAAAGTGATACTCAACCAGATGTGCACGTTTCTAATGAAACCATTAAAGATGGTTCAAGTATAATTGAGGATAGTCTTATTGAAAATGATACATCCCAGTCAAATGCTAAGAATGAACAAAACAATAATCAGTCACAAAATAAAGAAAGCAAAACCCAATCACAAGAAGAAACGGACTACACTGATTCTGATATCGAGAATGATCAAGGAAAAGCATTAAACGAAAAAGATTTAAAGCTTGAAACGGATACACAAATGCAAAGTCAAAAAGATGTTGAAACTGATTATAGTGATGATGATGATGATGATGACTAAACAAACAAATTAATAATGAATAACGAAGCCTACGATGATCATGAAGAAATCTCGGTCAATTCTATGCAACAAACTGTGTATATAGTTTTATATATTGTAATTGAATTTGATAGAATATAATATTAAATTAAAAAATTCAAAGATCAAAATCGTAAACGCCAGATATAGAAGAAAAAAAATTGCATCGCGTTAGATTTTATCAAAGAAAAAAAAAAAATTTTTAAAAAATGACATATGGTAGCATAAGTAGCAGATCAAATTTTCACATAATACAAATTCTTTACATACAAAAAAAATTTTCTATTTTTGTATAATTTGAAACATTTCAATAAAATTATTTATTTATCATTAGATTTTTCATTCAAAACTCGAATTAATCAATTATCAATTCAGAAGATAAGAAATTTGAAGAAAAGGTCACAACATTTTTTCCCAATTAACCAACTACAATTCATAGTGTTTTTTTCATTTTTCACTTCATTATTTAATTTTTTACTTCATAATAATTATCTATTTATAGGGGTCCACTTTTAATTTAGTTCATTTTTATCTAGTCTTTGGTCATTATTTCTAATTTATCATCAATTTAAAAATCATTTCTAATCCTCAGGTGTCATTGTCAATTTGATTTATAATTTTTTGGTATAGGACGTTTTTGCATTATTTTATATTCCTACTTTTTATTCATTCATTATTAATTTGTTCATTAAAATTTTATACTTTATTTGGTTTTAATTTATTGATTTATTATGTCATATTATGATCCTTATCAAGGTATGTCCCAACAATTTATGGGTCAACCACCATTTTATCCGCAATATTATCAACAAGAACAACAACAACAACATCATCATCAGCATCAACCGCAACAACAATCACATGATCATGATTCTTTATTTTTAAACAATAATCATCATCAAGGTTTCAATGGAGATGATTATTCAACTATTGGTAATGGTACACAATTTCCAAATCATTCATTTGATGATTATCCTCAATATCAACAAGATTCAAATGATTTCAATAATCATTTTAATGGAGTTATTGATGCACCAACTATTGGTACAACAACAGGTGGAGAATTTTATACAGAAGATGGAATGATTTCAAATCAAAATTTAAATTTTTCAAATCAATCTAATGAAATGTTATATCAACAATCTAATAATAATAATAATAATCATCATCATCAATCTCAATCTATTGCACCTTCAAGAACTGTATATTTGGGTAATTTACCTTCTGATGTATTACCAAATGAATTATTAGATTATGTTAGACTGGGTATATTAGAAAATGTTCGTATACTACCAAATAAAAATTGTGCATTTATATCATTTATTGATCATCAATCAGCATTATTATTTCATTCAGATTGTATATTAAAAAAATTAAATATTAAAGGTTGTGATATAAGAATTGGTTGGGGTAAAAATTCATCAATTTCACCAGCAGTAATGGAAGCAATTCAAAGAGATGGTGCAACAAGAAATGTTTATCTTGGTAATTTAAATAATCCATTAACTGGGAATTTAATTACAGAAGAAGAATTAAAAGAAGATTTATCATGTTATGGTATAATTGATTGTATAAAAATTATATCTGAAAAGGGAATTGCTTTTATTCATTTTCTTTCAATTATAAGTGCAATTAAATGTGTTGCAAATTTACCATTAAAAGAAAAATATTTAGATAAAAAATGTTTTTATGGTAAAGATCGTTGTGCATTTATTACAAAAACTCAACAACATAATGCAGCTCAATATTTAGGTTTAGCACCAGGAATGGAACATATTGTAACTGCTGCAGATCGTGAATTTATATCATCAGCATTAGTACAACAATCAGCAGCTGCAGCACAAATTGCTACTCAAGCTGGTGGTGCAAATAATTTAGGTAATAGAACAGTTTATCTTGGTAATTTACATCAAGATTCATCAGTTGAAGAAATTTGTAATGTTGTTAGAGGTGGGTTATTACAAAGTATTCGTTTTTTAAAAGAAAGACACGTTTGTTTTATAACATTTATTGATCCAATTGCAGCAGCTCAATTTTTTGCAATGTGTCAATTACATGGATTAACAATTCATAATCGTCGAATTAAAGTTGGATGGGGTAAACATTCTGGTCCTTTATCAAATGCATTATCATTAGCAGTTTCAAATGGAGCTTCAAGAAATATTTATATTGGAAATATAATAAATTTTGAAAAATATAATCCACAAAAATTAAGAGATGATTTTAATAAATTTGGTGATATTGAACAAATTAATTATTTACAAGAAAAAAATTGTGCATTTATAAATTTTGTTAATATTGCAAATGCAATTAAAGCAATTGATGGTATAAAATCTTTTCCTGATTATAAAAATTTAAAAATTAATTTTGGTAAAGATAGATGTGGTAATTTACCAAGACAATTTCAAAATCAAAATTTATCAACATCAACAAATTTAAATAATGGTAATGATGGTTATATCAATAATAATAATAATAATAATAATAATAATAATAATATTTCAACAACACCATCTACTTTGAATGGAGGACCATTAGGCATATTAAATAATGATAATGGTAGTCAACCATCATTTATTGGATCTTCTTGTTCATCATCATCATCACCACAACCACAACCTCAATTACAATCACCACAATAAAGTACCAACAACAAAATCTTTTTGGCATAAATGGCATTATTACATATATATATGTTTCTTATTTCTTGTATTATAATACACATTTAAAACCTTCTTTTTTTTTTTTTAATAAGAATACAAAATTTTAATATGATTATATATATTTAATTACCTAAGTCTTGGAATTATTGTTATAAATAAAATCATAAATATAAATGCAATGATCAAGATTATAAATAATTTTAATAATAACCATATACTTACTTTACCTCCAGTTTTATTTTCTAAATAAGAACCTAAATTTTTATCAATAATTTTAAACAAATTTGAATTTTTAATAATATTTTCATTTGTTTCATTTAAAATGATTAAATCATCACTTAAAATCTTTGCACTTAAACTCATGGCACTTGATTTTAATTGAGATGTTAATTCTGATAAATCAGATATAATTTCATTTTGAATTGAATCATGATATTCATTTAATTTGATATTGTTATCTTTATTGTTGTTATTATCTTCTTGATCCAACATTTTATTTGATCCCGAAAGTAATCGTTTTCGTAATGAAGTTAGCTCTTCATTTGTATTATTATCAGCTTTATTATCTAAGTTCTGTTGATCTACATCTTTTAAATCTTCATCATCTATTTCTTGTTCTATTTGAGGTGTATTTTCAAATTCAAATAATTTGATTAATTTATTTACAACATATTCTTTTTCATCAATTTCAGAAACTAATAAATAATCAATTTGATGTTTGATTTGTGGATATAATTTATTTGATTTTAAATTTTGATAAATTGTATAATTTAAATCATTTAATGAATTTCGTATTGATATCAATTTATATTTTAAAATATAGGGTGATTGATTTATGATTAGATTTGAAGAACTATTGATCAAATTGGGTATATTTAATGAGTTTAAATCTTGTTTATGTTGATTTATAATTGATTCTATTGTATGTATTGAGATCATAATTGCGTCAAAAGTTATTTTTTTTAATTGAAATAATTTATAGAAAAATGAATTTAAATATTTAGAAAATTGATCAAAGATTGAAAATACATTGTAGATAATTATATGAAACAACAAAACAGATTTGATTCTACGTTCAAGTAAATGTAAGCCCAACTACTATCAAACGACGATCTACGAAATATTTTATAAAAGGATCGTGGTTAGCGAAAAAGGCTCTCGGTATTAATTTGATCTTAGGATTATAAGAAAGAATATAGAAAAGTTAGTAATTGATTAATTAATTTAATCTAGTAATCTCAGCTAAAGACTTCTTTATATCCTTTTTGACATAAAGAAGAAGAAAAGGAAAAGAAGAAAAAAAAATGTTTTGATTCAAATTTTATTCATTGATGGGTTTTTTTGATCTTCGCACGTTTCTTTAGCAGGTGATATATAATATCTCGTATTAATCAGATTAACGATGAATTGACTAGCTCACTAATAAATAAAGGCAAAAAGAATCTTAAGTTTTGGTTTTCTTGAATCCAAGATTACTTGTGTAAAAAATTCTTGAATGTGATGTAATTTAAATAATTTGACCTTTTTTTGTTAAAAACTTCATAACTTGACTTTCGTCAGAATTTAGTGAAAGTTTATGTGAGTTTCCATTGAGTTTGATTAAAACGAAATTGATATTGGTTCTTTCTTGCTTGAGAGAATTTAAATAATAAGTTATCTTTTGAAATTTAAGTTTAATTCTGTTACTTAATCTTGATGAAACTTCTGTTCACCGTATTAATTCTTTTGAGGTTCATAATTTGTCTATAAAGCTCAACAGTTGTATCAATTCTTTGTGTTTTATACGGGGGAGTCTATATATAATTAATTCATAAGTGCCCTATATGTAGTAATCTCAAATGGAGTACATTTTTGGGTAATTAGTTAGAACTTTAATCTTTGGATCGAATAAAGATTCAACATGAACCAATTATCCTTTAATTTAAGATATTCAGAATCTAAATTGTATTACACGATTATTAAACGTTTTTTTAACTGAAAGTATAATTTACAACGCTAAATTTCTATACCGGTAATAAGTAAAAACCAAGAATTTCAATGCTAAATTTAGTTGTCATATATTCTTAACTACTACAAAACCCTTTGATTTAATCTAAATTTGAAAAATCTCAAGTTTTTTGCATAAACTTTTTATTTTTGGTGATAAAATAGTGTTGATAATTGCTGCATTACTGTATTGTTGAATTAAATGAATATAAATTATATTGTGATCAATGTTAATACAAATGCTTACTGTTACTATAAATATAATTCTTCCATGTTGCAAAGTTGGGAAAATTACTATGTGACAGACACAAAAAAAGTTGAGGGTGATGTTTCAAGAATAAAAATCTTATGATACTTTATTAATATCAAATTGAAATATTTGAAATGTACGTTGTAATGTAATCTCTTGATGTAGAATTTTTTGTAGTATTGAATATATAAGGAGATTTATTTATTCTTATTCAATAAAGAAATGTATATTGAATTGATGACTGATTGAAGAGTTAAGGGGTAGAAAATATCCAAAAATAGTAAAGAAATCTAATACCCCTTATAAGAAATATTATTATAAAGGCAATAGAAAAAAATAGAATAAAAGAAAAAAAGTGTCAGTGTCAATTAGCAGAACACTTAGTAATATATTACATAATAAAAAAATTATAGCCAATGTAATCAAGTACAATTTTGTGTAATTGTTTACAAATCAGATCAAATTTCTTTTTTTTTTTTTTTTTTTTTTTATTTTTATTTTTTTTTTTTTTTTTTTTCTTTTTTTTTCAATTGTGAATGCAATTTTTACTTTTTTTTTTCTTTCAATTTCATTTATTTACTTTTTATTCAACTATTTCTAACATCACTTCATTTATCAACCATCTATTCACCAATTTGGTTTGCTAACAAATTCATTCATTCATTCGTTTGTTCAATTCTAGTTGAAAAATTTCAATTTCAATTTCAATTTCAATTTCAATTTCAATCAACAATCCATATTTTACTTGATATATATCTATTACATATTCATTCACATTTAACTAATTTTCAATTTTGATTGTCTTTTTTGCTTAGTTTGTGAAGTTCCAGTTCAATATCTGATTGTTTATTCTATTCTGATTATGAAAATACCCATAATAGTTATACTATCACTAATAGCAACTGTGAAAGGTGATTCTTGGTCCAAATTAGGTTGTTTTGCTAAATCAGATGTTTCGACATCATCTTCACAAGGTACTTATGTTTGGCAAAGTTCAGGCCATTGTCAACAAGAATGTCAAGGTTCTAGAATAGCAGCTTTAATTAATGGAAGTGATTGTTATTGTGGAAACTCAGATCCTTCAAATCAAGTTGATGATTCAAATTGTAATACAAAATGTACTGGTTATGGTTATGAAAATTGTGGTGGATCTAATTATTATGATGTTTATGTTAATTCAGATGCTGATAATGAAAGTCAATCTAGTAGCTCATCAAGCACATCAAGTACAACATCTACTTCAAGTTCTTCCCTGTCGTCATCATCATCAACCAATAATTCTCCATCATCAACAGAACAACAAGAAACAAGTATAGTTGTAAGAACAGCTACATCAACACAATCCCCTAGCTCAACATCAACTTCACAACAGTCTTCTACTACATCAGCAACAACTTCATCCTCATCCTCCTCATCATTGGATCCTACTACATTAATATCAACAGTTGTAAACTCTGCGAGTAATGGTTCACCATCAGTTATTTACAAAACTGTGATTCAAACACCATCATCTTCATCATCAACAACATCATCCACAAATTCCATAACTTCAATATCAAATGCAAATTCTTCACCTTCTTCATCATCATCATCTAAGAACGACCACAACGACTCATCATCTCATTCAAAATCATTATCTGGAGGGGGAATAGCTGGCGCGGTAGTTGGATCAGTTGCAGGGGTTGCACTTATAGCCTGTCTCTTTTTCTTCTTTTGTTGGTATAAAAGAAGAAAAGATGATGAAGATTTTGATGATCAATTTACTTTATCAGGTCCAAAAAATGAACAAATTAATGAAATGGGTCAAACTTCAAATCCATCAGATCCAAATCCATTTTTAATGAGTGCTGGATATAATAATTTTGATACAAATCAACAACAACAATCACAGCAACAACAACAAGGACCTACAAATCAAAGATCGTTATCATCAAGAGGTGGAAGTAATGGTGGTAATACAACAATGCTTGCGTCATCCAATGTAAATAACTCAAATAATAATAACAATAGTAATAATAATAATCATCATCATCAATATGGTCATGATTATAGTTCAAGCAATGGTGGTTCATTTGGTTCAAATACAGATTCAATTCAAAATTATCATCATGATTTTAATAATATGAGTCCAAATCATGGACCAATTTTCTTGAATCCAGATTCACCAAATCCAGAATTTGGTAGAAGAAAATTAAGTAATGGTTCATTACCTGATATGATTGCTAGAGAACCTGGTTCATTAAAAGTTGTTAATAACTAATAATAAACAAGTTAACGAAATACAAATTACATTTTATGAATTTATTATGGATTATGGAAAATTATAAATTAAAAAAGGGTTTAGTGTGTCATTTTAGGAAAAAAGTATAATCAATGATATGGTATATAATATTACTTTGAAAGTAAGTAGTATATATTATCAACGATTATTTTATATACGTTTTAATTCTAGATTTATTAGATCTTGATATTGAGATTTTTTATTCTATTTTTTTTTAGCGTGGAATGATTTAGCCATTTTTTTTTGTTTAATAAGAAGGGGAAAATTGTAAACAAACAAATAAGCACAATTGCTAATATTTTACTATTCTATTCCATTATGGATCCTATTTGTATTTGATACATAATTATCTACTAGATACGTTTTACTCAAATCTAGTGGGTCTTAAATGATAACCCAATTGAGATTGAATTGGTTGAACCTATTAGAAAAAATTGTGGGCGTTTATTTAATGCATACGACACTAGTTTGAGTTAAATTTAATTTGTCCGTTTCTGTGTAACTTATGGATTTGAAGGTGATTGCACAAAATGATGTCAAAGTTGCTTTGAAGCACAAAATGCAAGTGAAGGTTTTCGAACTACTCCTAGTATGGTTTATAAAGAATCCTATTAAATCAAATGAATTTCGTTTTAATTCTACTAAATAAAAAAAATCTTAGCTACTGAAGTGTCAAATCAACCTACAATCACCATTTGAAACAGAAAAAGCAGATAAAAGAATAATGAATAGGCTTAGTCTAATGAATAAATTTTCCAAAGCAGACATTTTTCACTCTACAAAAAAATAGTAAATTGACAAGAAAAGAAATAAAAAAATTATTTATTTTATTTTTTGGTACCTGAAATATACATAGATCACAAAAGCACAACTAAAAGATTGGTAAGCTTTGCAAATTTGGTAGTAATGTTGGATTTTGTAACTATTAATCAAACAACAATTTACTCATAAACAATTTGAAGGCGTATACAAATCAAAACTTTATTGTATAAGAGTTACTACAGGTTAATTTATATAAATGTACAGATCTGTTGAAAAAATAAAAATAAAAAAAAAATAAAAATAAAAATAAAAATAAAAAAAATTGCAACGCGAATATTCTACAATTTTTCAACAACAACAACAATAATAATCTAAGAATTTCATTTTAGATGGTCTAGATGGTCGAATATTATGATAATGTTTGAAACCGAAATTTCCAAGGTCTAGACTTTCGATGATGGAAGTTAGAATCAATAAACGACTAATTTGAATGTAAGAGATCGCATTAAAACTTTTCACCTAATTCAAACAATTATCCATATATCAAATATACTGAGATTTATCTCCATATTTTATTGTTTCAAATACTAAATTAAAAATTGCAGTATGAGGTCGTGGGTCCCAATAATCGAAATCGTCTTTATTAGAAAATTTATAAAGGCTTTTACAGACTAATTTTGTTTAATAAAAAAAGTTCACTTGAATAAAATTTATCTTTTTGCACCCAAAAATTTAAAGTCCTGCTAGTAAAAAAAATCAATTCAAAGTACATAGAGTAGTATGCTTTATATTATTAAATTAAATTTCAACTATCATCTAGATGTAATTTACAATTTTTTTTTTTTTTTTGATCAACTACTCTTTAACTTAATTATAAAAGTTTAATACACAACTTTTAGTCTTTATAATTGATCAATTTAGATATAACTTTAACCATTTGAATAACTTTTTCTTCTTGAAATCTTCTTCCAATTAATTGTAAAGAAATTGCACCACCATGACTTTCAATTGGATCATAATCATTCCATATATTATAATCGGTTTTATTATAATTTGTACAATAATCATCTTTTAAATCAATTTTTGAATCAACTCTACCAATTGGAAATGTAGCAACTGAATAATCAACAACATTAAAAGGAGATGTATAACCTACATAATCATGGAATTTTTCAATTGGATTACCTGGAAATGGAGTTACTGGCATAATTATACAATCTATTGGTTTACCATTTTTTGTTTTTAAACAAGTTTCATTCCATCTTTGTAAATAATTATTAATTAATTCTGTTCTTAAATTTTGTAATTGCCATAATTCAGCACATCCTAATTCTTTTGCCAGACCATAATTTTTCATATATGGAAATAAAGGTTCTTCAACAGCTTTTGTTTCTTTTAATACATGAAACCCACCATCACTTAAAAAAAATTTTGTTATAATTTGTGATAAAGTTAAATGATCAATTGGTTCCCATTCTATTAAATCATGACCATCATTCTTTAGTGTTTCAATTAAACTTTTTAAACCTCTTTTAATTGGTGGTGTTGGAGTTATAACCCCATCATTTTCTAAAATTGCAATATTTAATTTTTGTGGTAATTCCAAATTTCTCCATGGAATTTCAATACATTTTGCATCATATAACCAAGGTTCAGCATTAATAATTGATTTACAATAATATTCTAAATCATCAATTGATTGACTCATTGGTCCATTAACACTATTTACACTTTCTAATCCTGGTAATCCCAGTCTTGTATTATACGTTGGAAATCTACCAAAAGATGGTCTTAATGAATATAAATTTTGAAAACTTGCAGGTATACGTATAGAACCACCAATATCAGTTCCTATACCTAATGGTGAACCTTTTAATTTAATTAATGCAGCTTCTCCACCACTTGAACCACCTGCACTTAATAATCTATTCATTGGATTTACTGTTGTACCCCATACATGATTTTTCAGTTCTGGTAACATCATTGCTGTTGGTGTATTCAGTTTAACATATAAAACAGCACCTAATTTTTTTAATATAATAACTAAACTTGAATCAATTGTAAATTTTTCAGGATTAAAACAAAAATTAACCATACCTAAAGTTGTAGCTTGACCTTCAATATTAAAACAATCTTTTAAACTTATAGGTAAACCATGAAATGGACCAATTGTTTTATTATTTTCCAATTGATATTCATCAAGAAATTTTGCAGTTTTAATAGCTTCATCATAAAAGATTTCAGTTAAACAATTTGTTAATTGATGAGAAATTGATGAACGATGACAAAATGCTAATGTAACTTGTAATGATGACCATTTTTGTAATTGAATATTTGATATAATTTGAATTGCTGATGAATTTGTAATTTCAATTTCTAATGGTGATAAATAACCACAGGTATCAATATAATCAAGTACATCTTTAATTTCTTTCTTTGGTAATTGATCTTGAGGGATTAACCAATGAGAATGAAATTTTTCATCCCTGATTGATCGTTTTTTATAAGCAATGTCTTTATAAATTGGTTTTGTAATTGTCATTGTGAATATATGAAATCAACAATAAATATAAAGTTAATATGTGGTCAAATTTTAATTATATTTAAATTATAATCATATCTTATCAGTTAAATTAGAACACAAAATTGATTTTTTTAATCGAGTAATAAATTCCAGATTAAGATTTTTTTATTCTCGATCAGAAAAAAGATTTTTTTAAGTATAAAGATTCAAGCGAGAATCGAGTTCTCATCAATGCGACAAATGAGAAGGAAAAGAACATTTTGATGCGAGGATTAGTACGATATGTGAAGCGAGAAGAAATGTCAAAACTGCATTTTCCATGTCAAAGAACTGCTTTTGCATATCAAAGTTTCAAAAATGAATATTTAGTTATGTAAAACTGCATTTTCCATATCAAAGTTTCAGAAATGATTTTTTTAGTTATGTAAAACTGCATTTTCCATATCAAAATTACAGAAACGATCTATTTTGTTATGTAAAATTGAATTTTCCATATCAAAGATACAGAAACGATTTATTTTGTTATAAAATCGCATTTTGCATATCAAAGTTTCAGAAATGATTTTATTTGTTATGTAAAAGTACATTTTCCATATCAAAGTTTCAGAAACGATTTATTTTGTTATATAAAACTGCATTTTCCATATCAAAGTTTTAGAAATGATTTTATTTGTTATGTAAAACTGCTTTTTCCATATCAAAGAACTGCATTTTACATATCAAAGTTTCAGAAATGATGAAAAGTACAATTATAGGCGAGGATTAGTACGATATGTGAAGCGATAAGCCAAATTTGAGCCATGATTAGAGGAAAGAATTAATTGAAGATTTTATTAACATTCGCAGTAAGTAAAAGAAGGAATATGAAAATAATTGATTTAATACCGTAATATCTCGCTTCCAAATAGTGCTAAATTCCAGAAATACCGAACCGCTGATTTTCATTTTACTACTGTAATCAATAATTTTCATTTTCAATTTAAAGAAGAATTATCGATTAATTTCTATAGAAAATGTGCTTTTAATTGTGAAATAACGAGTTCAAATGTTAATTTAATCTTAGATCGTTTCCACTTTCAAACATCTATTTGTGAATTGCAGTACAAAATATGCATTGGAAGAATTCAATTCATCATAATCTATATTAAACTACCATTTTCTACACTTTTTTCTCTATTATAATTATAATTTTCATTTAAATCAAATAAATTTATAATACCATCTTTACTTGCAGTTATTAAAATCTCACCATTATTATAAATATCTAAACTTAATATAGGAAATGTATCAATAATCTGATCATCATCATCATTATTAATCATTTCTTTTTTATGATCATTATAATTAAATAAAATTTCTTTCAGTTGAATATCCCAAATAATTAAACCATCTTTATCAGAACCAGAACATATCAATGATATATTTGACAATTTTGTTATAAATCTTGATTCACAATTATATTTTCTACATATATAATCACCATTTAAACCTTGAAAAGTTTTTATAATTTTATTATCAATATATTTCCATAATCTTATATTACCATCTAAACTTGAACTTAATATATATAATCCATTGGGGGAAGATTCAACATGAGAAATTGGATAATTTATAACTTCACTAGTTGATGCAGTTGCAGTACCATGAGAAGTAGTTGCTGTAGTTAAAGTTTTTAAACATTGACTTGTTTCTAAATCAAAAATTCTCATTAAACCATCATAAGCACCACTTATAATTAATGAATCATCAAATGTTAAACTTATACTTGAAACTGGATCCAGATGAGCTGATAAAGTAGTTATAATTTTAAAACTTGTTAAATCCCATATTATTATATTTTCATCACTTGAACCACTAATTAATAAATTTCCTTTATTTACAAATTTAATTGTTGTTATATGATAATTATGCTTTTTTAATATTTTAATAATCTTTTGTGTTGATAAATTCCATAAAATAATTTTCATATCATCAGAACATGAAGCTATTATATTTGAATCAATTGGAGAAAATTGTATATCATTTATACCTTTTGAATGACCATTTTTCAATTGATAAATTAATTGTTTTGATTCAAGATTATAAATTTTTATCTTTGTATTGATTGCAATGGCAAAAAATTTTCCATTTGGTGATATTCTAATTGAAGAAATTGAATTTGAACCATTATCATCATCTTCTTGTTTTATTTTATATCTTAAATTATATAAATCCATTAATAATGAATCTATTTTTTTTTTATTTTAGTCACGTTACTTGATTTAAATTCGGTTGAACAAAAAAATAACAATTTAGTTGTTATCAATAATTTTTATCAAGATTACTTATTATTATGGAACATCAATCAAGTAATTTATTTAGATTCAATGCGTCTATGTTAAGATTACCAAAATCAGCAAAACTAAGAGCTTTTGGTGTATATTTAAGTGGAGCTTTATTTGCAATTGGATTTTGGTCATTAATTGATTCATCAATTTATTCAAAAACTATAAATGCTTCTGATGTTCATGTAACTTTTATAGATTGGATACCATTCTTATGTTCAAGTTTTGGAATGTTAATAGTTAATAGTATAGAAAAATCAAATTTAATAAATAATGGTCAAAATACAACTGATCCTTTTAATGGTGGTGGTAATTTAAATCATGCATGGGCTGCAAGAATTATATTATTTATGGGTTTTAGTTTATTAGCTGGTGGATTAGCTGGTAGTTTTATGGTATTTATATTAAAATATTTAATGAAACATTATCAATTTCCAACTTTAGGTATGGGAGTTTCAAATATTGTTTGTAATGGTTGTATAATGTTAAGTTGTATTATATTATGGTTATCACAAAATATTGAAGATGAATATAGTTATAGTTTAGCATTATAAAGAGATAGAAAAGAAAATTATGTTTAATTTATTGTTTGTTTTAAATTTATACTCTATACATTTTTTAATTTATGACGTTATTCTTAATTCATCTTTATAAGATCCTAATAATTCTAATTCAAAATCACTAAAATTAAATAAATTTAATTCAATTGATTCATTTGAACCTCTTGGATAAACTTTGAAATTTTTTGATTTTAATTCATTAAAAAATGGATGTATTAAAACTCTTCTTGGACTTGCTCTTAATTCAGGATCATAAACTAATATTTTCATTAATAAATCAATTGCATCTTGTGGTGAATTACTAAAAATTTGTTCAAATCTTTCTTTTATAGAACAAGTAAATAATTTTGTTGTATACATATTACCACGATATTGAGGATTATTTTTAAAAAAAAATGTATTTGGTGGTGGTCCTAATAATTTTGCAATTTCTTTTAATTGAGCTTCAGGAAATTGACCTTGAAATATAGGTTTTCCTAAAAACATTTCTGCAACAACACAACCTAAACCCCATATATCAATTTTTGTAGTATATAAAGAACAACCAATTATTAATTCTGGAGCTCGATAATATCTTGAACATATATAACTAACACTTGGT
The DNA here is from genome assembly GCA_030564645.1 of Insectozyma morakotiae. Classification (NCBI taxonomy): domain Eukaryota; kingdom Fungi; phylum Ascomycota; class Pichiomycetes; order Serinales; family Debaryomycetaceae; genus Insectozyma; species Insectozyma morakotiae. The sequence continues at coordinate 302,237 of JAKTYD010000014.1, forward strand.
TGATTTAATTCTAATTTTTTTGCACTACCAAAATCACAAATTTTTAATCGTACCGTACTTGGATCAACAAGAATATTTGAAGGTTTAATATCTCTATGACTTATACCAAAACCATGAAGATATAACATTGCTCTTGCTAATTGAAAAGTATAAGCTTTCATATGAGGATAAGGTATAGTATATTTTGAGTGTCGATAATATTTAATTTCTGATTGTAAATTTGATGGTAAACATTCCATAACTAAATTTTGATAAATTTTATTATCATTTGAACTTGTTTTATCAAAAAAGAATCGTAAACTTACAATATTTGGATGATTTACAACTCTTAATATTTCCAATTCTCTTGATTTATATTCAGTTTGTGCAGGTACTCGTTTAATTGCAAATGGTCCTATCCATTCACCATCATTATGAAGATTTACATTGTTGTTGTTATTGTTGTTATTGTAATTGTTGTGTGATATGCCATTTGAGGTTGTAGATGTAGATGAATGATTATTATTTCTTAGATAATCATTTGGATCGTCGTACTTTAAAAGTGCTTCTACTACAGTACCAAAAGCACCTTCACCAATTCTTTTTCGTTCTCTAATTGTCATTTTGCAAGCAATTGAATTGCTATTATTTACAACTTGAGGTAAAGAATACTCATTGATAAAATTGGATGATTGTGGCATGGATGATAATTTTAATAGTGATATGATATAATTTGATATACAATATTATACTATGATGATAATTGTTCTATAAACGGTGAATATATGATAGTTGAATTGAATGTATTATAATAATTATAAAATATATTTAGTTATTTTTTGATTGATTGTCTAAAAAGATTATAATAGATTTTAATTTAAATATAAATATTTGTCTAAGTATTAGTTTATCTGTGAGTTATATATAGTGGCTGTATTAAATATGGACGCCAATTAGTGAGTGTCAAATAATGTGTAATTGATTTGTTGAAAAGGTGTATGGATGGATTGGTGTGAAAAGTAAAGTTGAATTAATAAATATTGATTGATTGTTGTTGACGTTGATTAATAAAAATATATTTATTTATTTTTTTTTTTTTTCTCTCACTCTTTTTTAATTAATCATTTACTTAATCACGCCCAGTACAATAGCTAACCACCGCCGTTTTTCTTTCGCCTCCTCGCTCCATTTGCGCATTTTACTATATGTTAATATTATTAAAAGTTATGCCATTCTACGCCTATTACATCCAATTCGCCATATATTTGATATTCTATAAAATAATCAATTTTGAGTCAGAATTTAAGTTTCAATTTGTCATAACGACATCAACCGAATTGATGATCATTCAGTCAATTAAGTTATCAAATATTACTTTTCAAAAATACATTTTTCTCTAGATTGTTTCTACTTCTACCGGGTTCGATCAAAAAAACTACTTAAACAATTCATCAATGCGTCGTAGTTCAAATTGGAGTATAAATTTAATTCATTCTAACAACCTGAAAGGTGTTTTCAAAATTTCAAATACCGTCTACAGTCATGTTTTTCAACTTCACCTTGACACCGAGTTCATTTGTAAAGATGACTTAAAATTTTACACGATTTCTCTTTGAAGATTTAATGACATAAAAGAACTAATCAAAATTCATTAAACTTTCTCATTTTAGATCAGTTCCATTCAAATTTGTTCGAGTTTTGTTCTTATCTTCAACTATGGTTGCAAAAAACTTTGATTCATACATTGTTTTTTTTTTCATAAGTATGGAACTAAGCCCAACTCTATTTCAGCCAGATCTTCTAAATATATATGCATATCATTATACAGCAGCGTAAACTTGGTTCACTTGATCGAGTATTGGGATATTCTAATGTTTTATCCCCTACGTTATTTCCTAAATGGGATTTTTTTGGATGAATTAGCACACCAAAAATTTTTAAACATCAAACTGAAATCAAAATCAACTAATCAAAAAACCTGTTAGTTTGATATGTTTTCATCAATAAAAAGAGTGGTGTTCAAGACAAGTACACCAATAATTACAAAATCAATTATAAACCCATTTATACCTACTTTTCAACAACAACAACAAAAGTTCTCAACTACATCCATACTAAAACAATTACAACAATCAACCACAACCTCATCTACAACAAGTACCACCAACGAATCTACCATAGAGACTCCTCCTCGTTCATCTAGATATAAATCCAATAAACCACAATTGAAAAAACAACGTAATGATATCAAAAAGAATGAAAAAATAGTTGCATGGAAATTATATGGATTATTTAATAGACATAATACAAGATGTTCATTAGTTGCTGTAGTTGAAGATTTAGAATTTATGAATAAAAATCCTGATTTATCATATAATGAAAAAGTATTATATTATTTACAATTACCACATAAAGTTAAATATACAATTTCAGCAGGACAATTGGGTTTTAGAAAAACTCAAAGACAAGAATATGAAGCTGGTTTCCAAGTTGCAGCAAAAATGTTTAAAACAATTGAAGAAAAAGGTTGGATAGGTCCAAGTGATAAAATTGAATTAATTTTAAAAAATTTTGGTAAAGGTAGAGAAGCTTTTAAAAGTGCTTTATTAGGTAAAGAAGGTTATCATATCAAAAATAATATTGTTAGAATAAGTGATGCAACTTCATTGAAATTTGGTGGTGTTAGATCTAAAAGATTACGTCGTTTATAGATTCAAATACTTTCTTGTATATACATAATAAATCAAGATTTCATGTTAAATTCAATTGAAATGAATTATCCTTATCTATAATTTAAATTTGAAAAACCCTAAGTGCGAGTCACATGATCTAGTATAGGGTTTTGAAAGATTTTAATTTTTTTTGTGCGATTTTTCTAAAGAGTGAGACTAACAAAAGTAATGTACTGAAATTTTTTAATCAATTATTTTAATTTAACCATCTATCACAACATAATGGCTCGTATGTTTAACACACATCAACAATCAACGATAACATAATGGAATCATCGAAGGAAGAAACTTGTATAAAGAATCTAGGGAATGAACGATAATATATCATAGACTAAATATTGAAACAACAAGACATGTAGGAAAACCGATCAACCTAAGAAGAAGATTTTTCATCAACAAATGATTACAGAACAAATTTAACAAAAGAACTTCAACGTTTCTACCTAGATATAACTTGTTCCTATCCTATTTCATTATCTATAATTTGAAATTATGTTTAATTAAAATTGAGTACTAACTAAATTTATAGCAAATACAAAAGCTGCATCAGCCAAAAAAGCTGTTTTAAAAGGTGTTAACGGTAAAAAAGTCACTAAAGTTAGAACTTCAACTACTTTTAGATTACCAAAAACTTTAAAATTATCAAGATCACCAAAATATCAAAGAAAATCTGTTCCACATTACAATAGATTAGATGCTTATAAAATCATTGTTGCTCCAATTGCAACTGAAACTGCTATGAAAAAAGTTGAAGATGGTAACACCTTAGTTTTCCAAGTTGATATCAAAGCTAACAAACATCAAATTAAAAGTGCTGTAAAAGAATTATATGATGTTGAAGCTGAATACGTTAATACTTTAATTAGACCAAACGGTACCAAAAAAGCTTACATTAGATTAACTGCTGATCATGATGCTTTAGATGTTGCTAACAGAATTGGTTACATCTAATTGTATAAATAAATAAAAAATTTACGTCTTAATATAAATATAAAAATTTAAAAGAAAGAGTGAAATTCCCGCAATTAATAAATCTTTTTAAATATTCGAATTAGGTAAAACTATTTTTTTACAGCTTTTTATAGAATCAGAGGATTTTTGATGCTATTTAGGCTTAAAACTACTCACATTTGAACTACTTATACTTTTTATTTAATCTATGAGTTCATTAATAGTTGATAACAATTCCCAACATTTATTTTCTGGATTATTCTTAATTTTTAACGTTATTTGATCTGGATCGAACTTTAACAATTTACTTAGTTTTGACTGAATTAAATTAAAATTGGAAATTTTGGTATTGGAAATTTGAAAGAAATTTAATATTTTTTCTTCATTTTTAAATTGTAAAAGTAATTCTTGTTCATTGTGTTCATCAGTTATGTAGATTTTAAAAGATTCAAATTTTAATTTGTTTTTAAATATTTTGATAAAACCTGATGGTTCAATAGCCAAGATTTCCCCTTTAATTATAAATTCTTTATCCTTTAATTCAATTTCTGATAATTTTAACAAATTCTTGATTGAAATTGTTTGATTTTTTGCAATAATTGATTGTGAAATTGATTGTGAAATTGGTTGTGAAATTGGTTGCGATAATGGACATGTGGAGTTTGAAATATTATTAAAATGAAAGGAATCTGGGTCTTCCTTTGATTCAGTTTCGATTATTTCTCTTTCTTCGAGCATGTTTAATTTCCTCGTATGAAATGATTTAACATTTGTAGAATTTCCGCTAAAGAATTCATTTTCATTTCTAGATCTTTCAATTTGAGTTTGAAGTTGTGATTGTGAATCGTTTCTATTTGTAAATAATAACTCATTTGTATTCAAATTATGCACTTGATTTTGAATCTGAGACTGAAATAAATATTGAGATTGATCATAATTTTGATTTTCAAGTTGTAATTGAGCTCGAGATTGAACCTGATTTTGAGCCTGGGGTTTTATCGGAATATGAGGATCTATTTGAGATTCGACTTCTGATTGAGATTCCTTTTGAGATTCGACTTCTGATTGAGATTCCTTTTGAGATTGAAATTCCCCTTGAGATTGTATTTGAGATTTACTAGTATCTCGGTTTACAAATAACAATTCACTTGTAATTTTTTGATCTTGATCTTCATCAGTATCATAATTTATTTGAGTTTCTAATTCATATTCAAATCGATTTCTCTTTTTTATTTCAAATCTATTGAATTTATAAAACTTAATGATTCTTTCATATAACTCAGGAGATGAAACTGATTTTAATCTTTTAAGTAATAAAACAAATTGAGATTCAATATTTTCACCATCTTGTAAAACTTCATCAATATTTTCTCTAGTGATAATTTGACATAGATTCAAATACCCATCTAAATACCTATTATGTCTTGCTCTAACGTCAATACTCAACCTTGCAAATATGAACCCTGCCTCAATATCGAGTTTATCTCGATTAAACTCCAATTGAATTTCATAATCTCTATATTGTTCCATACTTATTGAAGTTGAAAACTGATACTTTCTCAATATTTGATAGTTTCGATTCGAATTGGGACCTAAATAGTATTTAATTGATGAAAGAGTAGGTGGAATTTGACCAACACTTATACATGTTTTAATTGGAATTTCAGTCAAATCTGAAAAAATTAATGTACCAGTTGACAGAAAAAATTTTGAATTTAAAATTATACATGGAATATCATACGTAAATTTAGAATTATTTGATCTATTAGAATTGATTTCTTTGATTGTAGGAAGTGTAAATAATGGATCTGTTATTCTTTTGATAATTTTATGATCCATATCATTTTATTATTTTTCTAAATTACGCATTAGGTAACAAAATCAAAATAAAAAAACCTTTATATTAGATCAAATAGCGTTGAAACTAATAGGATGATAAATAAATTACTGTGAATCGGATTGATGTTTGTTTAGTTTGAGTCTGATTTGAATCAATTTGAGTTTTTCTATTTTCAAAAGAGTAAAGTTCAAGACAAGAACTTCTTTGACCAAGTTTGAAATGAAAAGTACGATAGAGCTTAAAATACCAATCATCCCAAATCTCTCTAGTCATTAAAATACCAATAATCTAAACACTCTTTAGTTAAAAACATTTTCATTTGCAGCTTTTAATTCTTTGAATCTGATTATGCCGCACCCCAAATTATATTTTATAAACTATAATTGAAATAATTTTGCAATTTAACAAATAATGAAAAGTATGAGATTCAAAAAGCTAACAATTTAGAATTTACTAACTTTTATAAGAAATCAATATACCCAAACTTAATAAGAAAAAACAATTTATAAAATCATCAACAGATTTATCATCATCATCACAAGAATCTGAATCTATTCCAACAACATCAGAACAATACCTTGATTTGGGTTTAACCAATGAAGAAAGTGGTGATAGATGGTTAGGATCTGATATTTCAAAACTGTTAAGATTTTATCAAAAAGCTTATCTTAATTATTTATCTTCAATTGAATTAAATTCAGATAAAGAAATCATTTTGGATTCATATTATAATTCAACAAGATTATTATTTCAAATTTATTTCCTTTTAAAAGATGATAGTGTCAATTTGGACAATTTAACTAATATTGAAGAGATTTTTCAACCTGATAGATCAATTATTCAATCCTTGAATCAAATACTTAAATCTCATGAAATGACAATTGAATATGCAAAAACTTTTGATTTGAAAATCTCAAATGATTTATTATTCAATCTTGCAATTGTCTACACTGAAATTATAGAACAAGAGAAAGATAATGAAGATGAATTAGTCTTTTTTTATAACAAAATTCAAGTATATAAATTAGCTAATGAAATTTTTTTGAGTATGTTAAACTATCAAATTTCCGATTTAGAAAAATTCATACAAGATTTAAACCAATCTAATAATGAAAATGTGAATATTACTGAAGGTGAGAATAATCAGGACCCTGGTGATTCATCAAGAGAAGAGTATATTAGTGAAGAAGAAATTGTTCAACCAATAGATATTTACGAAACTGTTATTTCATCATATAAATTAATACAATCAATTTATGAACAGTCACCACTGAATTCATATTTAAATGAATTAAATGAATTAACCTCCCCGTTGTTGAGTTTTATTGATCAAATTTCAGTTAATTTGGTTAATTCATATAGTGACAATTCACAAAATAAAAATCCAATGTTGGCAAATATATCAACTTCCCAAATTGATCAATTAAAAATTATGAAACTTTCAATCATAAGTGTCAAAATGGATAATATAATAAATGTAATTGAATTATGGCAAACAAATGAATCAGAATTTTCAATTGTTCCTGAATATTTCATGATTGGGTCTGATAATCTACAAACTCATTTGGATAGAAATGATATTAATTTAGAAAATGTTAACAAGTCAACTTTTGAAGATAAACAACTGTATTGGAAATGTTTAACTTTTCAAAATTCAATGTTGAAGAAATCTCAAGATTTATTAAATAAAGAATTAAATTTAAAACGACAAAAACCAAGTGGGATTGAATTAGGTATAGGGTCATTGATTTGTCAAATTTGTCAAATACTTATAGCAAGAGCTGATATAGAATTAACAAGAAGTTTTATTGTGAATTTCCCTCCTGCTGAGAATAATCAAAGCGTATTGTTCAATAACAGTATTAATTTATTGAAAAATTCAATGAAATTATCAAATGGAAGTAATGGTGGTGGTTTAAGAGAAAAAGTTATTGAAAAATTAAATAGAGAACAAAAGACAATTGAAGCAGTTTTAAGATTATGTTTTCTTGAGAATAAATCATCAATTAAAGAATTAGATAGAATTTTAACTAGACAAAAATGGACTAATGAAATTGCAAATTTAAAAAAATTAGGAATTTATGATAAATTTAATATTCAAAATATAAATATATAAGACTTAAATGAGTGCTTAACTAAACGTAAAATGTATTAAAAAATTATAAATAAATATAAACCGAAATCAATACCAGCTTGATTCCATCTTCCAATTTATAAATAATCACTATAATCATAGCTCTATTGTAAAACTCAGTTGTTATTTTTGGTTTAAAGATAATTTTCTGGTATGTCAGTAAAATTATGACTATTGTAATTATATTCCTCAGCGTATATACCACTACCATTCACAGGATCTGCTGGTGTACATTTTGAAGCTTCAAACATTGGATCATCTAAATATTGTAAACTTAATGAAGGATTTCTTGAACCATTGACAATAAGTTGTACAATATTGATCTTAACAAGATATATAAACCAAGTGACAAACTTCATTTTTACTATAGTAATGTAGATTCCATAAAAAAAGATGAATATGTATATTTGGTCGTGGTGGTTGTTAATGAGAGTCTACAAATGAATGATTAGTGATGAGAAATTAAATTTGTTACACGTTTTAAAATGAATATAAATCTAGATCTCTCTTAGCACGTGATCTATTTTATATATTTACATTTCAATATTATTTCTATTTACACAGTAATATTTTCATATATTTATCTTATTATTTTGATATAATTTTATCGAATGCTGGTATTAAAGATTGAGCTAAAGCAAATGAGAAAACTAATTTTGGACCTGTTGTTAATAATTTTGGTGTTAAACCTTTAAAAAATGCTGTAAATCCTTCATTTTTAATCATATTTTTAATAATTTCAATACCCAGTTGAGGATTTTCAAATGATCTATTTTGAATTCTTGTTTTTATAACATCTAATGGAGCACTTACAATTAATGAACTTGAAGCACCAAAAATTGATGTAATAAAATTTTGTGTCCAAGTTGCTTTTGAATAATCTTTTAATCCAAATATATATTCTTTTGCAAATGAATTACCACCAAATAATGCAAATGACCCTGGTGCATTTCTTGCCATTGTCCATCCCCAACCTCTATATAAACCAAATCCTTCATCGGAAATAATTTTTAAAAATCCTCTACCTTTAAATGATTCTGGATTTGTTTGACGTTTAATTTTTAATACATCTAATGGTAATAATACAACTTCACCAATTCCAATTATTGAACCTGCTGTAGCTGATAAAAGAGCTTTACCAGTTTTTGGTCCAAACATTGAATCATAACAATCTTTAAAATTTGTTGTTAAAAATTCATTTGCAAATGGTTGTCCACCATATTTATAAACACGTTGTAAAATTTTATATACCGCAGCATATCCTAATCCAGGAAATAATGAAAATAATCGTTTACCAATTGTTTGATTTGAATATTCTTTAAAAATAACTGTATTTAATTGTGATGCTGATGTGATTTTACCATGATTTGACATTAATCTTTTACTAATTGTATCGACTGGGTGGAATACACCAATTTCACAGATACCTGCAGTGGCGGATCCTAATACTCTAGCAATACCAGATTGTTTCTTATCTGAAGAAGAATGGGCTGTAGGTGACATCTTATAATTAATTTAAAGATAAGAATTTTAAAAGTGAAAATTTGAAAATTTTTTCTAACTAAATTTACCGCGCAGAACTTTTTTAAATGTTTAAACTTACGAAATTTATACAATTTTGATCAAATTGAAAAAGATAAACTATGTACTACGGGAAACTATCTCGAATTGTTCAATGGTCAATTAGAACTGGAAAACTTGAATTTATTTCAAATTGATACATTTGAACTATTCTGGTTTGTCACAATTAAAAAATCACCTATGTAGATAAATTATCAATTAATACTGATTTAAACCTATAATACTGGGTCAATATTCTATTGTAAAAGTTGGTGGCATATCAAAGACTGCAAAGTGAATTATCATAATTCAAATGTACAAGTATCTCAGTAACTACTACGTATCAAACAATAGTATTATTTCATTTCATTTGATTAGATTGGTGTGAAAATAAACATAGTACACTTGAATATGACTTGTCTTATGCTTATATTCTATTCTGACCTCTTTGTTCATAATCAAATTGAAAAGTATTCATTCATTGAGAAAAAATTAAATTTTGAAAAAAACAAATCAATATCATGACAGATTTGATTTCAAACTTTGATCAAAAATTAAAAGAACTAACATCTAACTCGCGTCCAATCATAGATGAATTAACAATAATTGCCAGAGATAATCCATTAATTGCTGATTCGATATTGGAACTCATAAAATCTAGAATTCATAAAGTCATTCCAGAACAAAAATTATTCACTTTATATCTATTAGATTCTATTGTGAAAACAATTGGGAACCCATATAATATCCTTATCAGTGATGATGTGTTTGAAATTTTCTGTCATGTTTTTCAATTAGTCACTGATCCAATTCGAAATAAAATGGTTAATTTATTTAATACATGGAAAGAAACTAAAATTGGTAATAATGAATCATTATTTCCACAAGATCAATTAGAAAAAATTGAACAATTTTTAAATAGAGCTGGTTATCCCAAAAAGCAAACTGTATCATCAGAACAACAATTATTAATCAATGATATTGATCAAATTTTACCAATATTTGAAAATAAATTAAGATATAATCCTGAAATTAAACTACAAGAAAGATTCAAAGCTTTAAATCAATTAAAATTAATGTTGACTAATCAAATTATTAAACCAAATGAATTAATTGCTGTTCAAACTCGTATAAATAATATAAAACAACAAGAATTGACACCAACTCAAATTATTAATGAACAAACTATAAAAGAGCAAACACCTCCAAAATTAACTGGTATCTCTTCCTTACCACCAATTCCTAAAATACCAAAAATTAATATTGCCATAAATTTATTTGAAGATTTAATATTATCTGGATTGGTTTGTAAAAAACAAGAACCAATACCAGGTTCAAAACCAAGTTATGAATTGGTTTTTCCAGAGAATAAATATGTACCAATTTCAGCAAATGAAGATATACCAATTGATTCATTAGAAGATATTCTACTAACTAGTAGTAATATACCAAGATCTGAATATGATAAATTAAAATTTGATGAGATTTTACAAGTTACAAAAAAGACAAAAAATAATGATACTTTACAACAATTTATAAATTCAAATAAACCAAGTTTACAAATGATTGATTTATTATATGAAGACAAACCTAAAAAATGTCCAACTTGTGGTAAAAGATTTACAAACGATACTGATGGGATAACAAGACATAGATTACATTTAGATTGGCATTTTAGAATTAATAAAAAAATCACACAGAAAGGTGGTAATATTCAATCAAGAAATTGGTATCTTGATGATTTTGATTGGGTACATTTTAAAGATGAAGATTTGTTAGAATTTGCAACAACAATAAATACTACCACCACCATAGCAAATATTGATACTACAATAAATGATGCTACAAGTGAGATACCTGAAAATTCTACCAATTATGTAATTGTTCCTTCAAATGATACAAATATGATTAATAGATGTATAATATGTCGTGAACAAATCAAAGCTACATATAATGATGAAATTGGTGAATGGTGTTGGCAAGATTGTATTAAACAACCAGGTGAATCAAAAAATTCAAGAAAAATTGTTCATATTACATGTTTTAATGAATCAACAAAGAAAAGAAATGCAGAAAATGATTTAATTAATCCAAATATAAAAAGAGAAAAAGTTTAAAATTAATATATACATATAATTTCTCATTTACCTTTAATCTAATTTTGACCTAAACATTTTAAAATATCAGACCAAACTTTTGGTGGTTTTTGTGAAGCATCAATACCTTTCCAAATTCCTGTTTTTTTATAATAACCAACAATTGGTTCAGTCATTGAATGATAAGTTTCTAATCTTTTTTTCAATGATGCTTCATTATCATCAGATCTTTGAATTAAAGGTTCACCAGTTAAATCATCAGTCATTTCTTTCTTTGGTGGACTAAAAATTTTATGATAAGATCTACCACTACCTGGATGAATCAATCTACCAGTAATTCTAGCAACTAATAATTCATCATCAATTTTAAATTCAATTGCACTTTGTAATGGTTTTTTAGTTTCTTTTAACATATCATCTAATTTTTCAGCTTGTGGAATAGTTCTTGGAAAACCATCCAAAATAAATCCATTTGAACAATCTTTATTATTTGTTAATTCATTTTTGATCATATTAACCATTATTTCATCACTAACTAAACCACCTTGATCCATAATTTTTTTAGCTTCAATACCTAATTCAGTTTTTGCTGAAACTTGAGCTCTTAACATATCACCAGTTGATAAATGACATGCACAAAATTGTTTTTTTAAATTTTCAGATTGAGTACCTTTACCACATCCTGGTGGTCCAATTAAAATAGCTCTAATTGATTTTGGAACATCAGGAATAATACCAGTTTTTTTTTCCAATTGAGAAATTCTTTCTTGTAATTTGGAAACTGTTTGTTTTAATTCTTCAACTGACATATTGGAATCAAACTAATGAAAAAAAAAAAAAATAAAAAATATTTATAAGTTGAATGATTTGAAAATTGAAGTTGAAAATTTCAAAAGGTTTTGATACTTGAAAAATTGAAAAAAAAATAATTAACCTCGCACCAACAAAAAAAAAAAAGAAAAAGCACTAAAGGAAAAATCCCAACTTTCATTTTTAATTGGTTGATTGACTCTGATTTACTACTATCAAGAGACATATTTATCAAATGGTTTTTCATATTGAATATTCCATTGTAAAGTAAAAGAAGCAATAGTTTGCTTTATATTATTCTTATTTAATTTCTATAAATTTATCCTTTTTTTTAAACCCAATTATAATTACTTTATTATTATAGTATGTTCTTTTTTTTTTTCATTTTTTAGTATTGATAAGTATGAATTTCTGGTACATGATCAACTTTTACATATGGTCTATAATGACTTTTCCACATTTGCAGTGAAACCCATTTCAAACATTCATTGAAATCTCTTGGAACTGTAACATATTGTCCATCTGGTCTTTTTTCATTTTCAACTCTTGCTGAACCTTCTTTTAAAGCTTGTAATACAAATGCAGTTGCAACTCTTGCACTAACTTCATCAATTTCTTCTAATCTTGGTAATAAACCAAATTTTGGATTTTTCATTTTTGGTGATAAAGTAGCTAATTCATCAACTGCTGCTGAAATCATTGTATCGGTTATAGTTGTTGTTCTTGATAAAACTGCACCTAATCCAATACCTGGAAATGTAAAACAATTATTATTTTCTGATATATAATAACCATCAACTGGTTCAAATGGAGATCCAGTAGCTATTAATGCATTGTTATCTGTCCATTTCATTATATCCACTGGGAATGCTTCGTGTAATCTAGTTGGATTTGATAATGGGAAAACAATTGGTTGTTTGTTATATTTATACATTGTTTTAATAACATCTTCATTAAAAGCTTTTGGTTGAGTTGAACATCCTACTAAAACTGTTGGTTTTACATGTTCAACACATGCAACTAAGTTTGAAATATCAACACCTTCCCATAATTCATCAGGATCAGCATAAGTCATTTGTGCTGGTGATGCTTTATTTGAAGATTTTAATACTAAACCATATCTATCCATTATATGAATTTTACTTCTTGCTTCTTCTTTTGTTGCACCATGTGAACACATATGATTTACAATTTGATCAGCAATTCCTAATCCAGCAGATCCAGCACCATAGATCAAAACTTTTGAATCTAATAAATCTCTATTTGAAAATTTTAATGCAGCTGTCATTGATGCCATTACAACAGCACCAGTACCTTGAATGTCATCATTAAATGAAGGTAATTCATCTCTATATTTATGTAACAAAGTACGACCAGTTGTAACACCAAAATCTTCCCAATGTAAAACAGCACTAGGAAATCTTTTTTTTATAGCATTTATAAATGAATCAGCAAATTCCCAATATCTTTCACCTCTAACTCTTTTAAATTTATTACCCATATACAAATCATCTTGTAATAATTTTTCATTATTTGTTCCAACATCTAAAACAATTGGTAAAACTCTTGCAGGATGAATACCAGCACATAATGACATTAAACCTAATTTTGCAATTGAAATTCTAACACCACCAACACCTTGATCACCAATTCCTAATATACCTTCACCATCAGAAACAACAATATAATCAATATCTTTATCTTCACCATAACTACTTAATCTATCATCAATTTGTTCAGGATAATTAATATCTAAAAAACAACCTTCTGGTTTTCTAAATCTATGAGAATAAGCTTCAATTGCATCACCTTCAGTAGGAGTATAAATTATTGGTAACATTTCTCTTATATGACGTCTAACTAATTCATAATATAAAACTTTATTTTGTAATCTCATTGAAACAAGAAAATCATTTTTAGCAAGTGGAGTTTTTAAAAAACAAAATTGACTATAAGCTCTATCAACTTGTTCATCTAAAGTATTTATTTGAGAAGGTAATAAACCATTTAAATTAAAAGCTTCTCTTTCTTCTTTAGTAAATGCAGATCCTTTATTAAATTGTGGAGAATTTAATAATGCAAAACCTTCAAATACACATTCAACTGGACCTTCCATTGATAATCTTGTTGTTTTTGGTTTTAAAGAAGCAATGGCAGCTTTGATACCAATAGGAGTTTTGATAGTGTGAGTATGAACAGCGGTTGAACCATGATGTTTAGTTGCTTGTGATGCAAATCTTATACAAATTTTAGTAGACATTGTAAATCCAATTATTTAAAAGAATGAATGAATTTATATGAATAATTAATTTGATTTAAAATTATCAAATCAGAATAAAACGATATTTGATGAAATAGTGAAATAATGAATTAAAATTGAAATGAATATATGAAAAAGGGGGGGATGATTGAATATATAAATTAAAGCAAAATTAATTTAAAGCCCTTCTATCTTTTTTTCTGCTATCTCTATATTAAATTGCAAAATAAAAAGACTAAAATGAAAAAAGTATATAAGAATTGAAAAGTATCAATATTACTTCTCTTCCTATTCTTCAATTGATAATAATTCTTAAACAAAATCTAATGAAAGAAATATCAATTTATATATAAATTGATAAAAATTTATAAAATGAAAAATTTAAAAAAAAAAAAAAAAAATATTTTGTGTCAAAAGTTTGGATTTTGTGTTTCCGAAAAGATAATTAGCGCACTAACGGACTAACTATTGATTATCACCAACTTTAATTAACCATCTTTTAATTACTAGACGTGACCAGCTTCCTAAAACGTCAAGCTATCAAGTAAGGTCAACCTCCTCACTACTACAATGCTGTCTCTTCTTTTCTCCCCTCTTCTCTTTTTCTCTGGTTTTGAAAGAAGAAGAATAATTAAGAAAACAATCAAACAAGAATAAGAATACCACAGTAAATTAATTAAACATAAAATAATATTAAGTTAAAAAAAATTTTTCTTTTTTTTTCTTCAACTCCGATTTGTATAAATAAATAATTTGGTAATCGACTAATACTACAATTACATGCATACTTGTGTTTTAAATGTACATTGATTACATTGATAACATTTTATATTTATACAATTAAAGATTATTTATAGTTGTAGTCTCGTGACTCGCTTAGATTTGCAATTTTTCTATTCTCAACTAATCTCAGTTGTTCCCCTCTTTTCATTTTTTCTCTTTTTTTTGTTACTTGAAACAAATTTTACGGGATTTCATACGGATTAACTCGGACTAATATTTCTGTATAATTTCTTCTTTTATTTTAATTTTAACTGCAAAATATTTTTATACTTTGCAATATGTTTTCATATATCATTATACAATTCACTTCAAACATTTGGAAGAAAGGGTTGTATTACTTCTGTTTATTTATTAACTTTTAAATAAATTCAATTTTCATAATTCATCTTTTTCATTCAATTTTATTTTACTTTGTTTTATCAATTTTCTATCAATTTTACCTTTCTTAACCATACTTGTTAATAATTCAAATACAACTTGTGCTCCATTTGTAGCTGTGACTTCTGCATGATCATACGCTGGTGCTACTTCAACAACATCACATCCAACTATTGTCAATTGTTCAATTCCTCTTAATAAATGGATTAATTCTCTTGGTAACCAACCTCCACTTTCAATTGTTCCAGTCCCAGGAGCCAATCCAGGATCAATCACATCAATATCTACTGATATATAAGTTGGTGTATCTTTTGGAATAATTTTTAAAATCTTATCAATTATATATTGAGGATTTTTCAACCAAATATCATCACTTTCAATTCTTATCCAACCTTGGGAATCATCATCTTGATAATCTTCAATTCCTGCCAATTTCGTTCGTATACCCGCATGGACATTTTTCCCAGTAGTTAATCCTTCTTTATAAGCTTTCCATAACATTGAACCATGACTTAATTCATTTTGATCTGAATGCCAATATGATGGATATTTATCAGGACTCCATGTATCTAAATGAGCATCAAAATGAAGAATATTTAAGGGACCATAAATCTTATTTAAAGCTCTTATATGTGGTAATAATATTGAATGATCTCCACCAAGTGCAATAAATCTAGGTGGAACATCAATATCTAAACTTGTTCTATTACCTAATAATTCATCAAAACCTTGATCCATTTGTTTAAATGCCAAATTATTATCCATTGGTGTTACTGGTATATCTCCACAATCAATAATTTTAGCCCATGATTTATATGGATTAAATAATGCACGATGATTAAATCCACGTAAACTTGTTTGTCGTTGACTTGCATCTCGAATGGCTCTAGGTCCAAATCTTGCACCAGGTCTATATGAAACAGCTGTATCAAATGGTACACCAATTATACCAATATCATATTTTTCATCAGATTTAATTAAACATTGAAAATGTTCAAGATGAGCAAATGTTGCTATCCCTTGAAATGGCCATAAATCACTCCATTTAGATTCTAATTCTGTTTTACCAATGACATTGGAGATCAAATATAAAATGAAAAGTAAATTCATATCTTAACTAAAGAAATCTATGGATGAAAATATATCATAGTTTATATTTTGATCTGTTTAATTATTGCGCTGGAATTGATTACTTAATGTAGACCCTGCGCTATCTAATCAAATAATTTTCTTATCAAACGAGTAATAGCACAAAATTAAGTAAGTTGGACCTCTTATAAAGAGAATATGTAACTATAGGGAATCATTGGAAGTACTCTTAGGGTAGGTTTCTAGGATGATGAAAAATTATCAAAGCATCGTAGTTCAAAGCATTCATCTTTGAATCGATTAAATTACATCTGACTGAGATCAAACATACTTCCACAATCAATTAAAGCAAAAAATTTAAGTATAGTGGAAAAGATTTCAATATAGAGAATACAGTCGATGATGAAAAAAGATATCACAAATGAATTAGATGGTTGACATCAGCGACTATATGTAATCACAAGCTAAAAGTTTTGTATTAAATCATTTGAATAGTTGCAAAATTTGCGATCAAAAATTTCATATTCATGATATTTTTTTTTAACAACTCAAACAATTAAATTCAACTAATTTGAACCTATGATGTAATATTAGAAAATGCGAATTAATAAAAAAGTCAAATTTCAATTTTTGACAACAATTTATTTAAATATCAATTGTTTTATATAATTCACCATCAATGGGGTTTAGAGATCTTAAAAATGCTTTTAAACATCGTACTAGTCAAAATGAGGTAGATCAAAATAACCCACCTCCACCTCCACCTAGAAATTATAAAAGAAACTTTGTCAATAATAATAATTCTCAAATTCATAATCAAACTCCCATGGGTAATTTTCAAGATATTTTAAACAACCCAATTGCTCAAGGTGAGCCACCACATATTTTTAAAAAAGTTAAACATGCTCAATTACCAATAGGTTGTAAATTTGATAATTTAGATTCACCAATACAAACTAATAATTTTTCAAATAATTTAACATTACAAGATCAAACATTTCCAATTTGGACATTACCTTACTCATTTTGGCTTACTAAAGATCCTAATCAAGATTATGGGTTTGCATTCAATCATACAGAAGCTTCACAAAGAGTATTTGGACCTGATCCAAATAGTTCCATTGCACAATATTATTTTAATCCACCAAAAATAAAATCATTCATTTTTACAAGTTATAATTTTGATGCTAATCTTAAGCTAACATTGGAGAACCATAAAAAATTATCCATTACTGCTAAGTTAATTAATAATCATGGATCAATAAAAATTCCTTTAGTTTATGGAATGGGTTATATAACGGCAATATATGAAAATATCCCACCTATAATTGCTTCACAAGTTGGTATTCAAGAATTCAACAGTTCAGGACGTGGGAATATGTTTAAATATAGAGTTAAATTATTTAATCAAGTTGAATGGACTATATATTCTCAAAGTTCTTTAAAATTATCTGATCCAAATCATATAATTGGAGATCAACCAGGTTTGATTCAGATTGTACGTGGTACTTCAAACGTTTATGATTCTTACTGTGGTTCCTTTATTGAAAGTGCTGATTTATCGGCTTTTGTGAATGGTGATGTTGGTCGTTATGAAATTAAATACAATATAATTAATGGTAATGATACTGTAATATGGGCATTACCACATCATCAAGAATCAATTATCAATTGTAAACCCACAGATTTAACTTTAGATTCACCAACAAAAGGTATAATGAAGGCATATTGTACAAATAAATTAATTATGGAAGAAAAATTACCAATTGATATTATGTGGGATCCATGGGCTAGTTTTAAACCAAATGCTTCATTTTCATCTTCAGAATTGGAAATTATAAAACAAGCAGCAATTGAAGATGTAAAACAAGATGTTGTTTCCATGGCTAATTTAGATTCTATGTATTTTTCAGGTAAAATTGTTGATAAATTTGCTTATATTGCTTATGTTTGTAAATTTATTTTAAAAGATGAACAATTAACAAATACAATATTACCAAAAGTTAAACAAGCTATTGAAATATTTGCATCAAATAATCAAAAAAATCCATTAGTTTATGATACTGTATGGAAAGGATTAATTTCTTCTAGTGAACCAAATGGTGATTTTGGTAATTCAAATTATAATGATCATCATTTTCATTATGGATATCATATTCATGCAATTGCATTAATTGCTAAAATTGATCCTCAATGGTTATACTCCAATAATAACTTAATTTTTAATTTTGCAAATACAATGCTTAGAGATGTTGCCAATCCATTTTGTGATGAATTTTTCCCACAATTTCGTTGTTTTGATTGGTTTCATGGTCATTCTTTTGCTCATGGCATTTTTGCATCTGGTGATGGTAAAGATGAAGAAAGTTCAAGTGAAGATTATCATTTTGCTTATGGAATGAAATTATATGGTAATATTATTGGTGATTTTCAAATGGAAAATAGAGGGAATTTAATGCTTGCAATAATGAAACGATCAATGAATCTTTATATGTTATTTTCAAATGATAATCAAATTCAACCAAAACAAATTATACCTAATAAAGTTGCCGGTATAACATTTGAAAATAAATTAGATTTTGCAACTTATTTTGGTAGAGGTGAGATTGAAGATGAGTATATTAATGGAATTCATCAAATACCAATTACTCCAGTTTCTTCATTTATAAGAAGTTCAAAGTTTGTTAAAGAGGAATGGGATATAAAAATTGCTCATATAATTGATAGAATTCCAAATGGGTGGAAAGGAATATTAATGTTGAATCTAGCTTTATATGATCCAAAAGCTGCTTGGAATTGGTTTGTAAGAAAAGATTGGGATCAGAACCTAATTGATCCAGGTATGTCAAGAACTTGGTCCTTGGCATTTATCGCAGGAATATTATAAGTTGCTGTTGTTGTTTGTATATTATAGTTATGGACCCAACTTGATTAAGTTTTGTTTTACAATATAATGAGTATCATTCAGAATTATATGTTTCAAATTTGAAAATCCATTTGATAATAAATTTTTAATTTCAACAATATCTTGATCTTTAAAAATTGATGTATTTTTATAAAATTTATTAAATTCAATTAAACCATAAGTTTTTAAATTTTGTTTTAATTTTAAATTTGACCAATATAAATTAATTAATGATTTTTTTTGAAATTTAAGTATTTCATTTATAATTAAAGCTGAAAAACAATCAAATCTACCTAAAACATTAATATAAAATGATTCAAGAATATTGGAATTTAATTTATGAATTATTTTATCAAATTCAATATTTCTTTAAAAAATTGCTAAATGCTTCAACCTCTTACAATGTATTAATAACCTACCTAATTCATTCTCATTTGGTTTATTATTTGAAAAATTAAGTTCTAAAGATTTAACTGATCTTAAGTTAAATATCTTTGGTATACGATCTAGATCAATTTGTTTCTCATTAAATTTTATAGTTAATTCTTTTACTTGAATAAATATTGAGTCTTGTTTCAAATTATTTATTGTGAAATCGGTTAAACTCAATGAATCCAAATAATGTACATTTTCGGCTTGAATATAGGATGATATTTTCAATGGTTTTCCATTTATTATGGAATCAAATCGTTTATTTATACTCATATCAAATCTTAAATCTATATTATGAGATTGTAAAAATTGAATCACACTTTCATTTAAATTATCATTACAAAAACGAACTTGTTTAATTAGTTTTGAATCTTTTGAATAATCTAATAATTGTTTAAACTTGGATAAATTTGTAATGGTGAATGTTAAATAAAATGAACTATAACTAATTTTCAAATCTGATTCACCATTATTAACATAAATTGATTCAAGTAATTGATTCTTGGCCAAATTATGAAATCTCTTACATGTGTAACTTAAAATAATTGTATCTATTTGATTTAAATTCTTAAATATGATTGTCATTAGTTCCGTTGGTAACTCATCTAAACTATTGATTAGTTTCATTTCAATAAATTTATCTTTCATTTCAAACATTCGATTTAAAAACATGAGTATAATCAAATTGAAAAATGAAAACTGTAAAAACTTCATTGTCAATGTGATTGCATATTTAAGAATCCAAGTCGAGTACAATATTAATGATTCTTTGCCAATTAGATCTAAAAGAATAACGATCCCTATAAATCCAATCAAAGTATCAAAGCACAAACAAATAGATACCAAAACATATTCAATTCTATTGATTAAATCTAACATAGCTAAATATATACAAATAGCGATAATTTAAAAATTGTTGTTATGTAAAAAAAAAAATTGAAGTTAGGTATTAGGCTGCAAAAAAAAAAAAAAAAATGATCAAACGGTTGCAATTTGATAATGGATGATCAATCTTAACAAAATTCGACTTTGGTCTGTTCTATTAATTATCGAGATATTATTTAAGAAATTCATTACTTTTATTTAAATCTATTTTACTATAACACTAGAAAATCATAAATTAATTGTATCAGCTCCTATGTTTTATCTTCCAGTTTTATTTTTCTCTTTTTAAGATTTGGTTGTTTTATTTTATTTTTAGGTAATAATTTTTGTAATTCGGGACAATAACAACTAGTTCTTCCTCCAATTGTGATATGATCCAAATGCAATCCATCATTATTCATTGATTTAATATTTTTTCTAGCTTTACCCCATCGATGAATCATAAGCCAATGAGGTGGGAATTTTTTAACATCACCTTCAACTTTTACAGCTTCTTCACAAACATAAATTAATGAATTATACAATTTTTCAATCACGGGCAGTATATTATTTTCATCGTATTCAATTTTAGATGATAATATTTCATTTGGATGTATACCAGCTTGATAAACAACTTCATCACCAACCCAATTTCCCACACCTGCAAAGAATGCTTGATCTAACAATAGACTCTTTATTGGTTTCTTTTTGGATAAAATCAATTTATTAAATTCTTCAAGTGATAATCTTGGTCTACCATGTGGATTTGGATCTGGATCTCCAAATATAAATTTCTCCTCTAATTCAATTAATATGCTTGGTTTACTATAATCTGGACCTAATGCATTTAAAGGTTGACAACCTAAAAGTTTTTCATCATTTTCATAATCTTCTCCTATTAATAATCTTATTCTACCTAATCTTCTTGGATCTGTAAATGCCAATTTTAAAATATTTTCATCTTTAATTAATTCAATTTCAAATTTTGTAAATCTTGGTGGCCAATCTTCTTCATCTTTCTTTAATTCAACATTATCAATTTCATTTAATTTATTCATTAATTTTTTATCACCACCATTTTCCATAAAAATTAAATGAGATTTTATATTTTTAATTCGAATCATACCTGTCATACCAAAATGCATCAACAATACACTAGAATGTTTTTGTAATGGATTTGTTAATCTTAACCAAAAATATTTCCCATGACGTCCAATCGATTCAATCGTTGAATTTAACAAATTATTTTCTAAATTTTTCAATTCAATTTCTGGTTCTTTTGAAATTTTAAGTTGTGGAAATAAAAGAGTATCATTGACTAAATAATTAATTTTATGAATTTTATAATTTAATACATTTCTCTTTAATAAGGCAGAAGCGTGAGAAACCTCGGCAACCTCTGGCATTGATTGATAACCTAGAATTTGGACCTTTTGGTAATGAAAATGCAGGTATTGAAAATGAATGAGTTAATAATGAATATACTATTTGATCGATAAGCAAAAAAAAAAAACCCACCAAGATCATTTATCTATTTGATCAAAAGGCAATTTTTAAAAATGAATCGATTATTTGGTAGTAAAAATACCGCACCTAAACCATCATTGAATGATGCTATAAAGGGAATAGATGAAAGAGTTGGATCATTAGATGTTAAATTAAGTAAAATAAATTCAGAATTATCAACATATCAACAAAAAATTACAAGAATGAAAGATGGTCCAGGTAAAAATACATTAAAACAAAAGGCTTTAAAGTTATTAAGACAACGTAAACAAATAGAAGCTCAAAAAGATCAATTAGAAAATCAATCTTGGAATATGTCTCAAGCTTCAATGACAACTGATAATTTACAAAATACAATGGTTACAATAAATGCAATGAAAACAGCAAATAAACAATTGAAAAAAACTTATGGGAAAATAGATATTGATGAATTGGAAAATTTACAAGATGAAATGTTGGATTTAATTGATAAATCTAATGAATTACAAGAAGCTTTATCAACAAGTTATGATGTACCTGATGATATAAGTGAATCTGAATTAGATGCGGAATTAGAAGCATTAGGTGAAGAAATCGATTTTGAAAATGAAATGGCTGAAAGTGGAATAAGTGCTCCAAGTTATTTAGAATCTAATACTGATAAACTACCTACTTTTATCGATGAAGAACCAGAAGAAGCTGAAAAAATTGCAAATTGATTACATATTCTAAATTATATTTATATTAAACTTTTTGTATAGCCATAAAATAATTTCCAACATCTGGACATGATGTAAATTTCCATCCATAACTCGGTATATAAACACAACCTTTTGTATCAACCACCTTAAATGAATTTTTTCTATTTAGATCTTTATTTAACCAATCTTTTATTTCAATTTGATTTATATATTTTTCCAAAGTATGAGTACCAATTGGTACAATTTTTAAAATATATTCACCCATAAAAATTGTTGTAAACCAAGAAATTAAATCTCTATTTATAGTTGAAAGAAATAACCAACCACCATCTTCTAATCTTTCTAAACCTTCAAGTAAAACTTTTGAAGGATAATCTACATGTTCCAATACTTCAAACATGGTTATTATATCATATTTTGTATCTTTTGATATATCTTCAATTGCCAGTAATTTATATTCTAATTTATTTTGTAATAATGGATCCTTTTTTTGATGTAATTTAGCAGCTTCTAATACATCTTTTGATAAATCAATTCCTTCAACTTTAGAAACAAAAGGTAGTCTTGACATTGATTCAGATAATATACCTCCTCCACATCCAACATCTAAAACATTATAATTTGTATTTGATAATATTAAATTTTTTTTATCTTCTAAATCTTCTTGAATTTTATTCTTGATTCCCAAGGGTAAAAGATCTATATCATATGGAGGTATATAAATATCATCATCTTGTTCCTGATTTAATTTTAAATTATTTCGTATTGTATCATGAATAAAATCCATTCTTAATAAATTCATTTTATGTAATATACGTTGTGGTCCATTTACATCCCACCAACTCAGTGCAAGTGAATTGAAATGTGACATTTCTGATTCGGATGTAGATGTCATTTTCACATTAAAAACATGTTTTGTATTATGAATTGATCTTATAAATTGTCTTGAAACGCATCTCAATGCTAAACTCATTTTAGATTATAATTGTTGATAATAATGCGTAAATAAATTATTTTTCACTACAAAAATATAAAGTGATATTTTATTAATAATTTATACATCATGAGTGATGATGAAGAATTAGATTTTGAATTCGAAAGCTTAATGGCAACTAGAGCTAAACGTTCGAATGCAGGGTCTAGATTAAAAAAGTTGTTGGAATTGGAAGAACAAAATGATATTTCAAATAATCAATTTACAACTGAAGATGATGAAAATGTAAATCTTTTATTTCAAGAAGAAGGTGAAGATGAAGAATTCATAGATGAAGATATAGATAATGAGAATCTAGATGGAATTGATGAAGAAGAGGAGGATGATCAAGATCAAGATGATTTATCAAGGAAAAGAAAACTAGAAGATCAAGATGAAGATGAAGAACCTGAAGTTAATTCTGATGAACAATTATCTGATTCAGATATATCAGCATCTGATACTGATGAAAGTGAAGGTGAAAAAGAATTACAAAAACAAGAAAGATTAAAGAAAAGAAAAAGTCGAAAGAATATAGTACCTGAAATTAAAAAACCAACAAATCAATCACCAATAAAGAAAAAACCGAAAACACAATTAATAACGTCAAATTCATTATTATTATCAAGTCGAAGATCTTCTGCTAGAGCAGCAGCCGTCGAAAGTAAACAAGCGTTAATTGATAAATTAAAAGAAAGTGAATTACGAAAGGCAAAATATGCACATCGTCATATACGTCATAAACAAATTGAACTTACTCAAGAACAAAGATTAGCACAAGCAATTAAAACAGAAGAAGAAAATATCGAATCTTTAAATAGATTTAAAGAACAAGAAATTGTTAAAAAAGAAAGACAAAAACTGTTATTATTACTGAGGCGTATTGAACTTCGAAATGTAATACGATTAATTAGTAAAGAAACTTTTATTGAACCAATTGAAGAAGTATTGGATGCAAGAAAACAATGGGAACATTATACTAGAATACGAAAAAGATTAAGTAAGAAAAAATTGAGTCAAATGGAGGAGAATCAACTATTTACATCTAAAATGCCTTTTACTATAGATTATGATCAACCTTATCAAAAAAAATTGATTGAAGAAAGAAAACAACAAGAAATCAAGAGACTAACCGATATTAATGATCAGTTGAAGGAAAAATTGGTTGAAAATTATAAAAATGAAAAAGAAGAAAACATGGATGTGAACTCAATTCAAGAGGAAAATAAACAGGAGGCCATACCAATCGAAATCAAGAAAGATGAAGGGGAAATAGACTTGGACAATCAAGGAGATCAAGATTCAGGTCAGAAAGAAGATGTACAAATGAAAGAATCAAGCGGAGAAGAAGATACACAAATAGATTTATCAAATAAAGAAATTGAAGAAGAAGATACACAAATAGATTTATCAAATAAAGAAATTGAAGATAATGAAAAATCGTCAGGAAATAATAAAGATGAAGAAGTGAAAACTGAGAATTTCAAGGATGAGAAAGAAAGTAATCAAGAAAAAGGGGTTGAGAAAATAGATGATTCTGATCGTGAAATCAAAGTCGATCACAAAACTATAACAGATAATACAATTGAATCAGCTGAAATTGATGATAATCAGATAAACAAAAAAGACAATCCTGAAGAAATGGAAGTAGAATCTGTTCAAGATAAAGAAAATGGTAACCCTGCAATTGATGGAACAATTGAAGAAGCAGAAACAGAAATTGAACCTCAAGAACTTGAGAATCCAAATATAGGTAAAGACGAATCATTAAAAGAAAATACTCCTAATGAAATTAAACGTGTTACATTTGTTGATGAGGTAGAAAACAAGAATATTCCAAGTCAAGAAGAAACACCAATACCAGAAATGAATCAAAATAAAGAGATATTTCAGGGCCCAGCTCAACGTGTTGGACGTGAAACAGTGTACCTTATAAATTTTGATGAAAATGACAATTATTACAGTTTAAGTTCCACTAATGTTAAATCCATTTTATTTGGTGATCAAGCTATATTACCTGCTTCAAGAAGATTTAAAGATGTAAAGACTATTCTACACATTGGAAAAATTGATAATCCATATGCAAAATCAAAATCAGATAACAAAGATAATTTATTGGAATCAGTTTTAAAATTAACTGAAGAAGATCCGATGTTCGATGATTTAAAAAGATTACCTAGACTAGGTGTCAAACAAGATCTTATTGAGGAAGTCGAAGATACAAAAGAAGATAATTCCGCTGAGATCATTTTGAAAACTGAAGCTCCAACAGGATTATATTTACCAAATGGTAATAAAAAAAATTGTATGATATCTGGTACAGAAGTGAAATATTTCGATCCATCAACAGGTATCCCATATAGTTCAGTTGAAGTTTATAAGTTTTTAAAATTAATTGAACAAGGAAATGTACCTTGGTATAGTTTTGATGATAAATCAAATGATACTGGTATTGCTGAATTATACTTGGGATCAAGAGATGGTACAACAAGACATGCAAAGGGAGTTCCTGAAGGTTTTGAAGTCTAAAATTTAATTTATTAAAGTCTATTTATCAGTTTGCTGTATGTTGAACATCCTTAGCATGAGTTGAAAGTAAATCATCTTGAAATTTCAAAAGTTTTTCTTTTAATACAGGTATTAAAAATTTTTTAATCTCTAGTTTTTTATCATCTATATTTATTTCAAAAACATAATCATCTTCATCTTGATCATGAACAAATTCTGGGACAATTATATTACCAGATATTTCTTGTAATTCTTTAGATTCATTAGTAAATTCTCCTTTTACAGCAAATTGTAATCTCATATCATAAATACATAAAACTTTACCTTTTCTTTGAGTGACATCACAATCACCACTAACTGAGTCAATAGATGGTATTACAAATTTATATTGCTCATTTTCATATTTTGTTTCAATAATTTTTTCATTTAAATAATCTTTTGACCACTGAAGACAATTTTTGTCAACCCAATGCCTAAGAAAAAGTTAGTCTATCTTAATGAAATTGATAATAGTATTTTACATACCAATTATTAGGATTATGAACAACCATAGTTGAGTATTGATTTATTAACTGAAATTTTTTTTTCAATTTTGATTCTCGAATATCGAAAGAAAATATTAATGATTCTTTTTTCTATAAGGTTCCAAATTTAGTTGCAAAAGATTTCTATTTTTAGTACATCAATACTCGACAAATAGGAATATAACAATTGAAGATTTAATTATAGAAATTATCAAAGATACATCACAGAATCTTTTATGAACCTTTCAAATTTGAGTTTCAATAGCTAAATGCTACTTTTTTCATTGCACAAAGTTATAGAACATTGGCATTGTTATTGCTCGGTATAATGGATCCGTCTGTTGAAAATACTTTTAAAAACTTAAGTTGGTATAGTCTTCAATTTGAGTATTTCTGTCAAGACATCTTCATTCATTCTATGCAATTTAATGTGCCTTGAGGTTCAACCTATTTAAGCGAAATCTAATTATTTTCTTAATTTGAATGAAAACTCTTTATCAACTTAAATACTTGTTTATTTGATTGATACTGATGATTAAAGTTGTATAGAGTAAGATTGAAAATTAAGTCCACACGCGTTAACAAAAATTTGGATACGTTTTCTCTACAGAGAATTTTATCAACAAAATCAATTAAATTTCCACATCAATCAAATGTCATTACCATTTACAAAAGAGAAAATAGACAATGATCTAGAGAAATCCAGTAGTTTATCAGACAATTATCATCTACATCCATCATCGAAACATTTAATAAGAAGATTAATTTTTGCATTGTTTATAGAAATCATTATCTCAGGATCAATTTATTATAATTATGATAAAATAAATTTAATAAATCCAATGTTAGGTCCTACTTTATTAGGATGTTTTTCAGGTGCTTTAGCACAATCATTGAATCAATATGTGAAGAAGAAATTTATTTTGAATAAAATTATTAAATTTATGGTTTGGGGTTCAATAAATGGATATTTTACAGTTGCATGGATTAATATATTAATTACAAAAATAGATAATTTATTTTATAGAATATTAATTGATCAATTAATAGGAGCACCTAGTTTCCAATTAATTTTTAATTTATTAAATAGTCTATGGGATCAAGGAGAATTATTTAATTCAAATACAAGAATAGCATTTTTTAAATCATTAAAATATAGTTATTGTTATTGGCCTTTTTTTTCAATATTCCTGTTTGTATTTATACCACAGACTTTAATGTTCCCATGCAATTGTTTAGCTAATTTATTATGGAATATTATATTAAGTAAAATAGCATAAAATATAAAAACTCATCTTTTAAAAGATTTTAATGGATCATTTTTCTTTTTATTATTTTTACCTTTTCTTTTCTTTGAAACTTTATTTTTATGAAATGGAACAAATCCAATATTTTTAACATCTTGTCTTGCACTTTCTGGTAATAAATATTGTGGTACTCTTTTCATATGTGATTGAACTCTTGTTGGATGTAATTCTTTATCGTGTCTTAAACTTGCTAAATCTTTTGGATTTTCTTGAAAAAATCGTTTCAATTTATCTGAATTAATCAATTCATTTTTTAATTCTTTAACTCTTGCTTCTCTAATTGAAGTTTGAGTAACTGCTCTAAAAGCATCATCTGCTCTATATCTAAAACCTTCAACTTGTTTCATATCAAATTGATATGGTTTAATTTCAAATCCATTCTTTGATTGTTGTTTAACTATACGTTGTAAAATTTTTTCATCTTTTTTAGCTGTTGATAATGAAGCTGTTTTATGTTTACCAACTTCATTTGCTGGTATCATAAATGATAATGCCATACCTGATTTCCCAGCTCTTGCAGTTCTACCTACTCTATGAATATAATTTTTTGAAGATGTTGGTAAATCAAAATTCAAAACACAAGCAACATTTCTAAAATCAACACCTCTTGAAACACCATATTCTTTATCTTTATTTTTTTTTGTTTGTTTTTCTTCTTCTTCATCAACACTTTCATCAGTTGCAATTAATAAATTATAAACATTTTTATTAAATTCTTCCACTATATGTAATCTTGAATTTATTGGTAATTCACTATTAAGAATACAACATCTTATACCAAATTGTTCTAAAAATAATTTAAGTCTATAACCTCTATCTATATTATTAACAAATACTATCGATTTACCTTTGATTAAATTTAATTTAAATATAACATATGCTAATAAAAATTTATCAAATTCTGTTGTTTTTGCATAAAATTGTACTAAATTATTTTGATTTGTTTCTTCATTTAATTTTATTATTGCAGGTTTTGTACAATATCTTGATTTTAAATCATTAATTTCATCATTAACAGTAGCTGACATTAAAAAAGTTTGTAAATTTTTCTTTATTGGTAAATAAGATTCTAATTTTTGTAAATCTTCTAAATATCCAAATGAAATTACTAAATCAACTTCATCAATTGTTAAATTTTGAACGGTAGTTAAATCTATATTATTTTTTTCTAATGTTTGAATTAATTTAGATGGTGTTGATATTATTATATCTGGTTTATTTAATAATAATGAGTTTAAAACTGATTCACTATAATTTGATGATAAATTTAATAAATTAATTTTATTATTTGCAAAAGTGATTAATTCTTCTAAAAATTTAAAAACTTGATTTGATAATTCTTTAGTCGGTACTAGAATTATACTTTGAATATTTGATTCATTGGATGTTAATATCTTATTGATTATTGGAATACAATATGCTGCAGTTTTACCTGAACCTGTAGAAGCTTGTGCTATTATATCTCTTTTTTCATCAATGGCTAATGGTATAGTACTACTTTGAATTAAGGTTGGATTTTCAAAACCTAGCTTATCTATAGCTTGAATTAAACGAGGATCTAAATTAAATGAATCCCATTTAGTTTCTTCATCCAAGTATGTTGAAGACGCTGCAGTTGACATTAGTGATGAGATATAATACAAAATATTTTTTGTATGAAGTGGTAGCAGTATAATAATAAACCTTTTTGGAAATTCAAATCATCTCTTGAAACTGGTTCCTATTCGTGTTTCCTTCGATCTGTATCTCCTGAATTACAAGTAAGTGTTATGGTATAAATAATAAACTATTCTTAGGGATTAGTTTGATAAAAAACCATTGAAAACTTGAAAAAAACATTTCACGTGTTAAGTCATTTAGCTTAAAAATGTAATATATTTACACTCACATTGAATTACTTGACAAGCAATTGGGAATATGGCTCAGTTGGTAGAGCGCTTGCCTTGCAAGCAAGAGGCCCAGGGTTCGATTCCCTGTGTTTCCAATTTGATTTCATTTATTTGAAATTAAATTTTTTTTGCTGATAATTTCCTTCTCATATCAACTGCAACCTGGTTTAATAAATTTTATTCCCATATTATATAGATTGGCATTAAAGGTAATTATTAGACTTATTTTACATTTTTTTATCGTATACTTTAGGTTAATGCTACACATAGAAGCCTAGGCTGACTCTTAGTCTTAATTATTATTGGTACAGTTTTTTAACTCATTACGAATTTTTGCATAATTTTTGAAAAATTATAAAATTCATTCAACTATACTTGAAAAAAACTTTGATTCTTGATGAATGTTTTGAGAGTTTTCAATAAACAACTTTAACATTAGGTTAATTAGTTTCATTTAGTTATAGACGTATTTCTAAACTTCGAGTGATGAATGTTAATTTGCAAACATATCCACACCGCATGGTGAATATTTGATTTGATACCTGTAATTGTAAAGCAGCTTAAACGATATTTTGCTATATATGAAAAGTGTGAAATTCCTTTGGTGTATTGAATTAAAATTATTAATTAGAAAAGATTTAGTCAAAATTATACTAAGCAAATACCAAGTTATGGCTATTCTTGTAAAATTCTTTTGACACTAAAAAACATACAATTACAAAATATTTTAACATTACTTCCTATCCGATCCAATAGGTCAGAAACCGCATAAAAGTCAATGGAGAAATATACAGTTAAGAAAATTGGAAAATAAGAGCGCTTTTCTGTAAACTAATTCACAAAAATTACTGCATATAATAGTGCATAAGCGAACGAATAATTTTGCGAAGCGCAAAGTCAAAAAATTTAGACTTTTTAATATCCAATTGACATTATATTCTTGTAAAACAAACTATATAAGAAATCTTATAAAACGGTAAAATAAAAAATGACTGATTTTGGAAATTATAAACTTGAGAATAAAGAAGAACAGAATATTCAACATAGTTGTTACTTTTGTCACATGAAAGAAGCAAACCATAGTTGCTTTTGGGATATTGAAGCAGCAAAAAGACAAGTAGTAGACAAGAAGACAGGAGTCAAACGTCTAAAAATTATCTTAGCAATATCTATGACTATATTACTTATTCCAGTTTTATACGAATTCATGTTTAAAAACTATACAGACGTTAGTAATTAAACTACAATCAAAAATGTAGCCTTTAGCAAAAATCATAAAATTACAGATAGCTACTCAAAACTATTTAAGATTGATTTAGAGAAAAGTGCAACAAGATCATATTACGAAAAAAATTAAATTTAAATTTTAAGAATATGAAAATGTCATTGACTCATCAAAATATAAATATTTATTTTCTTTCTCAAATTATTGATATTTTCAATGGCAAAGTTCAAACAAGTCGATGTATTTAGTGATACCAAATATTTAGGTAATCCAGTCGCTGTCATTTACGATGCTGATAATTTAACGACTAAATAAATGCAAATAATTGCAAATTGGACAAATTTATCTGAGACTACTTTTGTTTTGAAACCAACAATGGATAAAGCAGATTATAAGTTAAGAATTTTTACTCCAGCCTATGAATTACCCTTTGCTGGACATCCAACAATTGGTTCATGTCATGCTTTAATAGAAGACAAATTGATCATTCCCAAAAATGGAAAAATTGTACAAGAATGTCAAGCAGGATTAATTGATATTGAAGTTGGAAGTAGTGGAAGTCTTTATTTCACATCACCAAATTATAAATTTACAAAAATCAATGATCCAACATCAATTATAAATTCATTTGAATCAAAAGTTATCAATATTCCAGTAAGTTCAGATACAGGTCCACTTTTTGGAATTTTTGAATTTCAAACACCAAAAGATTTATTAAATATAAATATTGATTCTACAATAATTTCAAATTTTTGTAATGAAAATAATTTAAATGGTGTTGGATTATTTGCAAAATATGAAGATGGATCATTAGAAACAAGATTATTAGCTTGTGAATATGGCATTGTTGAAGATCCAGCAACAGGTAGTTTTTCAGGTGCTTTAGGTCATTATTTAAAACAATCTTTTACTATTAATCAAGGTAGAAAACTTCAAAGAAATTGTAAAATTAATGTCAAATATGAGAAAAATATTGTTAAAGTTGGTGGAAATGCTATAACATGCTTTGAAGGTTTCTATAATATATAATCTATAAATCTATTAAATCTCATTTTTCTCCCCTAAATCTTGTTCATCAGATATTTTTGATAAATCAGATTGTTCTATTGATTGTTTTTCAAAATTTGTTCTTTTTATTGTTGATGATTGTCTTGAATTACCAGCTTCTAAATCTTTCTTTAATGAATTTCTTCTACTAACACCTGAACCAGTTATAACTCTTTTCAATTGTGATCCAATAAATTCAGCTTCATCATGATTTTCATTCTCTGATTCATTTAAATTTTCATCTGATTCACCAGCAATTGATCTTTCTCTTTTTGAAGGTTGTCCCATTCCATATACGGGAAATACATTTTTTGGTGATTTTCTTGACCGTATACTAATTGCACTTCTTGTACTTGCTCTTCTAATCGTACTTGGTTTTCTATAAGGTTTTGGTTGTAAATCATCATCAATTGATGAATTACTTGAACTTTCCAATTCATCTTCTTCAAATTCAGGTTTTTTTTGTCTAACAACTCTTGAATCTTGATTAATATATGGTTGTTCATCTTTTAATTCATATTTAGGTAAGTTTAATTTCTTTCTATCTCTTTCAACAACAACAATATGTAAATAATAAGTTATTACAATACCAAAAAATGATCCACCAATTATATTACCAATAGCACCAGGAATAAAAACTTTCCAAACTACTAAACCAACCGATATTGGTGCTTTATTAATCAATCCGATTATCAATAAATACATATCAGCAACTGAATGAGTAAAACCCATTGAAACAAATGTAAAAATTGGTAAAACCATCATTATAACTTTTACATGAATTGGTTTTGCCATTAATTGTAAATATATAGCTAAACAAACATAAAAGTTTCCTGCAATTGCTTTAATTAAATTTTGCACAAATGAAAAACTTGCTTTTGCTAATATAACTTCAATTGAACCTTGAATATATAATTCATTTGTTGTTGTATGTGAATAATGACAGATTATATAACAAACAAATATAGTACCAATTAAATTGAAAACATAACTTATAAACCAACTTATAAATAAATCAATGATTGATATTGCATTTCGACATAATGCAGCACTAAAGAATAAAATATTTGAATTAAATAAATCAACACCCAATATTACAACATAGGTTAATCCTATTGGCCAACATAAACCTTGTAAAAGATATACTATACCTGGATTTGTTTTATATATTTCTGGCATTGATCCTTGAATTAATACGTGTAACATTCCACCACTTGTAAATAATATACCACCAATTAATGAATTTATAATTAGAGTATCAATTCTTAGTCTTGCCTTTTTCATTGCTGTTGCAATAACAGCTAAAGCTGCTTCATAGGTTGTAAGGTAAGAATTATCATCCATGAATCGAGGGGACAATAATAGGGCTAATCTGAAAATATTTCAAGATGAAAAATGTAAAGAATTATAATTTTGTGTAATAGGGATATTTTTTCTTAAACCATTTCAATCTATCCGGATGAATTTAGAAATAATCGCGGATTAAAAAGATAAGAGATGATTTTGTGTTAATACATAGATTTATACATTATTAAATAGATTACTTTCTGACATATCCAAATGAACATCATCTTGGTCAACTTCAATACTATTTATATTGGTTTTCTCTAAATCATTTTTAGATTCCTTTTTATCTTGTGAGGACTTTTTCAATTTACTTCTCATCATTGATTTCTTTGCCAGTTTAACCAATTGTTTAAATTCATCATTATATTCATCCATCCATTCTTTAACCAGAAAATTTTTATCCGTTATTGATTTATTAATTGAATTTCGTATTATTTTAAATGCCAGATGTGATTGTTCCCATTGATTTAATTTCTGTCGAAGTGATCTTTCTGAAATAGGATGAGAACTATCTAAATTTGAATTAAATAAAACAAAATATTGATTATACCTTAATTCTAATTGATTTCTATTTCCATTAGTTGGTAATTTTAAAAATGATAATTTTTCTTTTAATTTTGGAGTTGTTAATGATGAATAATCTAATTTTGCTAATCTTTTACTTACAGGTACATTTTTTGATGATAAATAAAAATCATTATGACCTAAATTTGTTATTGGTTGTGATAAAGGAGGAGGTGATGAAGTTGGTGATGATGTAGGTTTGAAGAATGATGATATTGATGAAGATTGTGATTGTTGATTATTTCGTGTTCTTAATCTTGATGCAACAGTTTTTTTCAATCCACATTCATCTAAATGATTTGTATTTTGTAATACTTCAACTGGTAATTTCTCATTACAAATTGGACATTCAACTTCATTTTCTTTAATTTCTGGTTCATCATTTATTAGTATAACTTTTTGTTTCTTTGAATTTTCTATTGGTTCTTCATCTTGCTTTCGTTTATTATTTTCTTGATGAAGTAATTTGATTAATTGTGGTCGAATGGTTTTATAACATAGTACAATCTCTTCCAATAATACATCTCTTTTCAAAGTACTTTCAAAGACTTCAGTTTTACATAATGGACATGAATTATTTGAAATTAAATATTCTCTTATACATTGAGAACAAAATGTATGATTACATGAAGTAATCACTGGTGCTTTGAAAAACTCTTTACATATATAACATCTTTTCAATAAGTCTAATTCTGATAATATTGGAAGTTTAGTATGTTTATAATCTGATGGATCAGTTATAAGTTGTAGATGATTATTTATATTCATTAATAATGAATCACGCGTAAAACGAAAAGAGTGAAAAAAAATTTGCTGCGAAAGATTATCTTTTATTTTTATATATTTATGCAAGATTGTAAACCAGTTATAATTCATCTTTTTCAATAGGATTATTGGTTGGTTTAAGTTTCGGTTTTTTAATTGTTTTGGTAACTTTTTTAGTGATTGTCTTTTTAGGTTTTTTAGATTTAGAAGTGGTTGATGAGGTAATTGATGTTAAGGTTGGCTCTGATAATAATTCTGTGACTGACTTTTCTTCAATGGTTGAATTCAATGTATCTATTATTTCCTGAACGTCAGTTGAGATTGGTTGTTGTTCAGTGGTTGTTGAGAAATTTGACTCAGTTGAAAGTGATTGAGGTTCACTTTCAGGTAACTCAATTGATTGAGACTCGCGACTTTGCAAAAGTTCAGATGATGTTTCTGTTGAAATTGATTGAGATTCACTAGTTTCTAAAACTTTTGAAAATGAATCTGTTGAAGTTGATTGTGGTATATCTGTCTCAGATTCAAAAGTTGAAGTTTCAATATCTGAGTTCGAAATTGTGGATTCTAATTCATTAGATTTTTCCGATTCTAAAGGTGTTTCCTCCTCAATGAAGGGTTCTTCGATGATTTCCTTAATTGAATTAGGTTCATCTATTATATAATCATGAATATGTTGATCATCATTTTCCTTCTCTTCAATAATTATATCCAACGGATCATCAGCAATTGGAATTGGAGTTGGTTGAGCATCAACAGTTTCTAAATCTGAAGATTTGGTAATTTCGATTTCCAACTCAGCAAGTGGTGTAGGTGATGCATCAGTTTCTTCAACTGTATTTTCATTTTCTTCAACTTGTTGAACATGTGAAGGTTCTGGCAATGATGAAAATATGGAAGATGGTACAGTGGATTCTTTTGAAATATTAGACTCTTGAGGAGTAATTGTAATGTCGTCTACTTCAATTTCAGATGTGTTAATGTTTTCAGCATCAATTTCAGATTTATTAATGTTTTCAGCATCAATTTCATTTTCAATTGTTTTATAAAGATTGGTTTCTTCAGATTGAACTTCTTCTTCTTCTTCAACTTTGAATTTTTCTTCAGGTTGAACTTCTTCTTCTTCTTCTTCTTCTTCTTCTTCTTCTTCAACTTCTTCTTCTTCTACTTCTTCTTCTTCTTCTTCTTCTTCTTTAACTTCTACTTCTTCTTCATCATTTTGAATATCAGATTTTGGAATAGTACTGTTTTTTTCTTCTTCATCATCAGTTTGTTGTAAATCAGATTCTTCAATTTCTTCAATTATAATTTCCTCTTCTTCTGAATCATTTGTTTCAATTGATTCGTTAATCAATTCTGAAAATGTTGGGTTTTCGAAACGTTCTTGATCTTCTTTAGTGATATTATTGTTTAGTATTGATTGTGTGAATGTCAATATTGGTTCCTCAATTGAGGATATTAAAGTTGGTTCATCACTTGAATCAAGTGATGTTATTATTGATGATGAAGTAGGTTTAATTGTTGACAGTTTGACACTTGATGTTTCTTTCTTTGAATCAGAAGCAGATGATATAGATTCTATTTGACTAGATGTCTCAGTAGTTTCCACACTTGATGTTTCTTTCTTTGGATCAGAAGCAGATGAAACAGATTCCTTTTGACTAGATGTCTCAGTAGTTTCAACACTTGTTTTAATCACATTAGTTATATAATTTTCATTATCATTTAAAAAAGTCTTACTATCAAAATCACTTTTTTTAGTTTCATGTTCAATATTTTTTGTAATTTCAGAAACAACATCATTTAAAGTATTCAATTTATTTTTTTCATGAATTTGATTATTAAATTTTTCATTATAAATTTCTAAACCTTTTTTAGAATATATTTCAATTTTTTCTTCAACTAATTTTAAACCTTGTTTACTATATTTTTCAAATAAATTTAATCCAATTTTCCCATATTCAATTCCAACTTCAGAATAAACTTTTGAATAATTAATTAATTCATCAAATTGTCCATTCTCATTAATATAAATTTTTTGAACTCCAATACCTAATAAAACAATCAATATAATTGTAAATAAATAATTAAAAATTGATCCAATTATAGATTTATTTGATTTTTTAGCTAAATTATTTGGAATTTTTAATACATGTAATGAATTTGCTGCTGAACCAGTAGCTAATTTTAAACCATTTGGTGAAAATGATATTGAAGTTATAGCAAATGAATGTAATTTATCAAAAGTTTTTATACTTTTTAATGTTGAAAGATTTAAAATTGTTACAATTAAATTATTTGAAGCTATAGCTATTAAATTTTGATTTAATGAAATATCTAAAGCTACAATATTATTAAATTTTTTTGAAATTAATTGTTGTTTTGTAATGGTTTTTGAATCAATATTGAATATAAATATATAAGCACCTGGTTTATTTTTTATTGAACCAGTTATTAATATTTCTTTTGAATTTATAATTTTACATCTTGAAAAAACAAATCCTTCAAATTTTTTTGAAAAAATTAAATTATCATTTGAATTTAATGATATAATTTCAATTGAATTTGTACTTAATAAACAAGCTTGATAATTTTCATCATTAATTGATAAATCTTTAATTTCATTTGAACAAGTATATTTATATTTTAATTCTAAATTATCAGGATTGAAAATATATATAATTGAAGGTAATTTTGATGTCATAAAACAACCAATTGAATTATTATTTGAAATTTTTATTAATTTTGGATAATCTTCACCTTCACTATTTAATTCTTGTTCAAATTGTGCAGCATCATTAAATCTTAAATGTTCATCTGAAGTATAAATATATTTTCTTATATTATTATTAATATTCATTGTTTTAATTAATTGAGAACTTTGATTACAACCAATTAAAACATTATATTCATCATCAACTTTTATTACATCTAAACATTGTGGACTATCTTCATTTGAAGGTAAGGTGATTTCTCTAAATTTTTGTAATTTTCTTTTAGAATCATTAATTTTAAAACTACATTTTATTGCTGTAATTTTATTTGGTATACCATTATTACCTTCACCTCCACCACCAGTGACTAATAAAGTCTTGTTATTAATAAACTTTGTACCCATGATTGGATACCCAACATCAATAACAGCCGATTCTTTCAATGACATAATGAATTATGACACGTATTGTCTTTTGATTTATTTTTCTAATTGGAAAAGAAAAAAAAATAAAAAATTAAAATTCAGCAATAACAGCCGCACTTCCCATTTCAAGAAACCAAATTAACCAATATTATTAATTTTTTATTTGATCATGAAATCTTTATTATCAATTCTGTCTCATGTAGTTCATGGATACGTAGGAAATAGAGCTACTGTATTTCCATTACAATATATGGGATGGGATGTAGATGCAATCAATACTACCAATTATTCAAATCATCCTGGTTATGGTTCATTTGCTGGTTGTAAACCATCATCAGATTTAATATTAGATTTAATTCAAGGTTTAAAAAATATAATTAATTTTGAAAAAGATTATGATATAATTTTAATTGGATATTGTCCAAATAAATCAATGTTGGAAATAATTGGAAATGAAATTAAAAATTTAAATTGTAAAATTATAATTGATCCTATATTAGGTGATAATGGGAAATTATATGTTCTGGAAGGTTTAATACCAATATATAAAGATATCTTTAAAATGGGTCAAAACATTTCATTAATAACTCCAAATCAATTTGAATTTGAACTAATATCTGAAATGAAAATTAATAATTGGAACGATTTAAAAGAAGCAATAAAGATTGTTAGAAATTTATATCATATTGAGAATATTATCATATCATCAATGATCATCGATGGGAAGTTGTATTGTATTGGACATAAAAATGAAGAAGTATTTGCAATTCCAATAAATCAAATAGATTGTAATTTTAATGGTTGTGGAGATTTATTTACTTCATTGTTATCAAATGAATTTTATAATAATAATTTTGAAATTACACCAGAATTAATAGTCCAAGTTTTAAATAAATTGAATAAAATTTTAAAATTGACCTATGAATTGGAAATAAAACAAACTATGAATCCACATCCTAAATTGATTAAAAAGATACAATTAATAGCTGCAAAAGATTTTTTATTAGATAAAGAATCATGTGAAATTGGTAGCGAGAATGAGATAATATATGTAAAATGACACAAAAATTACCAAACGATTATTTATCCCCAGACTGTCATGAAAAAACAACCAAATGGACTCGAAATGGAATATCATCAATTTATTAAACTAGATAAAATAGAATAATTTTTATATAGAATTTTTACTAATATACGAAGGAATAAAAAAACCTACGAAATTAAAAAGAATTTCTGCATTAGCTCAAACATTTGACAGTAGTATACAAATGATAAGATTATCCTCAAATAAACTAAGAATCACTTTTTAAGATCATTATTCATATTATAATTATAGTTAAATCAAATTGGTAGCGACAATAGAATACTTATAAAATGATTTTCCGCTTAAAGATCAACGTGAGTAAGCAAATGATAAGAAAACAACAATCCATCTATATAATCCCATTTATATTCATAATACTCATATCATGCATATATTATACTTTTTACTTTAAACTACCTATAAACGTGCTATCTGAACAACCGGAACACTCAAATGGGTTCCAATTAAAGCATATTTTCCATCATGGTACAACATCGGATAATTATAAACTTCATAAAAGACTAGATATAACTCCTCAATATATATCCAAACATCAGGATTTTTCAATTTTAAATTCTGAAGATTCAGATTGGCCAAAGATCCATAAAGGTAAAAATCCATTAACAATAACTCTACCATTTAAATCAACAATAAACAAATCAACTAGACTTAAACATAGACACGAACCAAATTTTATAGAATCATATTTAGAATTTGCAAGAACTACTCCCAATAAAAATTTATTAAATGGTATACATTTTGATTGGATAGATGAAGATATTTCAGTTCCCAATATAACTGATCGTGATACATTAGTTTCATTAGCTACAATTTCATCAAATGCTTATGTTAGATTTCCCAAGAATGATGAAGAAAAGAAAAAATCAGATTGGATTGATGTTGGAGGTTGGGAACCAGATAAAAATGAAGATATAAATTTTGGTTGGGATAATATTGGTCTTAGAGGTCATGTATTTGTTAGTTC
Organism: Insectozyma morakotiae; assembly: GCA_030564645.1. Lineage (NCBI taxonomy): Eukaryota > Fungi > Ascomycota > Pichiomycetes > Serinales > Debaryomycetaceae > Insectozyma > Insectozyma morakotiae. The sequence goes on from JAKTYD010000014.1 coordinate 342,593, forward strand.
AGATAACAAAACAGTTCTTATTGGTATTAAAGGTACTTCTGGTGCAGGTTTACCAGGAGGTGGTTCAGATGAAACTGGAGGATCAGATAAAATCAATGATAATCTATTATTTTCATGTTGTTGTGCAAGAATTAGCTATTTATGGACTACTGTATGTGATTGTTATGAACGTACCTATACTTGTAATCAACAATGTTTGGAAAGGGAATTACGTAAACCAGATAAATATTATCAAGCAGTTTTAGATATTTATAAAAATGTAACATCAATTTATAATCCAAATAAGTTTCAAATTTGGGTCACTGGGCATTCTTTAGGTGGTGCTTTATCTGTATTATTAGCTAAAACTTATGGTTTACCAGCTGTTGCTTTTGAAAGTCCTGGTGAAGCCCTTGCCTCAAAACGTTTACATCTTCCAAGTTTTGGTGCAAGATGGGAGAATATATGGCACATAGGTAATACAGCTGATCCAATTTATATGGGTGTTTGTAATGGTGCTAGTTCTACATGTAATGCAGCTGGTTATGCTATGGAAACCTCGTGTCATACTGGATTACAGTGTGTATATGATGTTGTTACCGACTTGGGTTGGCGGGTTAATTTATTAAATCATAGAATCCATACCGTTATTGATGATATTATCTTGGTTTATAATGAAACTGCTACTTGTGAAGAACAACCTCCTTGTAGAGATTGTTTTAATTGGAAATTTGTATAGATTTTTTGATAAATGTTTTTCAGTTTCATTTTCGATTCTATTTTCAATTTACAATTTTTTTAACTATTTAGGTCCTCCCAAATAAAGTAGCTATTTGAATTTAATTACGAAACACAATCTTATTGTTTCTTACTAAAAGCACCTAGATAGTTTAATTTGGTTTAATTTCTAATCCAAATTTGTATTTCAATTAGGACTTTCATATCAAAGTGTGATATTCAATAAAATTATGAATGAAGGGGCTTTTAAACTAAGAAATCTATTATAATGTTTAAACAATTTTTGGTAGAAATCATGCGTATCTACTCGCTTTACACATCGTACCAAATCTCGCATAAAATTATACTTTTTTTTCTCGATTGTCGCACCATATTCTCATACCAACCATTTCCATCTGCTTTTGAGTCCTTCTATATATTCTCTTATTTTCAAAATCTTCTGGTTTATTATATTTAACACTAAAAACCACATGAGAATCCTTTAATGAATTTTCAATAAATGATCAAATACAAGAGAAATGAAAAACTCAATTTATACATCTAAATCTCAAGATTGCACTGTGCGAATTTCAATAGTGCTATGGCTTTTGTGTCTCAATACTCAAACCAATTCCAACTACCTTGAATCGTTCCAATTTAGCATTAGCTGATTCGAATACCAGATTTAATAATTCGCAATCCTTTCAAAAGATTGGAAATTATACAGAGAGCCCCCTTTAAAATATTAGATTAGATACAAATCTCACCATTGAAATTAGATATCAACCCATTAATCGAAATTTTGTATGACTTTCACAATGAAGAATACTTAACACATCTATCATTACAAAACTTAAAATGGTTACTTCTGGTCAATAATTTGATGGTAGTTTTGACAGGTTTGCAAATACATATGAAAGAAATCCTTACAACAATTTGCACATGTCCCAAATTCCTCTTGCACTTCAACGCATTAGCGACGAAATCCTAATCTGTTGAATACAGAAAATAAAATATGACTTTTATTCCATTGATCCAAATCAGATCAAAATTCTATACGATAAATGTTTGAAATGGTTTCAAGCTTGCAAATTTTCAAATGAGCGTATAATTAAAAATATACGAAAAAGAAAATTTCTTTTTTTTTTTGCATTGGTTTTGCTCTTTTTTGTGATTAATTAAAGAGCAAACATATCTTATTTTTTTCTTACGGCTGAAATTATAATATTTGATTAATTATACTAAATCTAAATGAACTGAAAAACGGGGAATATAAGTACGTTTGAAAGGGTTGAAAGAAGGGACGCAAGAGCAATCTATAAAAATATTCAACGATATGTATACAATTAAAGTCAAAGCCTGGATTAGAATCCTAGGTGGTAACTTTGATAATTAACAATTAGCTTCTCAAGTATAGAATAAACGGCTTAGTTTACGTTCTATAGGTTTGAAAAGAGGAAGTGTGATGTAATGATAATCATCAATTTTATTATTGCTTCACCTCAAATTACAAACCATCAAATTGTAATAAAATATTTTTAATTAAATTGTCATTTATTTAATAATTTATGGCAGTGCGGCTATTAGAAGAAAGATGTAGGTTAAAATTAAGTAAAATAACATAAATTAGTTTTATTGACAAGTCAACCAAATGCAGTAAAAAATACTTGAAATTTTAACTACATGAAATTAGACGTAAAATGAATTGGACTCCATTGAGGACTATCAAGAAAACCGACTAAGCTCAATCTATATATCAATGGAGCTGAATTACTTACAGGTGTTTCAATTCTGTTTGACTCGTCAAGTGATTTTGATTCTTCAGATACATTATAATCTTCAATTCCTCTTTCATGTGGTGATGATG